>CAMAPF010000059.1:3157500-3515000 GCA_945859915.1 Cuscuta epithymum
CTGTCAGCATCACAATTCGGTGTGCTGTTTCCATTTTCCAAAGATGATAGCAGATTCCTCAGAAAAAAGATAACCATGGTCCTCCCGAGCCTCTGGACCAGTCTTCCTTTTACCATGGTCTGTGATTCTGACAAGTATATCAGTTGAGTCACCCTTTGTGAATGTTAAATATTGATTGTCCCGTACCCACCAGAACCTACTCTTTTGGTCCGTCTCCTCTAGGTTATGCAAATTTATCTTTACAAACCTCTTGCTACCCAAAAATGTCAGCATGAACTCACCAAAATTTTCTGAAAACATTTCCTTTGGTTGTTGATGATGTTGATCCTTGATAAGAACAGTGTGATCTTCTATAATGTCCAAGAATTTAAGTAATCCCTTTTCATAGGCAATTGAAACTCTGCTTCCAAATGAACATGGGTGTAGAAGCAAACCAGTAATAGATACTTGGCTGGGCACCAAATCCAAGTTGGCTGCAAGAATAGGAGAAACATAATTTGGCAGTTGTCTTTTCCCGGCATCATATTCCAAGTTCCAACATAGACACACCATCTGTAAAGAGCAATTTAAGCTTTGGAAGCCCTTCCAATATAGGCTGGAAGTCAACAGGACAACAGGCAGCGTATAACCAAGTGAACCAACATAGTCCTTATAATTCCCAGCAAGTATAATCCCCATTCCATTTTGAATACACTTCATATAAGCATCACTATCAAATCTGAAACCATCCATCTTATTCTGCCCCTCCAAAGTCAAGTTTGATGCATGACAGTGCTCAATATTCACTAAAACACCCAACCCTGGTTCATAAACTATATCACCCAAAAATTTAAATGTTTCTGAGTTTTGGTCTAGGGTATTAGCATACCTTCGGACATCAGAAGTTTCTAATCTCCTGTCATCTGTAGCCTTGCTTCCGGAATATAATCCAATCAAACACCCAATATCAAATTTATCCATCACACCAATCCGTGCCCTGTAATCTGCATACTTCTTCAGAATGTTTTCCTCCTCTATTTTCTCAATCTCCTCTTTACAGGCAGTCCAGGCACCAAAATCCAGAGACATGGTTCTCACGATGTTTTGAGTAAATCCCTTCTTAGCCATAGCATAATTTGTGTTCATGCCATGAACACCAGCAACGGAACCAACTACCAAAATAGGACCCTGAGAAATAGATAGGTGTTCAGCAATTGCGCCAGCCTTAGGGGCAACTACAACTGCTGCTTGCTCTTCGCATATGTACTCTGGATTCGATTCCATGATTACCGATTCATCCGGCTTCGACTCAGATTGTGGATTTTGTAACAAGGAGATTTGTGCCTGGTGAGAGAAGACTAGGGACGACGGGTTGTGAGGATTGGCGAGTGAGGAAGCCTGCGAACTGGAAACATCTGCTAGCGTTGGAGTCTGTGAAATTGGAGAAACATCTTGTGGAGAAGATAGTAAACTGGAAGAAGATTTTGGCCAGGAAACCTGCGAACACCTGAGGGAGTCAACTTGCGATGATGAACTGTAAGGAGAAAGGTGAGAGTCGACTGGCGAAGTGGAAGGTGATGTTGGCGATTGATATGAAATCTGAGAATGAGTAGAAGGGATGGACGACTGCGAACTGGGAGAAATAAGCGACGATGTTGACTGAGAAGACTTCTGCGAACTGGGAGGATAAGATCGTGTCGAACTCTGCGATTTTGAACTGAGAGAGGAAGTTCGCGTAGAAGATTGCGAACTGAGAGATAAATTCGTAGACGCTGTACGCGACTGCGAAGTTTTCTGCAAACTGGTGCGCGATTGGCTATGTGATGCGTAAGAGGCATGCAATTTGCTTCGTGAACTACTCCGGATTTCTCTCTCTCGATTTGCGAGGCTCGCCTGCATCGCCGCCCTGGAAGTCGCGCTGCTGTTCTGGAAGTGTTCGTTCATCGCTATTGTCTGTCCGTCGATGTTTCCAGCCAACTTTTTCAAGTCGGCAAGGATCCTCTCCAGCGAATCCATTCTCCTCTCCAATTCTGGTGTACATAATTCTTCCATCTCTCCAATTTGTTGATGCTGTTGATCGATCGAGTCAAACGCCAGGAAGGAGTGCTCTGATACCATTGATAGGTACCTGGACAGATCTGAGCAATACAGTAAACTAACAAGCAGGAATCTGATGAAGGATAGAGAAATAGGGTTTATTGATAAACGTAGATAAACCGTAGGTAACTCAGGGACAGGGACTTCTTAGGCAACAAGGCAACATTTAATCAAATAACAGTCTACCTAAAATAGCTATTCCCCCTTCTATTTATAGCTATCATCCACACGGATATGCCAGAAATTACTAATACCCCCTTCCCTTCTATTAATACTACTACAATTACCTTTACTAATACTATTATTATTTCTAATTATTAGCCTACTAAGCCATATTCCTATCACGTGTAAACCATATACCATCAACATCTCTAGAACAATTCCATCTCCATTCATTTTCTCATAGTCATTTAGGGCCCCTTTGTTTTAACTGCGGATTTGGAATATTGCTGTGATAAGCTTACTGATGCGGTGAATCTAGTAACTTGAAATGTGAAGTGAAGTTGAAACCCAATTGCAAATTTGATATTCGCGTGATAGGTTGATTTTGGTGGTAGACAAAGTAAAATCATAAATCTGGAATGATTTTTCTCTCCAAAAGTAATTCAAACCAAACTCACCTCCTCAGATGGAAAAGTAAGATGTGAAGCGGTCCACCTCAACAATCTCACCACTCTGCAGCAATGCACGTAAGACACCAAGCTGCAGTGCGATGAGAACTTCATGTACAATTTTTAACCACCGCAGCTAAAGCTGAAATAAATGGGGCCTTAGTGTTTGCTTGGTCACTCTTTAATCTTCATACTTCTTTCTGGTCAGAACGAAATAATTTTCTTTCTTTTGAAGGAAGCGCAGAAAATATCTTGTTGGTTGATGTTGTTTGATTCCTTTTTGAATAATTCTCTTTTCTTAAGCCCTATGCAAAGGCAGATATATAAAGTTTTGTAGGGATAAATGGAGTATTTATTATGTATTTTTAAGTTGTTTTTTAGTAATTTTATGCTATTTGGACAGTGCCTATATGGAGGCGCACCAAAGGGTCCACAATTGAGGGATATAGATAGAGGAGTAGATATTGTGGTGGCCACACCTGGACGGTTAAATGACATCCTGGAAATGCGAAGAATTAGCCTTCACCAAGTTTCCTACTTGGTGTTAGATGAAGCAGACCGTATGTTAGACATGGGCTTTGAACCTCAGATAAGGAAGATTGTGAAGGAGGTGCCTGCTCGCCGACAGACTATTATGTTCACTGCAACATGGCCAAAGGAGGTCCGCAAAATAGCTGCTGATCTGCTGCTCAATCCTGTCCAAGTCAACATTGGTAATGTTGATGAGCTCGTAGCAAACAAATCCATAACACAGGTGTTTTTTTGTACCTTTTCAATTTCCCTCATGCTTCTTGCAAAATTTGCTTTATGAAGGCCCATTTTGGCAGAGCATTAATCACCTCATTATGCTTATACAGAATTTGTATAGCAACCAGAATGATCTGAATAAGTAGCTATTTACTTCGGCCTAATTTGGTAACATCAATTGGCTTGTTATGACAATCAGCAAAACAATTAAATAAGCTTTTGACCTTCTTATTTGAATGAAAATCACTTTACAAAGTGATTAAGCCATTTCAGCCAAATAACCCTTACTACTAATTGTATTTTGTTTTATTTGTTATGTGAACTAGTAGGGGCTAGTGAACATAATTTCTTTTGGTTTTGCAGTGGATGTATGCGGACTTACAATTAATTCCCTTCTAGTTTGTTGGTTTTAGTAACACCACTATCCTTACTTTGTTTCAGTATGTTGAAGTGTTGTCACAAACAGAGAAGACTAGGAGGCTAGAACATATATTGAGATCCCAAGAACCCGGATCGAAAGTGATAATTTTTTGCTCAACAAAGAAGATGTGCAATGCGCTTTCTGGTAACCTTGCTCGTCAATTTGGGGCAGCAGCTATTCATGGTGACAAATCTCAGGGTGAGAGAGATTACGTGTTAAGTCAGTTTCGCACTGGTAGGACTCCAATTCTCGTGGCAACTGATGTTGCTGCTCGCGGCTTGGACATCAAAGATATCAGGTTTGTGTAAAACATTGTTTTTTTCCTTAGGTGTAAACTTGTTTAGTTTCATTTGACCTTGGTAAATCCAAAGGAAAATGATATGTAAATATGTTTTTAAACATATATTTAGATTTCTAAATCATAATACTTCCTTCTCTTATTTAGTTGCAACAGTTTAACTTTCACTTTTGCCTACACCCCCATTAATATGTTTATTTGGCTTTAACTAATTATTATAAAAAAATCACATTTTCGAATTTTACTTAAAGACAAAGTTAACAATTTATTTATAATATGATTCTCTAACACATAAATAAATGAAATATGGTCAAAGTCTCAAATTAGAGTATTTGAAATTTATTGGGTTTGGACTAGGGCCCTTCCTGTCCATTTCACAGCCCCTACACTCAGACCCGGCCCATGGTGAATGCAAATGGTGCACTTGTACAGGTCCTTTTTATGTTTACAAGGCCTCAATTTTTTCAGTATATCCAAATGAGATCATTAAAAAAAACCTATAAGAGTTAATTTAACAAAAAATGGTCATTTTGTATTTTATATTTACAACAACAACAACCAAGCCTCAATCCCAAAAGATTTTGGGGTCGGCTAACATGAATCGATCCATGATATCGATGTCAAAAAGAGAAGACATACAAGAAGAAGAAAAAGAAGAAAAAAGAAGAAAAAAAGATAAAACGAATGGGATAAAGATATATAAATACTCCCTCCGTTTCTATTTCTTTGACATAGTTTGACAAGTCAACATTTAAGGAATTTGTTTACTAAGGGGTAAATTTTACCGTTTGAACACTGTTTGGACACTGTTTGAACACCGTTTGGCACTTCTTTGCACTGTTTTGTTTACCAAATGAGAAGTGTGGCATCCATTTTGACACTTCCAAAAGAGGAAAGTGTGTCAAAGAAATAGAAACGGAGGGAGTATAAGATAACAATAACATAAGATTATAATAAAGACAAAAGATAAAAGAGCATAAAAATGCTAGAAGATAAAAATAGCATAAGAAAAAGAGAAAGGAAAGATAGAAAAGAGATCAATCGTCCACACGAATCATACCTATCTGTTAGTTTTACAATTTGACGAAGATAAACATAAAAATAACATAAAAAGATCAAGAAGATAAACGATAAAAGAAAAGGAGAAAGGAAAGATAGAAAAGAGATCAATTGTCCACACAAATCATACCTATCTGTTATTTTTACAATTTTACATAAGAATTAAAGATTCGAAAAAAATTGGGTTTAATTGTTACTCATTTATAAAAGCAGTGCAACATAAATCAGCTTAATGTTGATTTGTGAATTTAGAATTGTGAATCTTTTCAAATTTATATATTCACATAATCACTTATGTAGTGCCTCATATCTTCAGTATTGTAATTGAAATACATAGTATAATACTTCATCCGTTCTTAAATAATTTCAACACTTCCCTTTTTGGCAGTTTCAAAATAATTGCAACCTTTCTCTTTTAGGCAATACACAAAATGGCTTTAATATCCCTAATAATTCTGTGGGTACGATCTCTCATCTTGCACTCAACATGAAGGCCCATTTCATAGCTTATTTCCATCCACCCACCAGGCCTCCCCATTTGTCTTCTCCCATCATTATCACGCCACCTTCTTCTCTTATCCCTCACCAACTTCTATTTTTGTCCTGTTTTTCTCCAATTTGCTCTTAAATTTGGACAGAATAGAAATCTTGCTATAAGATTTTAACGTGTTTGCTCCAGTTACAATTTTGTGATGGGTGTTTTTTTGCTGTGGCTACAATTTCTTGTCTTCCATCGCTGGAATTCCACAACAGCCATCATCCCTCCTCATCTTTTCCATTCTGCCACACCCTGCTACCACAACTCTCCTTCTCTACTTATATTCTTCCGACGCAGATAACCCACCAAATGGTGATGATTACAAAAATTGATATGTTGTGGACCATCTCAAGATCAAATGAAAGAAAAGGCATTTGCTATGGTACTCCACTTGAGCTAGTTTTGTGGGAAGAAAATTAAGGGTTTTAATTGAAAATTAAGGAGTAGAATAAAAGAATTGTTGCTGACTATCTCAAACCCTTATTTTGCATCCCGATTAGGTTTCTCACCGGTAGGAATAGTACACGGAGGAGATAATGATAATAGTGACTGACAAGGGCAAAAGTGGAAAGTACAAAAGTCAGCCCTCAATTCTTAATTCCTGTGCCCAGCTCTATGTTGCAATTATATCCGAGTGGAGGATAGTATAAGTTTTGTACTTTATTAGCAAAACCATATTTTTAATTTGTAATTATTCAAGGCACTCAAAACATTAGGATTGGCCTCAACTATACTCAAAACTTAGAAGTAAAATGTACTTCTAAGTATGTGTAGTATAATAAAGCTAAATAAAAAAACCATTATAAACACAAGAGTTACCTTATAATGAGATAAGGTGTTTTTTTGAACAAAACTAGAACACAAAGTAGTATCAAATTGATAGTAAAGTACTCCATCATCCCTATAAAGTTCCTGTATTCCTTTTCGAGATGTTCCCAAATACTTGCCTTTTCTGGTAAAGAAATTCTTATCAATTTACCCTACTACCCTCAAGTCATAATTACTTTAGAGTGTCGAAAACAGTAAACAGTGTCAAATAGTGTCAAACCAGTGTAATCTACAGTAATATTTTTACTCTAAATTGGTATTTATTTTTACTCTAAAATGGTATTTCAGGAAGCCAAAGATTTTTTTAGTGAAAATCACACACGAACTTCTATAGGGGAAAGAGGAAGTATAAAATTGGCACTTCATTTTTTTAAAACCGAGAGGGAGGAGAAGACCCAAATAGACTTGGATTAGAGGAATCAGAACTGATATGTCTTATCAGGTTGGATGAGAGTATGACTTTGGAGAGGGCAAAGTGGAGGGCGCACATTCGTGTGGATGATTGATCTATTTTCTATCTTTCCTCTTTCTTTTTGTTTTATCATTTATCTTCTTTATCTTTTATGTTCTTATGTTATTTTTATCTTCTAGCTTTTTTATGCTCTTTTATCCTTTTATCTTTTATCTTTCTTATATTTTTATGTTATTGTTATCTTATATTTATTTATCTTTATCTTATTCGTTTTATCTTTTTTTTTTTCCTTCTTGCTTGTCTTCTCTTTTTGGCATCGATATCATGACTCGATTCATGTTAGCCGACCCCAAAATCTTTTGGGTTTAAGACTTGGATGTTGTTGTTGTATGCAGATTCCTTCTATGGATAAATTGAAATTGACACTTGTCAATTCTCTCCCTTTCAGGCGTTTTCCCTCCTGTAGTTATGTTCCATAAATTTCAATAGTAAACATAATGAAAGCTATTGATCCTAAAAGCCAAAAAGAAGTCTATGCATATATATTGAATTTTTTTGGGCCTAATCGCCTAAATGTTTTCTATTGTTGTGTACCTAAGTGCTCTCCCCTGTTGCCCACCCTCTAGAGCTGGCATTGCTGCATTGGTTTGAATCTATCGTCTTTTTTCCCTGAGTTTTCTTCCCTTCCTAATTTCTCTCCTATGTTCCTCCTTATACTTCCTCTTTTATTTTTTATGTTCCAAACGGACCTTTGTAATTTTTTGAGGCATCTGTAACAGGGTCGTAATTAATTATGACTTCCCTACCGGAATAGAGGATTACGTGCACAGGATAGGAAGAACAGGACGGGCAGGTGCAACAGGTGTTGCTTACACATTTTTTACTGAGCAGGATGGAAAGCACACATCGGATCTCATTAAGGTCTTAGAAGGTGCTAACCAACGCGTTCCTGTTGAACTACGAGATATTGGTTCACGTAGTGGTGGGATGGGAAGGGGTAGGCGTCAATGGGGTTCTGGCCCCGCTGGGCGTGATGGAGGGCATATACGTTATGATTCTGGTAATGGTGCAAGGGGAACTTTGGGTATGTCCTCATCAAGTAGAGGCGGAGGCCGTGGAGTTGATCGCGATTCCAGCTACAGGTAATATGACAACTATCTTTTGTTACTTCATCCGTACCAAGCAAGTGTCATGTTTGACTTGGTTACAACTTTATTTTATTTTATTAAGGAACCACTCTCATAAGTCATGAATCAAACTCATGATAGATTCTGTAACTGTTTGGCACTATACATGAAATGTTAGTGCCCGTTTGGTAGTCTTTTTTTGCTTATCAGTCTGATAGTCTAAGTCTAAGTTATTAACTGGATCTATGTATAGCCGAATAATGAATCAAAGTATTGTAAAAGCCATTATAGATCCTTATTTCTTTTGATCAAAGATGATTTGTTTTTGGACAATAAAATTTTAAAAATGACTTCATTTTAAAATTTCATTTGGACAATCAAAGTACTGTTCTCCTTTTCTTTAGTCCCATTAACTGATATTTGGCATTTTGGCTCGATGTTTTGTATACTACAGGCATGGCCGCACTCATGACAGCAATGGCTTTGGTAATTACCAAAATCCGCGGAGCCTAATAAATGGTGCACACAATTCAGACAGGCATGGCCGTAGCAGGAGTAGGAGCCCTGTTAGGGGGGCTGCTTCTGGGTGGGGTGGCAGTGACAGTAGTAGGGCTCGCAGCCGGAGCATTGATAGGTTCAGCAGGTCTACTACTCGTGATGTTGGACGGAATTTCCGCGAGGCAGCCCCTGTCACAACACGAGCAGGAGCATCCTTGGTGCCTTCTGCAAAGCAGAGACCGCCACCAACTTACGATTATGGACCTAGGGAGAGTAACAGAAGATCAAATGATTACAACAGCAACCAAAAGCATTGGGAAAGATCTCCTGCACCCAAGGAGCAGCGTAGCGGGAAGTATGAATCTCAAAATAGTGGGGATGAAGAGGAAGGCATCTTTCACCCTCCTAAGGAAAAGAGCAATTACTAAGAACCCACTGAATAGTGAAGGAGGGAACTGACGAACTGTTGCGTTATGCTCTTTCCTTTGCTACTGTTTCACTTGGATGTTGTAGTTTATTTTGGCAGTAGGAGACTGGCTAGGTAGAGGTGTAAAAGGACATTGGGAATGCTGCTTGCAATGTTTAGTGTAATAGGGGACAATATGTGGGCTTATAGATTGATCAAGTGTATTGTAAGACTACTGATATAGAGACGTATTATTGACACATAACATTGAATTGGAAATGTTTTTTACTACCCTTTTTTAGATGCTGCCTGCCTCACTACTGTGACCTCAAACCCCACCCCAAGGATCATGATGGGTTAGAGGAGACGGTAAACACTGAGAGGGAGAAACATTAGGTGTTCGGGTTCTAAACTGTTGCAACTGTCGCAACAGTTTTGCTATTGGCATGCATGAGGCTCTTGGGGAGGTTCTTGGGGGGGGGGGGGGTGCTCCTTGCTTATTGCTTAACAATCCCTTCATTAGATGACTCACAAACTTCCCAATCTTTTGCTTGAATCGGTGAATCCTCACTGATATAAGTAATTAGTCCAAAATGTAGGTTATGGACAAAAAAGTCATGTTTTTTAGCGTAAAAAAATCAAAGTTTGACTAAAAATGTCCGATAGTCCCATCTAGAAACTCAACATATTTTACAAAATCACTTCTCCTAACATCCAATGACCATTTTATTGTGACCTACCTCACTTGACGCCCATTGATCAATTGCCAACGTGACCCCCACTCTGTGCCAGTGACTAATGACATACGTCGTTGCTGATGCAAACTTGGTGAGAAGGAGAAACTTCAGTTGGTGGTTGCGGCGATCGAACAATTGTAGTGGCGGAATAGTTATGGTGGTGCTGGTCTGCTAGAATTGTGAGGACAAAGAAGAGAGAAAATGGGAAGTTTAAATTCTATCTGTTTATATTAAGGATGTTTCGGTCTACTCATTAATATTGATCAAACCCCACAAGAATTAATATTGATCAAACCCCACAAGATATAAAGTTTTGCTTCATATAGTTACTCACCCCTAAAGGAGTCATATAACTCGCTACTATATCATCTACCTTAATTCTAAGGGGATGTTTGAAATCTACTTCTTAAAACGGTTTCTGCTTCTTTAGGAAGTAGAAACAGATATTGGAGTGTTTAGGTGAGATCAACTTTAGAAGTTGGGGGAGATCAACTTCTGAAATATTGATTCTGATTATACTTGTCCTTTTAAAAAGAAGTGAGAGCAGAATCAATTCCAAGCACCACCTAAAATGCTCACTCTAAAAAAATCGCCCAGACTTGACATCGTTCAAACACAAATAACTAAAACAAAATATAGAGTAAGTCTTAACCTCACAGAAAAACAACAAATAAAGTGAGCAATAATTAAAGAGCAATTGGGTCATCCGGAAATATTCTCTCTGTGCTTTAGTACATGGATAGGATTGCGTACATCCGACCCCCCTACCCCACCATAGGTGGTAGCCTTTGCGGTACTGGGTAATCATGATGATTAGATCAATATTTCAGGCAGCTTGGTCTTTCAAGCCTGTTCTCTTGCTGTTTTTTGACTAGTCCATCTCCATGCCTTATATAACTTAAAGATCTACCCCTTTCGACTTCCACACTCAACATTGCTTCAGATCTCCTCATCTGCCAACAATTATCATTCTCCCATTTCTGGAGGCCACCTGGAGGCTGCTGCTGCTGCTGCTGCTGTCGGAATGAATCATGAAGTACTGAACCAATGAGTTGGGCGGGATTTCAAATACTCATGCCTATCCCTTCAAACAATTGGCTGGCCTAGCCTCTGACCCATATGGGCTGGTTCATGATTGTTAGCAAATGGAATGGACAAAGCTCCCACGGGCCATCAAGATCACGATTTTTACAGTATTTCCCTCATATTTTCACTCATTGTGCGACAAAATGACACATTAAACTCTAATATGCCAAACCCTTGCTTAGTTCTTTAAACCATTGCGTCGAAAAAGAACATATTAAGGCCCTTAAATTATGGGTGGGATATAATAACCCAACTCTAAGTTCTAATGGTTTCACTTTAACCTTAAAATTATCATGGCGGAGTTTCTGGTTCACAAGTGTTGGTCAATGAAGAAACCCAATATTTAGTAGGCTACTGTTGTCTACAAAACTGTCAAACTACAACAGTACAACATGAACCAACCAGAGTGCGTCTGGGCCTTTTACATGGACTTTAGTGTCTCTGCTGGTCGAGGCCTCCTTCCAATCTTGGAACCCCATTTATGCCACACATTTAAGTCTGGCAAATGTCAAGTAGCCAGTGTGACCTCTTGCCTCGCCACAAGGCATCACCGTGACAGCGGGAGAGGAAGCAGAACAGTTGTTGTCATCAACGTTAGATGCCATTCTCCTCTTGCATGGATGATGATCAACTGTATCGCCATTCTCACTTGGGCACCTCTCCTGCATTCTTTGCCTAACTTCATAAGCGCGGAGGAGTACTTCAAAGGTTCTTATATCTACATTATCATGAACAATACACACATATTATGTCCTTAATTAACAAACATGTAAGCTGAATGAAATATGTCACACAATGAACATTTACTTGTCTTTCAATACTTGATATTTAAGAAGTTAAGATGTTTTTTATTGGACTGAAATTTTTCGATTTGATTTGGTCTCTGTGTATTTTAAAAAGTGTCCAAGTCTGGTCTGATTTGGGAATGAAAATAGTCCAAGTAAAAACATCTTTAATGCAGCGCTAGTTTACAGTTTGATTACAAAATATGCGGGAGTGGGTGGAGGATACTCTCCTAGGAAGGGATGGACATAGGAGAGTGATGGCCCCCCTCCACAGGTAGGAACCATGACCAGAACCAGTAATATTAAAACACGGTTCTGGATCTCATTGCAATTCAGTTTCCGCCCGACTTCTTAGCCTACATATCTAAACAAAAAAGAGAAGTGAAAGCACAATGAACCAATCCTTTTCTGGAGGAAACAAAACCCAACCCGAAAATACCAGGTTACCAAGTATTGGTTCATGACTGGTCGGATCCAGCTCGGAATTATGGGCGAGCTTACTGCTAGGCCCTTGAAGGGTCTGCCTTGAGTACAAGTCAGACTGGTATACTAAGGCCTAGTGCCTTGTTGGGGTTAAACGAAATGAGGCAGGACCTGAAAGAGAAAAAAACCTAGTCACCCTAGGAGAACCTAGCACTAGAGCTGAACAAAAAAACTGTCGATCTGGAAACTCCACCAAAAACCAATCGAAACAAACCAAACACTGAATGAAACAAACCATGAACAACTGACGAGCACACCTACCTCATGCCTAGAAGGAGAGATAATTACAACAATGGCTACTGCCACTTGCAAGCAATAAATTTGTGCATGAGTCTAAAATATGTAAGCATAGAGTAACAACTACTACGTAGTATTTACCAGTGAAACAAGATCTGAGTGCTTCACAAGAGCGCTGGACTTGCTCAATGCAAGGTGAGAAGGAGCACAAGACACCATCTTCTTTCAACATTTTTCCAACTGAAGTTATGGCAAGCCAAGGTTGAGGGAGATCAAGAAACACCGAATCTGCCCTTTTGCAAAATTCCTCAGGAAACCCCTCACCTTGTATGTCTCTTACCCCTACTGTCACCAAACTCTTTAAACCCGTCTTCTCGAAATCCTCTCTACATTCAAAAACATCTTCAAACATTTATTCTTGTCAAGCTCAAAACGCCCTCCAAATGCTAAATCGAGAAATGCTTTTCCATTTATAGATTGAAATGACATCTTATGAACTCAATTCTTTAGACATTTTTTTATAAACTACGGAGTACATGTTAATAAAATAGATCGTTTAAGCTATAAAAGCATTAACACTACATGTTTCTTCAAATAGCTATCCAGACAACACATCAACACACTTTTTTATTAAAAACTTAAACCAAAATGTTCGAAGAACAATTCTTATCTTAAATAAACACCTATATTCAATCAAACAGTAATATTATTATTATATACCCAGTACTTAAAAAGAACCTAACTTATTCGTAGAGGTTGAGACAATTCTAAAGGGCTAAAGGGTCCTATACCGGTCGTGTAAGCTCAATTCAGTTCTTGAACTAAAAAAAGGTCTAATTCGCACCCCAAACAAGCAAAAAAGGGTTCAAATTTCATTTTTTTACAGGTAAACAATCGGTAATAAAGGTCCAATTCGCACCCTTAAACTATTAAAAAGTGTCAAAATTGCAATAAATCGAAAATAAAAAAGAGAAACAATAAAAAATTTAAAAAATGACCTGTTGTTTACTCGTAAAAAATGAAATTTGAACCTTGGTTCAAGGTGCAAATCCAACCTTTTTTAATTCAAAGACTGAATTGAGTATTTGACCCAGCCATTCTAAATTAACAAAAGAGAAAAGAAACAACCGAGCTGTTTACCTAGCAGATGCAGCCCTCTGTTCATGGAAATCAAATGTGTAAACGTGCCCTGTAGGAGCAACAGCCCGAGCAAGAGATGTGGTCAAAGACCCGCTTCCTGTACCGGATTCAAGTACCAAGCAACCCGGAACTGCCTCCAAATACATAACCACGAAACTTATATCAGCAATATATAGAATCTGAGTTCTGTGACTCAGAACAAGCGTCCATAGTTCCGGCGTTGGGGCCAATAGGTATACGAATCCGCTTTTTGAGCTGAAAACTTTCGACCCGAAATGTTTCCCGACCCAATCCGAATGCTTGAACACCCCGAATCGATTCTGGAGCACCCCATTCTGAGAAACCTTCACAGCTTTCATCACGTCGTGCCGTTCGTACACAATAACCAAATCTCCATCTTTGATGGGGCGATTGAATGATAATCTTTTGTCTGGGTCTATTTGAAGCACCATTGATATTGGCAAGCAGCTATGTAAACAAAATTCTGTTCTCTGCGAAGAACTCTTTGAAAGCTTTGCTCTGCTAGTTCAAGAGCGCCCGCCCGGGAAGTAAAACTGCTGCAAGCCTGCAACGATAACCAAGATGGATGGAATGATTATAAGGATTGGGCTTTCAATGCAAGTTTTGACGTTCAATCAGGCCCCTCAAGGCCTCAAGTATTATACTCGGGATTGCATAATAATTAAAATTTTTCACTCTAGTCTGGTCTGATTTAGTTTAGTATGATATGGTAAATGTTTGATTTTTGTGTATTTTATAACTATCCAAGTTTAATTTAGTCTGATCTAATCTAGACTGGTCATATCTGGTCTGGTCTGAGACCGAAAACAGTACAAAAAAAGCATCCTAATGCAGAATAAAATATTCATTCAATCCCTTGTAACTTTGTCATCTTTGTCAAACACTTCGTGGAATCACTGTGACACTTTCAAGTAGGGGTGCAATAAGCCGAGCCGAGCCTGAATTAGGCTCGAGCTCAAGCTCGAAATATAATGTATTGGCTCAAGCTCGACTCAAACGAGTTTAAAAAATCGAGGCTCAAGCTCAATTCACAACTATTTAGATGGCTCGATTCAGCTCGATTGGCTCGATAATTTTGGTTTGTCAACTGAATAGTTACAAGTTCGATTAGCTCGAAAGTTCGAGTTCGAACTCGAGCTCAAGTATGAAACAATCTTTGAATATTTGTACTTAACATTTGCAATTTGCAATTTACATGACCAACAACTAAAAGTAGAGTAAATGTTGTCAAACAAAAAATCAAAAGTGGTCACACAATGAGTTACGGATTGGAAACAAATTTTAAGTATTTACTTAAAATTGATCGCAAATAATAATATATGAGAATATCGGGTACTATCTCTAAATATGAATCCTCTGGTTTTTCACTTGCAATATAAATTAATATAATTAAAGAATTTAATTCAAAATCAAATCTTTAATCCTTCAAAAATTCGAACGTTCTTCGGATCTTCGAATCATCGTTCTTGAGATCTTCGAATCTTCGTTCTTCTGATCTTCAAATAATCTTGAATGCAAAATTCAGCTTGAAGGGCTTTCGGTTTTCAAGTAGCTTGATCTTCAACAAAAGGACCATTTTATGGCTTGATCTTTTGTTTAAGGGCTTTCCGGGATATATGGCTTGATCTTCGATTGAATTTTGATTCAATCTTGATATGAATATCTTCAAATCTTTAAGGGAAAACTGTCAAATAGGTCCTCAAACTTTCATAAAAAAGTCAATTAAGTCCTTCTATAGGAGACTCTGTCCGGTTGTGGCGATTTGGGGCAGTTCCCGGTGGAATTTTTTGATGAAATTTTTTGAGCATCTTCTTCATCAAGTCTAGTTTACTCATACCAAATTTCAGCTAAAAATTTAATCGTGAGCGCATTCAAATTAATTCGATAACGCAAAATGCGCCGTTATCTACAAGAATCAATTTGAATGTGTTTCCTATTGAATTGTTAGCTGAAATTTGGCATGAGTAAACTAGACTTGGTGAATAAGATGCTCAAAAAAATTCATCAAAAAATTCCACCGGGAACTGCGCCAAATCGCGACGTCCGGACAGAACCTCCTATAGAAGGACTTAATTGACTTTTTTATGAAAGTTCGAGGACCTATTTGATAGTTTTCCCAATCTTTAAAGATATCTTTTTCATATTTTCGAATCTTCAAAATCTTGTTCTTCACATCTTCGAACGTTCTTCAACTTTTGGACTTTATTTTATCAAGAATAGACGAAATCACAGAGGATTATTCTTATATTCTTAATAAAAATTGTGGCTTGACCTCTTCCTCTTCTTCGGAATCGTTCAGAGCCTCTCAGGAGTTCTTCAGTGCTTTTTCCGCAACGTTTCTTCGACTGGAAGTTCTCTCCCCCCTCCTCTCAATTCAGACCCCTATTTATAAGTGTGGAGGGGATAAAATATGGCCCAAGTTGCAGAAATTCGTCCATATGCCTAGGGCCCCAATTAAAATGGGATTTGGGGTTTATTTGCTTATATTTTAATAGCTAGAAAAATCAGCACTTGTGAGATGCATCTGAACAACTTTTTTAACAAGGTTCATAGTTGTTTCTCATGCATATGGACTGATTTCTTAGCCACATTCGTTGACCTCTTCATAAGTTGGATCATGCCTCTTTTCATTGGGCTCAAAAATGGAGAAATTAATATGACCGGTCCATTCTTTTAAGGAATTAAATTAATTGGATATTTTAAATAACCAAATTAATTTAATAACTAAATGTATTCCAATGGACCTATATTAATATTTTTTTATAAGGCCCAACAACCATCACGAGTAACCTAGTAGAATTTGACGTTGGTCCAATAGGATTCAAAGGAGGTCCAATAACATGTAACTTGCCGGGGTAGCATTTAAAAGCTTTAATAATATTATGGACCATCATAAAAAATGAAAAGTCCAAAATATTAAATAAGTTTTCAATATCCACAATGGGAACAAAAAATAAACAATCCCAACTCCAACTCTCCATCCAATTGTGCTTCTAATGTAAATCAAAAATGATCAAATGATAAAGAAATAGTGGATTAAACTTTGATGTTTTTTCTTAAATTACTTTATAATATAATAATAATATAATAACTAATAATATCTCCCAGTCGTCATATACATTTACTAATCGGTACGTATGGGAGCGGTTCTGGTGAGAAAGGACTCCCAGGAGAGAAATGAGAATAGATCTCATATGTTAATCTTCAATTTCAAACGGCCTCAAATTATTAGTGCACGGAAATTATGCTACACTTGGTAACACTATATTACTACCATACAAAATTGAATACCTGTGTAATCAATTAGGAAGGACTTATTAGTAACTCTACAATTAATTACCATTTATATTATTCCGTATATTTTAGCACATCCCTATTATTACGTAACCACTACTTTTAATCCCTTAAAATTCGTGCTATTGTTATATAGTCATGTCTCCACCATTAATGAGCCCATAATATTGATTATCATTTATTATTTTTGTTCTAGTTTTTATTTACACAATGTACGAGTGCATTATTTTATACAAAAATGTAGTATACATGTATTGAGAGTGCACAATAAATAAATCAGACCATTTTTGGTATGTTATTTCAATATAATTATAAGGACGTGCACACAAACATTATAAAAATGCAATATTGGGACATTAGTGATGCATCAAAAAGCTATTCAAAATCATTATCTCTATGATATATTTGTGCAACTTTCACTTCAAATGTTTCTTTCCAAATTCAATAAATTAGATTAGATGCATCAAATTATAAACAATGCTTTGTTGTTGTAATGCACTTTAACAATTTATTAAAAGCACTTGCAATTGAGGTATAATAATGCAACATCAATTTAATTAATTATTTGGATATTTTTTAATATCAAGAGAAATGACATTTTTATTGAGTTAATTTGCTTGTTATAAACTGCACTTTTATGTTATCAGTTTAGACTTTCTTTAGTATTAACCTGCATTGGACTTATACATATTCATAAATAAATAAATAAAAACTGCACTTTACACATGAGTTTATGCACATCCAGACATGTTTTAAATAAAATTAAATGTAAATGTAAAAATGTGTAAACTATCAACTATCATGTGCATTTACGTATTTACAAAAGTGCACTGTTATATTACACTTCGTGAAGTTTTACATTGGCACTCTTTTACAAAATAAAATGCACTATATGTGTGCATTACAAATATATACAAAAGTACACTATCATATATCACACTTCCAAAAGCGTCATATTTGTTCCATTATGATGGCGTCTTCTAGTGTCACCTGCATTTGTAAACAAAAGTAGAATTAGAAACTAATGAAAATTGCATGAATAAAGTATGGTAAGTGCATCATAAGTTTAATAGAAAACTTATCAATATTATCTTAAACTTAAATAGATAGCTATGAGGCAAGTGTTCGATATTAAACATGTAAATGCATCACATGACAATGTAGCTAGGTGCACTAACTATTAGTGTAAATCTACAAATAAAATAACTATATGAATACAAATTCACAAATCTATAAATTGTGCAATAATAATATGTAAAAGTGCAAGAGTAAACATTTATTATTGCATCCAATTGGACAACTGCAATTCATATGAACCATGGGTTCGAATCTGGGAGTGTAAATATTAAAATTTGCATCTGGTGCAAATTAAAAAATATCATAATGCATCGAATAATGCATCTCAGTGCACCATATAATTGTGAGGACGCAAGTTTAATTCTCCCTTTCCCTGGTGCACATCAATAACAAGGCACTGCATCAAGCAAACTATTCTAGTGCATAAGTGGACGATTGAAATAGTCAAACAAAAAATCAAACAACATAACATCTAAAAATTGAATTAATATAATCTGAGGGACTGCAAATAAAACATCTATAGAAGCACCACATCATAAAACGAAAAATTGCTTTATGGGTTGAACAATAAATATTCATGTAGATTAAAATATAGACATTTATTTAATTTAATTCGAAAACTAAATTAAGAAATATAGAAGATAAATCAGAATTATTACGGGTCTGCGATCCATATAATGTAAATGATATTTTCATAATACTCTGATGTTCGATGAGAGTATCGTTAACCTAAAGAATGAAGTAGGATTGTAGAAGAAGAAGGATGGGACACATGTGATATGAAGGAGAAATTCATACTCTTTAACATAAAAAAATTGAAATAGAGGACGAGGGTATTTGCGAAGAAGATGAAGAATTAGCCGGATTGGGAACAAAGATGAAAAATGGGGGAAGAAGGGGTTTCCGGAGAAGTTGTTACGTTGGAATCAATTGATGGATTAGGTGGAGAAAAATTAGGAACGTACGTGAATGGAAAGAAGCAAGAATGACCTTACAGACCCTCATCGAGAATATTTAAAAAGTAAATAAAAAATCAGATCTAATGGCTGTCATTTATTCTCATTTCTCTCCGGTACGTATTATATATTAATATACATATTATATCATATATACTACTCTGTAATACTACGTATATATTATATATTAATTTATATTGTATATTAATATATAATATATATTAATATAAATATACACATATAAAACTACGCTCGCGAGCCTAAAATTAGCAGGCTCATTTATGGCTTGAATACTTAATGAGCCGGCTCAAGCTCGGCTCGAGCTGGAGTTTGACCGAACCCGATTCGATCTTTGACAGAGCGGCTCAGCTCATTTGCACCCATACTCTCAAGTACGAGGTTACAAGTTCGAAACTCATCAACATATACTCTAATATGTGAGAAAGTACAAGAAAAAAATTGTCATTTTTCCATTTTTTGGATGTTCCAATGAACTTTTTCACTTTCCATTTTAATCAATAAATTTATGTTTTTTTTATTATTTCTCTCTCCTTCACACAAATCTCAACCATTTTTTAATATAAAATAACAAACACTCAACAACAACAACATCCAGGCCTTAGTCCCAAACGATATTGGGGTCGGCTAACATGAATCGATACATGATATCACCAAAAGGAAAAGAAAGAAAATAAAGATAAAAAGATAAGCTATTATTAAAAAAAGATAATATAAAAGAGATGAATATACATATAAAATATAAAATAAAAAGGATAAAGTAATATTTATATATAAGGATAAAAATATATAATAAAGAAAGGGGAAAAGATGATACAAGATCACTCCTCCACACGAATAATCGTCCTCCATTTTGCTTTCTCCAAAGTCATATCCTCATCCAATCCAAGAAGAAGCATATCACTTCTGACTCCCCTAACCCACGTCTGTTTGGGCCTTCCCTTCCCTCTCTTCCCTGCCTCTTCTCCACACATCTCAACTCCACGTCTGTATGCTTCTATGGTCTCATCACTCCGACTTGTCCCCATCTTTTTGTAGCAACCACTTTTGTTCCTTATAGCTTGTTTCACCTCATCATTCCACCAAAACGTGTCTTTTTTGGGTGGCAGACATCCTTTAGATTCTCCAAATACCTCCTTTTCCACTTTGTTGATGGTCAGCTCCATTGATAACCACACATCCTCCACATGTGTCCCATTATCAATACGCCATACATCTTCACCGAATATTTTGTGTGTAAAGCTTTGTTGAAGATCCCCCTCAATCCTCCACCACTTTATCTTTGGCTCCACTTGTTGCTTAACTTGTCTTCTATGGTTCTTACCTCGAAAGTCAAGCACAAGCATCCTATGCTGAGTGACAACACTCTCACCTGGGATAACCTTACAATCGGTGCAGCTAGTTCTCCAAGTAGTCCGTACTAAGAAGTAGTCAATTTGGGTACTATTAGCTCCACTTCTATAGGTTACAAGGTGAGAGTCTCTTTTCCTAAACCAATTGTTCATTATAGCCAACTCATACGTCGAGGCAAAATCCAAAATGTTCTTTCCCGCTTCATTTCTAGTGCCAAAACCATGTCCGCCATGAATACTCTCAAAGCCATCACAACTCGAGCCCACATGCCCGTTGAGGTCGCCTCCTATGACCAACTTCTCTCCCCTTGGCACTCGTCGCACCACATCTTCAAGATCTTCCCAGAACTGTTGAGTTGTAGATGCATCCAATCCCACTTGTGGTGCATAGGCACTTACCACAGACACAATCTCACCCCTTATCACCGATTTAATGCTCATGATGCGATCGTTCTTCCTGAAGACTTCTACCACATCCTCAACATAGTCACGCGCCACAATAATGCCTACCCCATTCCTGGTCTTATCTCTCCCCAAATACCACAACTTAAAACCCCCGGGATTGATCTCACGTGCTTTCTTTCCAACCCATTTAGTTTCTTTCACACACATAATTCTGATATTCCTCCTCCTCATAACTTCGACTACCTCGGAAGATCTGCCTGTAAGAGACCCAACATTCCACATCTCAAAGCGCAATCTAGCACTCCACCTTCTGTTCTTAGCCCCGCCTCGGACCCCACCATGCCCTTGCATATTTGACATCATCCTCGGGCAATGGGATGATGCGCCGCTTCCGGGTGACGACCTAGCAACCTTAGCATTCTTATCACCACACCCAGGCCTATGTAGTGTAGCGCGCCCTTGCATATTTGACACCACCCCCAGGCAGAGGGATGACACGTCGCTTACGGGCGACGACCTAGCTGTAGCGATATTCATATTTCGATTCATGTCATGTGATGTGACTAGGTGATACTGTTGGCCGTCACGCGCCTACCACAGCACCCTCCTCCTTTATCCTGGATTGGGACAAGCATAAAACCCAAAAAATTAATGTCATGGCGGAGTTATAAAATAACAAACACTAAAATGACTAATTCATGAATATATGAATAGTAAATGTACTTACACATTACATTAATGAAAAATGTATTGAAAACCTTTATCTATCATGATTACTTCGATAAGTTTCTTTTTTATTTGCCGCAAAATTTTGCCACTTTTCATTTAAAGTGATGATTTGTGATTCAACTTATTTATATCATATATGCATAAAAATCAACCGCACATGTTTATTTTTCTTTTTTCACTTCTAACTCAAAGCTGATGCCTGATAATGTCCAAGGAGGCGGCGGAAATAATACTTCGTATATTTTAAGAGCATCTCCAATGCTACAATGTATACGGTGCACATGTGGCATGAGAGAGATAGACACAAAAATTTAAATTTATGACATTTCTCTCTCATTCTTTCCACGGTTTTATCTGTTTTTGGTAAGTTTTGCTCTGCAATGTCAAGCACAATGTCTACATCTAGACATTGTGCTTGACATTGTGAAGAAAAACTTACCAAAGTGATACAAGATCCTTCAAATAAGGAGAGAGATATTCTATTCATTATTTTTTAATTGGTTGTCTCTCATGCCACGTATGCACCGTTCACGTTTTAGCATTGGAGATGCTCTAAGAGTACAAGACGGTGTACAATTTTTTACTATTCGTGAAATATTTTAATTTAACTGGAAACGCTTCTCTTTTCTAAACTTTCACTCTCTTCAACTATGATTGTTCACGTTAATAAATTGTTGGTAATTGTTGCAAGTTGCCAACCATATTCTGTCTTTTGGATCTTTTGTGTTCATAAGATGATAAGTTAAAAAATCGCATGTTATATTTTATTTAAACGTGTAACAGTATTGAGGTAGAATGATATATCGTAAAATGATATACCTTGTCTAGATTTTATATATCATAAAATGATATAAAAAAGTTCGGTTTTTATTTACAAATGTTTCATATTGAAACCACCCTCGTACCCTTGAACTGGTACCGGTCCAGGCTAGTTGGCCGGTTCTTGATTCGAAGTAATACTCAACCGATTCTGGAATTGAGTGTATGCGTACTTGTGACGAGTAAAAGACGAATGAACAAAAATTAAATATTTGGGAGGAAGAAGAGAAAATACAGAACGGATGTAGATAATTATGAGTTAAAAGTCTACGAGAATCAATTGTTCTACAGTCCAATAAGAATGAATGAAAATTTGAATAAACTATACTTTTGTAGTTTTTTAAAGTCCATATTCAATACACTTAGACTCTTAGACTTTTAGAATTCAAAAGCTTTTAAATTTTGATACAAATTCCATATAAGACACATCTCAATACTTGTTTAAGAAATGAAACTCTTTCATGTTGATTTTGCTATTATCTCCCTAGAAATGAGGTGCATAACTTGTAAATGAAACGAGGATAGAATTGTTATTTCATAATCAAATATGTTAAAAAAATGAAAAGTGAGAACCTGATTGAGAATTGAAAGGAGTAATAATACTCTCTCCATCGCAAAACGGCCAATTATTTTATGCGCAAATCAAAATTCCGTACATTTAATCACGAGTCTAACACCGAGGAACACACGATCTAAAGCTTAGGTGAATGGTATACAATAGGCGGAGGACAATTACATTGAAACCGAACCATATTTTATATTTTTTATTTTATTATATAAAATAGGACTCCGTAGTACGTGGTATAAATTATTGATATAGATGAGAATCATGTCCCGTAAGAAGCATGAGGTGGTTTTGGATTTTCATCTAGACGAACGTACGTACACCTTCAATTAATAATATTTCTTCTTCACTAAGATATGCTAACTCCATTTCACTATTACATTCATTTGAATTCAAGGATTTTTTGAGAAAATAATTTTTTGATTGACTTTCTAAGTACCTTCGTAAACAGTATCATAAAGAAAATTACTCCATAATAATTCATGAATAATTAAGTTCCTTATTTGAACACAAAGTTGATAGAAGAAAGCATAGGCATGAGCAAAATTTGATGGACCGGAATTTTTCCAGAAAAATTTTTAAGCATAAAATTTTCAAATGAACTCTACCTTATAAATAGTACTCCGTATTCTATACTTGAAAGTTGAAAAGAGGGAAAGTCAAAAGCTAGTTTAGTTTAATTTATATGAAAGTGTTCATATTTTATATTGGAGGAAAGTGTATATTATAAAATGAGATTAACTTGGGAGAGTATCACTTTTTAGAATATATAAAATCTGAATACTTCGGGCATATTTTTTTAATTGAACTGAACCTCGAGTTGAACTCAAAGTCGACTCTTCCTTATCAAGTATGACTCTATCTAAGCCCAATTCAACCATCCTTTTCAACATATATATTCAAAGATAATCACCTGCCACATTTTTTCTTTCTTTCTTTCTTTCTTTAGTCAGCCGCCAACTATCCGTATTGCAGTTGGATCAACTTTGAGAAGCTAGCTTGTTGCTGCTGGCTGCATTGCGTGTAAACGCGCGAGCAAATCAAACAATAATGAGGCAAATGAAGACATTATTTGTATATGTTCATGTTGGAGAAGAAGGTAATATGATGCAGCAGCTTCTGGTGAACAGAGACACTGCCAGCCTGGGATATTGGTTGGACTGGAGAGTCTTCTTCTGTGGAACAATGGTCATCTTCTTCATGTTCATAGCATTCTTTCTTTTATGGAAATATGAATGGTCAGCTGTGAAGGATGAATCTGGTGGCCGATATGCTGACGATCAGCGGCAGTGGGAAGAGGGGAAAGCTGCAGCGGCGGCGGCATGGAGGCCTTGTGTGAAAGAAGTAAACCCATTCTGTCTGCTGGCTTTCCGTTTGGTTTCTTTCTGTCTACTCTTAGCGACATTCTCTTGTCATGTGGTAGTTTATGGAGGCAGCTTGTTTTACTATTATACCCAGTAAGTCAATCATCTTGCTCAAATTCAATCATAGTTACTTGGCCTCTCATCTCATCTTTTTGTCCTCATCCCTCACACCATCTGACCATCCCTATACTATTGTACATTCATTCATAATTTGTAGAGAAAATGGCATATCTAGTCCCGAAATTTATGTACATGCCTAATTTAGTTTTATAACTTTTCCGACTTGCATATACAATCATGTAATCAATAAACTTGCCATAAAAGGTGTTTTCCACCCTAATATACAACTCCCAGGCTCGCTCCTAGCACTGAATGATTGAGCTAATGATGACTTTTCAGGTTTATTTGTTTTGCGAGTAAAAATCTTTAAAGTGTGCAAATTATTAGTTAAAGGATTAGATCTGCACGTGAATTACGGGCATAATCAAAAGTTACGAAATTAAAAGAAAAAATCTCTTATAATTTACACCAACCATTCAAGCTAGACCTGGGCAAAAGCAATGACTATTCTAAATATTCTATGTCCTATCATAACTAAAAACACTCCATACACATATGTAGAGTTTAAATGTGAGAAACATATTCCCTAATCAGAAATAACACATAATTAAGTAATGGACCACCATCCCCCCCCCAAACAGAACTCGTAATTAATTACGGAGTATTTTTATTCCTTTATTCGGACTACTAAATAAGTGAAACTTTGGAAATAAATTAAACATAATGAGGAAACTTTATCTATACTTTCCTCTCATTTTAAACATTACTCTCTTGTAACCAACCAAAAAAAGAAAAAACCCCACTAAACACATACTTAAGATGAATTACCTTTCTTAGTTGTGCATGTGTTGATGGTACCCTCCCTTAATTAAAATTTTGCTGGTTTTGCTGATTGTGCACATGCAGGTGGACTTTTACTTTGGTTACCATTTACTTTGGGGTAAGTAAGACTGCATCCTTGCTTTTATTTGCCAACCATAGCAATACATTTAAAATAACAGTTCCAATGGGTGCAATAGTTGAAATGGAAAGTTACTGAAAAATAGGAGTAAAAATGTTTTCGAATTCCAAAATAGGAGTACAACTTATTTGAAGTAGGAGTACAACCTACTTTTTAGAAGTAATTAATACTACATTTTCCCGTAAAAGAACTAGCAGCTAATTTGAATAGCACACACTTTTAATGATTTTTTTTACATGTTGAAATGCTCTTTTTACTTGGGAAAATTTAGGGTATAGTACTTTGTGTCTTTGACATTGTACAGTCATTATTACTAGAGTAAATTAATACTCCGTAGGAATTTATTTACCAAATAAATAAAGATAACTTTATTTATGGAAGTCATGAAAAGGAAAGTAGGAATTAGTTTAAGATACGGGAGGGAGTAATAAATAGATACAATGGTGATTGGTGATTATTTTACGTACTTTGTAGTTTGGGTCAGTGCTTTCGATATATGGATGCTCCCAGTACATAAAAGCAACGATGACAGTTATTAATGATGATGATGATAGATGGAAGGAAGGGTTAGAAGATAAGCTTCTTATTACAGCAAGCGCAGGGGAATACTGTAATGGTGATCATCATCATCATCATGTCATGAAAAGAGAACTAACTGACGATTGCCACAATACAGACATTTACCCAAAGAGAGCTGCACTTCTTTGTGGCTATATTTTTCAAGTTCTTTTCCAGGTATGCATAAATAGAGTTTGTTAAATACATAGGAAGTTTGTGCCACTTTTAGTCCTCTGTCACAATACTTAGGGACTGAAAGTGGCAAAAAGTGCAAAGTGGTTTTCCTGTACAAAGTGTGAACGACTCCACTTTGATCATCTCAAGTGCACTATTGCATTCAGATGATTATCGGCATCAGCTTTTAATCATTTACGATACACTATTGCACACAGGAAGTCCATTTTTTGCAAAAAAGAAAAAAATTGATTTATTTATCCACTTTGATGTATTTTTATAATATTTAGAGTCATTAGATATTAGATATGATGCACACGATTTATTCTTACTTTTCATAGAAGGATGACTTTTTATTTGATCTAAAATATACTCTCTGTGTCCCATAAAACTCTTCTCGATTTGATTGGATCGTAGTTTAAGAAAATAGGAATAAAGTGGAAATTTATGATTGTGGTTGAGTAAAAAAAGGTATATCAATGTTAGCCACACAAAACTTTCCAAAAAGAGAAATGAGAAGAATTTTTTGTGACATCCCAAAAAGGTAAGAGAAGAATTTTATGGGACAAAGGTAATATATAATTATATATAGAGAGAGTTTGGTGCAGTTATTTTCAATTATTTTTAACTGACTTCCTGATTATATTTTTAGCTGAAATTTGTTGAACATAATATAACTTCATGGAGAACGTGCTCATACAATTTCATCAAAAAATTCCACCCGGAACCAACTCAAAATGAGGTGGCCGGACGGTGATCCTGTCTGGACATTCCGGACATCAATATATTGTGTGTTATACATACATACATACATACATACATACATACATACATACATACATACATACATACATACATATGTATGTATGTATGTGTATGTAACTGTATTGTGTGTTATATTTATGTATATGTATGTATAAGTGTATTGTCTTCCTTAAAATCCAATGTTGTATAGTACTGTGCATTAGGAAAAACCGTAGATTTAGTCTTCTAATCTGAATATATATGTCTATTTGCATGATACTAAATCAACAAATCTACTGAATGGCACAGTACCGGCCAAGAGATCTACTGATTTAGTCTGATAGTTGCACTGTTTAACTATAATATGTCTATTTGCATGGGCGCATGCATGCAGATAGGTGGCGGAGCAGTGGTGCTTACAGATATAGTCTACTGGTTCATCATTTTCCCCACTCTCGATGATTCGGACTTGACTCTTGTAAGTATGTGCGTGTCTGTAACGCTGCCTGTGTTAATTTACCACATGCATGTACTGTGCGTACCTCCATTCGATCTTATCCTTGCTAGCTCTCACTTTTTTAGGATTGGATGACGATCATGTTCTTGTTTCATCCGTTTACAGCTGACAGTAGTTGCACATTCACTTAATATGCTGCTTCTTGGCGATGCATCTTTTAATTGCTTGGTAATTATTTAAAGTAGTGTTACGCACTAACCTCTTTTTCTAGCTTTATATTATTATTGTTATTATTGATATTATTATTATTATTATTATTATTATTATTATTATTATATGTAATGCTTCTTCTGATCTTCTCTAATATAAGTTAAAATAAGAATTCTGTGACTGCATATATATAATTTGCTTTTGAATGTCTTCCCAGCCATTCCCATGGTTCCGGATTGCTTACTTTATTTTCTGGACTGGTGCCTATGTTTTATCCCAGTGGATTGTTCATGCTTTACAATCTATTTGGTAATTAATAGCCT
This sequence comes from Cuscuta epithymum, assembly GCA_945859915.1. NCBI lineage: Eukaryota > Viridiplantae > Streptophyta > Magnoliopsida > Solanales > Convolvulaceae > Cuscuta > Cuscuta epithymum. Next base: position 3,185,077 of record CAMAPF010000059.1, read on the forward strand.
CTCTGATCTCATATATATTTTCATTTGTGTGATTTCTGAAACTCCATATGTGTTCCATCTTCACTCTTCTAATATAGCCATTCCATTTACTTCTTATCTTTCAGGTGGCCTTACCCTTTTCTCGACTTATCAACCCCAAATGCTCCCCTCTGGTATGCTGGAATTCGAATTCCTTAACCATATATATTATTATATTATATAATCTGAACAACAAAATATATCCAGATAATAATAACAATAATTTTGACAAGATATAAAATTTAGATTACGGCACGCTAATAAATCCAAATATAATACTACGTATAAGAATTTGCTTAAACAAATGCAAAGTTCAACTTGTTTGAAAGCTCTTTTCTCTTTCCTTGTTTAATCAGTTGCTAAGCACTTAAAATTTAATCAATTTCTCACAATCTTAAGCCAAATGGATAATAAACTGTATGAATTATTTTTCTGTAGATGAATTAAACCATAAGAAGAAAGGAATGAAAATAAAGAGGAAGACGATGAGACCACAAAGTCAAATGAAGCATTTTTTGTAATTTGGTCATGATGTTATACTCCAGGAATGATCGAGGAATATACTATGTCTAGAAGTAGGAATTCACGCTTCAGAAAATGAATTCGAACTATAGAACAAAAGATCAGATGAAGAACAAGAGAGAGTTTATTCAGAAGAGTTAACAATCTGCCCTTTCCTTCTCTATCGGCTAGTATTATATATGAGCTAGCTATTACAAACTAACGCAAGTTAACAACTAACAGAAACTAGCTGTAACTTCCATACGGTTTTAACTGTTGAGCTGCCAAAATCCTTGCCCATGCTTTATCTACCTTGCTGACTCACTGGATATTTATTTTCAAGTATAACAATCCTTTCCCCTTAAGACAAGCTTATCCTCAAGCTTATTATAGAGCAGCTATAAAGTCTTGGTACCTCTTGACAATGTCATCATAAAGTTCTCAGGCAGCATCCTCCTTATCTCCATTCACCCATTGTATCAACTAGTAAACTGCTGCTGTGTTTCCCCTTCTTGCTATCTCTCAGGTAGCTACATTTAGTAGCTCCTGTTCATCTAGACATCTAGTATAAGTAAGTAGCTTGCAATAGGAATCAGTCCATGATGTTTCTTAAGCTGAGAAATATGAAACACAGGGGTATCTTGGAATGTTCAGGGAGCTGCAGTTTATACGCCACTTTGCCCACTCTCTTTTCAATTACAAAAGGTCCTAAGAATTTAGGGGCCAACTTTTGATGCCTCCTGTAAACAACAGAGTGTTGCCTATAGGGTTGCAATTTGATGTAGACCCAATCTCCCTCCAAGAACTCCTAGCTAGACATCAATCTTCAGGAAAGAAACTGAAATTTATTCAAAGAATTTCAAAAAATCAAGAAAGATTGATGTCTTAAAATGACAGGTCTTGGTGAGGCTGCATTAAGTAGAGAACTATAGCTGAGGGTCTAACTAGCGAGAGTTTGGCAACGAGAGATAATCGTTAAGTAGTGCGACTGCTGTGTAGAGGAGAGAAGGTGTGATGAAATTTGGCAGAGAACTTATTTGATGAAATCTGGAAAAGTGAGTTGGAAATGTTAAGAAAAGGGGAAAAGAAGGGAAAGTAGACAAATAACAAAAAAAAATTATCATTAAGTTGAGGATTCTAAAATAAGTATGCATCTCCATCAAAATCACCATTAATGATCTCATTTGCAACTTATCTTTGATTTTTTGTAAAGAAAAACAGCTTGTACTTGACATTTTTAATTACCTCATAAATGTTCTTTACATGAACGACATTTATTTGTGGGTATCCTCGAAAATAATATATTTAGATGAAGACTTCCGCTTATCCACATCAATCATGGCATGATGTATGTGATTGCTACTATCTGGATAGTTTTACGTGTTTGGGGGTGGTAGAGCTTTGGATGCACTTAACCTAGACCACATAAGGTGTAACATGATTTGAACATAAATAGCTTAAGGGCTTTGATATCAGTTAGATTTAGAGTTCTATGTTCTTTCTATCTTAGAAAGGAACCCATATGATATAATGAAGTCAACATTTCTAATATGATATTTTAATCTATCAATCTATTAAATGAGAAACTTGATACTACAAGACTTAAAATATACAAATCTCAAGTTTGATCTGCTCTAATGACTCATCCTGCTGAGGGGACATGTTGAGGGATGTGTCACACATCGAACAAATATAAAAATGAAAGTAACACACAAGACCCCAAGTTACTCCAATTAACAGATACCACGTACATTTTAGTGGCGGTGACATTGCTAAACTTCCAAGAATATTTTTTGGACATGGATTAAAAAAAGAAAGCATGCAACAAAATGAAGTTGCCTTTAGGGGTAATAAAAATGTAAATTATCAACAGTTGAACATCCACATGCATGACTATTTATTTCATATGTGTCTCCCAAATTGTTCCCCCACTTTTTTAAAAAAAATACCAAGGGTTGATTTAGTTCTCATTATTGGGGGGGGGGGGGGGGGGGCAAAAAGGAAATAAATATGACATCAATAAAAAAATATTATCATTTAACCAAGAATATCATAAGTTCTTGCCAATTGTAATTGTAAGTCTAACAACATATGTGAGCTTCTGCTAAAGTTTATTAGTCTGTTTTGTAATTGTTTTCCTGGTTGCAATATGGAATATATTCATAATGGCTGTAGGATATATCTATATAACGGATTAGTTGATTTCAATTTTTTGGGTGGCAGGTATTTGGTGGTAGCACTAATGCATATTCCATGCTATGGTACTGTTGTATTACTAGTTGAACTGAAAAAATGGGTATTGTCCAAATATCTTCCCAGTTATGTTGTGTTTTGAGATTTGAGATGAGATCATAAGTTCATGTTATCATCATCTTATGATTGTTGAACACCCCATCTTATAGATTTATTATGTATTCATTGAATGTAAATTCTGTACAATTTTTTCTGTGTAAGGTAACATGGTAAGTTCTTTTTCTTTCTCATTGTGTGTAAGGAATTTAGGAGTAGCAGAACAAATCAACATTCAAAATCGACAATATGACTGAACTAAATAACTAATCAACAATACAACAAATCAACTAGTCATTTATCAACACCTATGAAATATGAACCAATTAATATGTAGTAAAAGAGTTAGAGACATACCTGAAGGGCGGAAGGGACAGAACCGCAGTCCGCAGCCCGCAGGTCCACAGAAGAATGACCACCGAGAAGGGGCAGAGCGGCAGGCGGCCAAGGGTCGCTGCCTTGGGCCATCGGAGTCGCTGCCCACTGCATATTGCTTTTCAAGCTTTGAGCAGCTTTGCACAAAACCACCATACGAATGATTTGTTCCCTGAACTTCTAAATGATGAATAACATCTCAGTGATTTTTTTTATTGCTTTCTGACTCATGCCTACCACATATGGAATACATATCCTTTTGCCGGTTTGAGTAAGCAGTGATGGGGGGCGTGACAGAGCTTTGCGGTTTTGAGTTCTTCCCGGACACCAAAGCTCGAGTTCTTGGCACTAAATCGTTCATCTCCTCACTAAAATCCAATACTCTCTCTGCCCCAAAATGAGTCACACATTTCCTTTTTGGGCTGATCCAAAATGACAATCTCATTTCCATTTTTGGCAAAAGATATTAGGAGCAATTCCAATTCTACTCTTCCAATCGTTTCTCTTCTCTGGCCCTGTTTTCCCTTCCCGACCCCCTCTTGTGACAATCTCACGGATAGTGTCTTCTTCCTCCCCCCTCCCCCCTTTCCATGCGGCAGATTGACAGTAAGCTAGAGCATAAAAATGGCGATCTCTGTCCACAAGTTTAAAAGATATACTTGGAAATCAAGTAAAAATACGTTAGACTAGTAATATGGTGACACATGTAATATTTGGATACCGAGCAAAATAGGCTAGTCTAATAATATGGTGGCACGCATGAAGCTTGATTGACGGGAGAGACACAGACAGGTGGCTGATTGGTACCACACCTAACTGATTTGATTCCCTTTGTACTAGAACGCACATGCAAGTCACACGTGTAAGTTCTGGATCTTTCTGTGAATAACCGCCTGGTTGCAGTTTTGGACCTATCTTGATGATCTGAGAAATGATTTGGGAACCGACCTCAGCTGGTGCAGGCTCGGCCTTGTAGGTAGTTTTGTACTTGGTGTTTTCAGGAGATTGTTTATCCATAAATGCTGATACCCCCGAGGTATATGGAAATAGACTTCATCATGAGTCACTCACTCTTTGAAGCGAAGTCACACTTGAGGTGATATAGAGTAATTTCTTCAATCTGCGGGGTTGGCACACCCGGCGGGGGCACTTCTTATCATGATTAAACCCTATGGGAAAAAAACCATAACAGAGAAAAAAGAGTACACTCCGCTTTGAGGTAATTTCCAAAAAAAGAAGGTGACGTCCCGCTGCAAAAAATGAGCTTGAGTTTGGGGCTATATTGTAATAGTGGACTTGATTTTTCGACCTAGCAAGTTAGTTGCTACCTCCACGGCCACAACCAAGGGTTTGATGCAAAGTTAAAATTTAAAATAAAGTAGCGAGCTCAGTTTAAGTTATGCATGGTTGATGCTATAATCGAGGTTGCTTGTTGTAATCTGAGTGGAGTTTGAATTCTTCATGATTTTTTGCTCGTGGATATGCTCGAGTTCCCACTTACCAGTCCCATATTCTTTGGACTTAGAAAATTTTCTAAATGCAAGGAGTATAAGTATGAGCCTGAGGGGGACGTGGTAGCGCCTCTGCAAGGTTTGTGGACTTCAGATTTTTAGATTCCGCATTTGAGAAATGCGATTGCGTGTATCAACACTGATGTGTACAATTGGAATTTCCAAATGCTCCTTTCGTAATTTGAATTTATCCTGTTGTTCTATCATAACTCATAAGAGCATCTCCAATGGGATGCTTTTAACAATAACAAAATGGAACTACGTAATGGCCTGTGAAAGTGTTTTAATTTTTTTTTTTGCTTCAACGCTCTCTTTATTCGGATAAGTCATGATGAGTTGTCAAAATTTAATGTCAACACTTTCAAACCCACTTTCGCATTCTAAACAGCCAGTTATACAGCCTAGGTAAGCTTTATCGTGAAATAGAGATACATGTTGGGGTTCAAATTACGGAAAATATGGGTTTCCCATTTATTAAAATTGAATTAAATATATCCACTTCTACAAAACAATTACACAATAGCGTGATGCATTGCGGAGCTTTTTAGTGCTTTACTGGTTTCGATTTTGACATTACTCCTACATGGATAAACATTCCATATAAATATTGTCATGTGTCACATTTTTTTTTAATGTTAAAAGCATCCCGTTGGAGATACTCTAAAGACACGACGGGACAGTACGTCGTCATCATTACCTTTTGGCGTGCCTTTTCCAATTATGATTTTTTTGGGCGGATGGTTCCCAGCCAACCACGTGGCGCATTTTGGCCCATGTGTTGGTGACATAATAAAGGCATAAAGTGTGACTATTTACACTTTACGATTTCTTTCTTCGCTTTGAGCTTTTGAGTTTGTCACTACCCGAGTTCCTCGTGTTTGCAGAGTCTTCAAACTTTCTTTGACCAAGGTCGATTTCAAGTTCCAACCTCTTCGTACCCTTCAAGTAAGCCCTCGGGCTCTCAATGCTTTTATTTTTTATTTTTATCGTTTCCGGAAAACCAAAATTAGGGATTCCGGTACGTAGTTCGATTTGGACCATTTGACTGTGTTTAGCGTCACATTGGCGTTATTGTTTGTACGTCCAGGCTCGAAATCAGGCCAGGAGGCTCATCCAGCCTTTAATTTTGAGTTTTGGGCTCGGATTGGGACCCAATAGTTTGTGAATGGATCCACACACACCACGTAAACCCTCGAATAAGGAGTTCGAAGCAGTTCGTATACCATGGGATCATCCCAAAGTGAGCACCGCGCTCCACTCTCAAAACGACGTAGTTTTACACAAGTTTTTTTAAAAACAAATCGCGTGAACAGTACATGCGTGAACAGTACACGCGTGTACAGTAACTGTTTTTTTCTTTTTGTCCCGGTAGCATGAATGATGTAACTCGCGCGCAAATATATGTAACTCACGTTATTGATTAATGTGACTCAAGTCTATTCGAAATGTAACTTGTCAAATACATAGTATAAGAAATAAAATATTGATTTCAATTAAAAAGAGAGTCTAGTTGCACAAATTCTTTAGACAAACAGTGAATATGTTTTGTTTTTTAATATCATGACCACAAAAAATGATTCAGATACGGACCCATCTTTTTTTCCGGTTAAGAAAGTTGATGGTGACCTAGATCAATGATGTAAGACAACACATGAACTTAGGATTATATTGGAATTACATGTATTTGAGATTAATATTAGAAGAGCATGAAAAGATTGGATTATTCTTGTGAATCTTTCCAAAAATCAAGAGTTGATAATTGAGATTAATAAAAGAAGATCGACTATAGTTGAGATTATTTATAGCTTATGCATAGTTGGCATTTAAATTTGACCTATAATACCAGGTTGCAGCCGATAGAGAATACATATTGAAAATAGTTCCTATAGTTGGGACCACCCATGAATAATCGATAGTTGAGATTATTAGTAGTGGACCGGTAATAGTTGAGATTATTATTTTCAATTTTTTCAACAAATAAAGCAATAAAAGTTATTCACTGGTATTCGCCCCATATGAAGTTGCAAAGTCAATTTTTTTTGTCAAACATATATATGTTATTCACTTAACTATGATACAACAATAACATCCAAACCTTAATCCCAAAAGAATTCGGGGTCGACTAACATGAATCGATCTATGATATTGATGCCAAACAGAGAAGACAGACAAGAAGGGGAAAAAAGTAAGATAAAACGGATAAAATAAAGAGCCCGTTTGGTGAGTCCCTTTTTTGGCTTATGAGGCTTATCCGCCAGCTTTTTCACCAAACACGTAACGTTTGATTTTGGGCGATGAATTTTGCAATAAGCTTGGAGTTACTTTTCGGTCTGTGTTAGCTGAAGTTGCTGTAAAGGTTCATTTTAGCTATTTTCATTTATTTTTTTTATTTAATTTATTAATAACAAATATTTTAAATATAATTTTTCATGAATTAGCAGAATCAGCCAATACAACCACTTCAGTCAGAACTTCATAAATTTCAGCAGAATCAACCAATTTTAGAGTTACCAAACGGGCTCAAAGATAAATAGATATAAGATAACAATAACATAAGAATATAAGAAAGATAAAAGATAGAAAAATAAAAGAGCATAAAAAAGCTAGAATGTAAAAATAACATTAGAATATAAAAAGACAAAGAAGATAAACGATAAAGAAGAAGATAATGAGAAGAGGTAGAAAAGACATCAAAGTGGAGGGCACACAACTGTGCGCCCTCCACTTTGCTCTCATCCAAGTCAAGAAGACGCATATCAGTTCTAATTCTTTTAATCCAAGTCTGTTTGAGTCTTTCCTCCCTCTCTTCTCAGCCTCTATAACTCGGTCTTCTACGCATATGCCCAAACCACCGCAAACGAGACTTTTGCATTTTATCTTCTATGATATAAATTTTTAATTAAATTGTATTTTTGATTTTACAACTTTAAAAATATTTCAACGTAGTTTCTGAATATGTATATATTTTTTTTATTATGATTGTATTAATTATCAATAGTAAGGATTTAAATAGGGATGAACATATCTATTTGGTTTAACCGAACCCAACCAAACTAAACCGGATCATCTGAAAATTAGTTTGAGTTTGATAGTATTTCTTCCAAATCGTATCAAATCGAACCGAAACCGATAAAATCCAAACAAAAAAGAATTAAACTAAAGACATTCAGAAAAAACTTCATATATCATTTATAAATAACAAATCATAAGTGAACTAAATCAATTTGAAAAATAGTCCTCCGTTCCAAATTTAACCAACCCAATAAAACCGAATTGAAAACCAATATGCACACCTTTAGATTTAACTTTAATATTAGTTGATAAAAGATGTTGATTTTCCAAAACAATACGGGAAGGAGTAATAATAAAAGGTTACTGTAATATACTATGCTAATCTAAGGGTTATATTAGGTGTCTATACACACTGTTGGTGCAGGAATTTGACAGCATTCAAGAATCTTAACCCACGACAATTAATGATGCGTTTATTAGGATTAATGCTAGCTGATTAATTCTAGCGGTTTTATGTGTATTATGAGAGTTATTAGTGTAATTAATGCGTAGGTTACTCAAATTGCTAACCGGAATTTATGACGACATAATGACTACTTTGATGTCGTCGTAACGGTCGAAACCGTCAATAACGGGCAAAAGGAGATTAAATGTCTCTCTCATAAAAAGCTACGAGTTCCATTGTATTCAAGAACCATTCATTCGAATAATACTCTAAGTTTCACTCTATTTTTCTTATTTGACATTCTTCTTGTTGTTCTTGTCATTTTCCTTATCGTTCTTGTACGAAACCCAATCAATATACAATTTCCATTTTAATTAGTTTTAGTTTGTCAAATTTCCGCTAAAAGAATTTGGCGCCATCTGTGGGAAATCGTGCAAGAAATACATTCTACATGGAAGGAACGAGCAGCGAGATGATGATCGAGTTTCACAAGCAATTGGAGGCAATGAAAGAAGAAATCCGGCGTGAAGTAGCGGAACGGATGGCTCACCTCCAGCGAGAAAATGACGTCCTACGATCCCAGGTGCAATCAGCGGTGTCCATAGCTTCTAATTTAAGAAACAATCGAAGAAGCGACGTTGTGACCGCTGCTTCTAGGCTGGACCTAGGCTTCACCCCGGCTGCGACGAAGCCTCTCTCCAACACAACGGATTCTGTCTCTCTCACGTTAGGCTTGTCACCGATTGGAGAACCGGGACCGTCAAATCAATTCGTTACCCCTACAAATTCTAGACGGAATGTGTTCCACAACCTGTTTGCTGAACCTCAAAGACAACGAGTTCCGGAACATGTCGACATCACTAGACATGTCGACATCTCTAGACAGAGGCAACACAAACCTAAAGTCATCATCATCCCATCACCAATTAGACAGGAGGCGACCCAAGTGGTTACACCGCGCATCCCGACCATGAGACAAGTGCAGACGGATCTGACGGACCCCATATCTGTCATCTTAGAATAGCTAAAGGAGATGCAAGATAAAATCAACAACATTCCTGGAGTACCGCCATCGTTGAATATTGCTTCGCAGACGTGTTACGCAGACTCTCCCTTTGGACGACATATCGTTGACGTTGAGATTCCAAGTAAGTTCGTTCCCCCATCAGTGAAGTTGTTCGATGGAACTTCCGATCCCTTGCAACACATTGCGCAATACAGGCAGCGGATGTTGGCCATTCCTGTCAGTCCAGAGCAACGGGAAGCTTGCATGTGTAGAGCATTCTGGACAACATTAATGAGTCCAGCGTTGACATGGTTTGTCAATTTGCCCCACGAAGGAATCGACTCATTCGCAGAACTCATCAACCTGTTCAACCAACAATTCATAAGCAGCCAGGTCCTCGAAAAGCATACCAGTGACCTTTACCGGGTAATCCAACGACGGAGTGAATCTTTGAGAGATTATTTACACTGATTCATTAAGGAAAAGGTGTCAATCCCAAAGTGTGACGTCCCTACCATCATTGAAGCATTCAGAAGAATTTTGTATGAAGATTTTGAGTCATACTATGAACTGACGAAATACCCTTGTCGGTCCTTCGAAGATGTCCAAGCAAAGACGTTGGCTTTCATCCGTCTAGAAGAAGACTTACGATCCCGTCGAAGACACATTGAGCACGAAGGGGGGCACAGGAAGTCAGAATCTCCCAGGAGGCATGATTACAAACATGGAAAATCATTATCGAGTCCTGAGGAACGATTCGTCACTTCTATGACGAGATAGATCAGACGACATGACTGAAATTGACAGACGGGAGGGCGTGTCGTCTGATAATAGACCTGACGAGATGATTGAAATTGTCTGACTATGGACAGGTTCTGACGATATATCTCTACTTAGTTTCATATATGTATTATTAATTTATTACGTTCCTTTACATATAAAACGATCACTAACTTAAGTGTCGGAGGGTCGTTGGCTTCTAGCCAACGGCCGACGTTGACTAATTCTTTTTTGCACAGGAACCGTTGACAATGGAGGAGACGATGTGCTAACATACAAAGCCTTAAAACACGTCAAAACACAATTGACAGGGGGCTTACATAATACAAAGCCTTACAACACGTCAAAACACAATTGACGGGGTGCTCACATCATACGAAGCCTTACAAAAAATGTCAAAACACAATTGATGGGGGGGGGGGGCTTACAGAATTTAATGGGAAGGGTTAGTCTGCCCATGAGAATATCATGGATCACAATCCTAACAGAGCCCATACGATACGTTTAGGCCAAAACTAAAGAAATATACAACAGAAGCATATGAACGACATTGGCCAAAAGCATGACAACAATAGCTCCAAAACATAAGGAGACCATATGAACGACATCGACACAAATCACAAACACTCATGTCGACAATATTGCTAAAAGTACAAATAACACGTTATTCACAATTTTTGCAGGATATGGACCATGTTCACGCAACCCAACTTGTCATCTTTAGCTACGGACGATGTTCCCTTTGCCAGCAAAAGTGTTGACATCGACATGAAAGATGTTGTAAATTTATGTCATATAGTCGTCAGCACAATTTTGGAGGGAAGAAGATAAAATGCCAGCTTCCGGTCTTCATTGTTGTAGTCAAGGAGACGGATTTGAACGGAAGTTATCCGAAAGAAGGACATAATCATTTCATCAAATAAGATGACCAATACGTAAGCTGCCAATGAGCCGATAGGTGCAATGAACCATGATGCGAAGTGTATTTTCAAACTTTTTACAAGTTGATTCTTAATAGGTTGACATATGCATGATACGCCTCAACTTCTCGAAAGGGGGCTATTGTTGGTGCAGGAATTTGACAGCATCCAAGAATCTTAACCCACGACAATTAATGACGCGTTTATTAGGATTAATGCTAGCTGATTAATTCTAGCGGTTTTATGTGTATTATGAGAGTTATTACTGTAATTAATGCGTTGGTTACTCAAATGGCTGACCGGAATTTATGACGACATAATGACGACTTTGATGTCGTCGTAACAATCGAAACCGTCAATAACGGGCAAAAGGAGATTAAATGTCTCTCTCATAAATAGAACCAAGTTCCATTGTATTCAGGGACCATTCATTCGAATAATACTCTAAGTTTCACTCTATTTTGCTTATTTGACATTCTTCTCGCGCGTTGTTCTTGCCATTTTCCTTACTGTTCTTGTACGAAACCCAATCAATATACAATTTTCATTTTAATTAGTTTTAGCTTGTCAAATTTCCGCTAAAACATACACAATACACATAAAAAGTATTTATGCACACATAATTTTGTCTATGCCAGACATGTTCACGGACAAATTTTGTCCTGTACAAATAAATTTTTTCACAAAGAATTTTGTTTTCTCGAAAACTGTAAAAGGTAATAAAAGGTACATAAATGGGATAATTTGAGTTTGCACTCCATTTTATTGTGCAAATTGGAGTTTGCACTCCGTTTTTAAAAAAAATTGTTTTTGCACCCCAACCCCATGTGAAAAGACAGAAATGCCCCTCCATTAACAATTGTGTTGGCCTTTTTTACATGTTTAAAAATATTTAGTTTGTAAATTTATAAAAATATTTCTATATCTTTCGAAAATTGAGAGTTGATAATTGAGATTAATAAAAGAAGACCGACTATAGTTGAGATTATTTATAGCTTACGCATAGTTGACAAATAAATTTGACTTGCTATACCAGGTTGTAGCCGATAGAGAATATTATTTGAAAATAGTCCCTATAGTTGGGACCATACAGGAATAATCGATAGTTGAGATTATTAGTAGTGGACCAATAATAGTTGAGATTATTTTTTTCAATTTTTTCAACAAATAAAGAAATAAAAGTTATTCGCTAGTATTCGCCACATGTGGAGTTGCAAAGTCATTTTTTTGTGAAACATATACTCCCTCCGTCCCTTAAAACTTTGTCATCTTTCCCTTTTGGGAAGTCACTAAAATATTGCCACTTTCCCTTTTAATCAATATTTTGTGGTTTCTATTATTTATCTCTCCTCTGCACAAACTTCAACCACGCAATTTTTACTTTATTATACTCTGTGCCGGTCAACTTTGGCAAAATTTTAAGGGTGTATGTTATTCACTTAACTATGATACAACAACATCCAAGACTTAATCCCAAAAATATTGAGGGTCGACTAACATGAATCGATCTATGATATCAATTCCAAATAGAGAAGACGGACAAAAGGAAGAAAAAAAAAGTAAAATAAACCGGATGAAATAAAAATAAATATATATAAGATAAGAATACCATAAGAAGATAAGAAAGATAAATGATAGATGGATAAAAGAGCATAAAAAAACTAGAAGATAAAAATAACATTAGATATAAAAAAGATAAAGAAGATAGACGATAAAAGAGAAGGGAGAGAGAGAGAGAGAGAGAGAGAGAGAGAGAGAGAGAGAAGACATCAATCGTCCTCATGGATGTGCGTCATCCACTTTGCTCTCTCCAAAGTCATACTCTCATCCAACACAAGAAGTCGCACATGAGTTCGGATTCCTCTAATCCAGGTCTGTTTCAGTCTTCCCCCCCTCTCCTCTCCATCTCTCTAACTCGGTTTTCTACGCACATGTCCAAACATCCGCAAACGAGACTCCTGCATCTTATATTCTATGATATCAATTTTTAATTAAATTGTAATTTTGATTTTACAACTTTAAAATTTTTTAATGTAGTTTCTGAATATGTATACTTTTATTATTTTAATTGAATTAGTTATCGATATGAAGGATATAAATAGGGATGAACATATCTGTTTGGTTTAACCAAACTGAACCAAACTAACCCGGATCATTTGAAAAATAGTTTGAATTTGATACTCCGTAGTATTTCTACCAAATCGTATTAAACCGAATCGAAACCGATAAAATCCAAAAAAAAAAGGAATTAAACTAAAAAAATTCAGTAAAACCTTCACATGTTATTTATAAATAACAAATCATAACTGAACTAAACTGAAGTAAATCAATTTGAATAATAGTACTCCGTTCCAAATTGAACCAAAACCGATAAAAACCGAACCGAAAACAAATATGCACACCTAAGATTTAACTTTAATATTAGTTGATAAAAATGTTGATTTTCCAAAACAATATGAGGAGGAGTAATAATAAAAGGTTATTGTAATAGACTATGCTAAGCTAAAGGTTATATTGGATGTCTATACACATAAAAAAGTGTTTATGCACATATAGAGCTCATTTGGTAACACGAAAATCGGGTGAATCGACTGATTCTGCTAAAATTTATGAAATTAGGGAAAGTTCCCGAAATAGGACTAAAAAAGTTTGGAAATTCCAAAATAGCACTGTCATGTTTTTATTCCCAAAATAGGAGTAATTACTGCCAAGTTTGGAAAATACTGCAATGTTTGAAGTCTGGTACTGCCAAAACATGACAGTAATTAGTCCTATTTTGGGAATAAAAACATGGTAGTCCTATTTTGGAATTTTCAAACTCTTTTAGTCCTATTTCGGGTAATATCTCATGAAATTATGGCTGAAGTGACTGCATTGGCTGATTCTGCGATTTAAGAAAAAATATTTTCAAAATATATTTTATTAATAAAATAAAGAAAAACTATGGAAATAGCTAAAATGATCATTTACAGTAACTTCAGACAATACAGCCAGCAAAGTAACTCCAACCTTACTTTTTCTTATTACTACGTATTACACAACTCATCGCGCGAAAATAAAAGTTACGTGTTTGATGAAAATATTGGCTAATAAGCCTGATAAGCCAAAAATAGTGTTATCAAACGGCCTCGTAATTTTGTCTATGCCTGTTCACGGACAAATTTTGTTAGCACAAATAAATGTTTTTACATAGATTTTTTCTCTCGGAAAGTGTAAAAGGTAATACAAGGTAAATAAATACTTTTTTTTTTATAACAGAGACTCGCCTCTATTCATATCATCAGTTTCAGGATCATTACATCAAACGAAAAACAAATCTGACACCAAGTACCAACGAACCTCCAAAAGCTACGACTGTAAACCCTATGATCAGACGTAGAGATGGTCACCCCTGAAAGAGCAACATGAATCGCCAATCATGTAGTAGTCTTGATCGGTCCCATAGATCCCTATATTCCCAACGACATAAACATAGGCTAAATTTCCAAACAAACTGGCAAAACTAACGAGTAAACAAGAGTCCAAATGACAAATAATATTTGTCATTGGTCGCAGTCTGAAGCTTTGCCCTTGGTCGCAATCAGAAACTTCGCCGGAAAAAGACAGCCCTAGCCGGAAACCTATACTCGTGCGTACAATGTTGATTTTCAAAAACAATTTGAGGAGTAACAATAAAAGGTTACTGTAATGTATTGAACTATGTTAAACTAAAGGTTATATTAGGTGTTTGTGTACACATAAAAAGGGTTTAAGCACATACGTAGCATAATTTTGTCTATGCCTGTTCACGGACAAATTTTGTCCTGCACAAATAAATTTTTTCACACAGAATTTTGTTTTCTCTAAAAGTGTAAAAAGTAATACAAGGTAAATAAATACTGTGTAATCCTGGATGTACAAATGGAATTCTTCAATAATATCTTCCAAAAAAAAGAATTGTTTTTGTTTATTAATAAAAGGTTACAGTAATAGACCGTGGTAAACTAATAAAGTTACAGACGACTAATGGGGCGGCTTGAACTTTGAATGATATACTATACACAGTGTACGGACGCAGCCCGTTTTTCTTTCGCCTCTCCTTTTTGATATTATTAAAAAATCATCATACGAACAAAACAATAAGAACATCCCTTCAATTCGATTTGCCCAATTTGAAATTCCATTCCATGAGCTGGAAGATCCCATATCTGAAATGGGCACTCACAGCGGCAGCGATGGTGTTGACGAAAACCGCCTCCATTAGCTACGCCGCAGATCCCCGCATCGAGGAGGCTTCCCCCGTCACCTGCGGCCGCAACAGAACCTCCACCAACGTCATCATCCCAATGTTCACCTCCGCCATGGAGTCCATCTCCCAATCCGTCACCGATCGCGGCTGGGGATCCTCCAGCGCGCGCAATTCCTCCGCCGTCTCAATCTACGCCTTGGCCCAGTGCTACGGCGACCTCCTCCCCCGCGACTGCCTCCTCTGTTTCGCCTCCAGCCGGACCAAGCTCCCCCGCTGCCTCCCCGCCACCTCCGGCCGCCTGTTTCTCGACGGCTGTTTCATCCGCTACGACCGCTACAACTTCCTCAGCGAGAGCACCGATTCGCGCCTGGACACAGCCAACTGCAGTAGCGCCTCGCGCGGCACGGCGGTTTTCGGGGCGGAGGCCAGGAGATTGATTGACGGCGTGGCGAGTGACGCGGTGGCGCGTGGAGGATACGCGACGGGGAAGCAGAACGGGGTGTACGGATTGGCGCAGTGCTGGAAAACGGTGAGCGGAGAAGGGTGCAGGGATTGCTTGGAGAAGGCGAGGAGAGAGGTGAAGGGTTGTTTGCCGAGCACGGAAGGCAGGGCGCTGAACGCCGGCTGCTACCTGAGGTATTCCGCCGTCAACTTCATCAGCAATCGGAATGAGGACGACGGCAGTAATTCCGGTGAGTCTTTCACATTCTCTCCAGTCTCACCAAAAAGTCATTCTCTCTTAGCTTAAAAAGTCAACTTAAATATACGGATTATATTCTTTTCTTTTGCTTTTAAATTCAAGCCTTCCCCTAAATGAGGCGTTCTTTTGATTTTAGAGGCGTGATTAAGAACAGTAAAAATTAGATTTATTGCGAAACGAAAATAAAAACATAATGTCAATTACTTAGACGTTAAAAGTCTTAAATAATGTCAAAGATCATTAATCCGTCATTTGGAAATAATTCTCTAACTTCATCTTTAAAACGAATAAGCAATAATAATTGTACGAATTGTTATTCATACATTGGCAGGGGCACGGCGCTGTATATACTCCCTATATACTACTCCGTATGTACATACTTCCAAGTTTAGACCGGAGTAATGAGGTATTACGAGTCTAAAAAACCAAAATATAGAATTTTTGGACTCCTAATTGTGTGTAGTGGTAGTTTAAAAGGGGTATTAAAAATGGGAAAGTGGATGGAGGGGATTAAATATAGAGAGTTGGTTAAGAGGAGTGGGAAAAGGAAAAAGAAAGAAAAAAGAAGAGAAAGGACGGTCGTGGGACTCCTGGGTTGCTTTTTTCTTCTTCTGCAGATGATGTCATGCTGATGTCATCCCTGCATCATAATATCCCAAAATTTTTTGAACTTGTATAACTTTTTTATTTTTTTATCCAAATTTTTCAAAAAATATATCAAAATTCATAAATTTTTATGATCTTTCATATGATACCAATCTGTAATATATTAAATGATTTTTTTAAGTTTTAACTGGTGAAGTTTTCTTGAACCTCGGAAAAACATGAAACACAATTTTTTAATTTATGGAGCCTTCACAAATAATTGAATATTCCATAATCAAACTTTACTTGAACTAAGTTCATATTTTGTTAACAAAAAAAAGTTAAAAAAATAATTAAATTTATTTATTTTTACATCGAAATATGCATTTTTTATTTCATAATTATTCAGCGAAAAAATTAAAAGCAAAACATTACTTATAATAATTAAATTAATGTTTTGCTAAATTGATAAGTTAAAATATATGCTGAGTGTATTTTATTGACGGCGCTGGAATGCTAAGTAAAAGGATGTTTTTACTTGGACTGTAATTTGCTGGTCTGGTCTGGTCTGGTCTGATCTGGTCTGGACTGGTCTGGTCTGGTCTGGTAAGGTCTGGTTTCTTTGTACTTTTATAACTATCCAAGTCTGGTCTGGTCTGGACTGGTCTGGTCTGGGACAAATTACAATCCAAGTAAAAACATCCTAAACACTGTTTTCATATCGACGAAGTCCATTTTTAACAATTTGGTCTCTCAACCACTACAAATGGTCTTAGAACACGTAGAGGCGGTAGGTAGTCTTAGTGACTTTATTTTTCGAGAGCTTCTTGTTGTACACACTTTTATATCCACCTTATACCCACCATGTCTTTGAAGGTTTTTGTTTTGCCTGTGAATCCGATTAACAGACAAAACAATTTGCACAAACATATTTTGCCTGTGAACGAGATTTACAGCAAAAAAAAAACTGTTCACAAACATGGTGAGTATAAAAGTGGGTATAAGGGTGGGTACAAACATTTTTTTTTGTTATTTTTTGGCTTATCAACTTTTTAATCATAATTTTTCATTTCGACTTTTTGTTACTTAATTGTGTAATAATAAGAAAAAGTAAGGTTAAAGTTACTTTTCTGACTGTATGGACAGAAGTTATTGCAGATGATCATCGTAGCTATTTTTTATATATTTATTTATTTATTTTATTAATAAAATATATTTTAACTACAATACAATTTTTCATAATTGAGTAATTTCGGTTAATTCAGCGATTTCGGTCACGTCTTTTGCAAATTCAATCAATATTATTGTTTCTAATCGGGCTTCAAATTTTATTATAAGATGTCACATTTTCATTTATTATAAGATGTAACAAATTTAATTTTCATTCACAAATTGAAAAAGTGTAATGTTTTAAACAATAGTGAAACAAAAAAAACCGTAAGATAATATTCGTGTATTATTTTGTTTGCTACACCTTTTTAAGAATATATTCTAATTTTTGCTACACATTTTTTTGGAGTGTATTCTGATTTTTATTACACACTTTATTTTTATAAGTTTTCATTTTAAAAGTACTCAATTATTTTTATTTTTGTACTTTTTCTTAAAGTATTCACACATTTTCATCTTTTTTCCTATATTTTCTATATTGCTTCCTCTGTAACATTCATAACTTCTCATTTTCTTTTTTCAACCGTAATATTCATATCTTCTCATTTCTAAATCTTCTCATCATATCCTCAATAATTTTGAAAATAATACGAGTACAATATTACTACTTTTTTTTGTTTTGTTCTTCATTCCAACACAACTATTTCATTATCTTCTCATTATATCCTTAATAATTTATATCTCTTTTCACTATTTTTAATGTCACGTACGTACTTTTAAACGGAAAGATATATACTTCGGTTATGGAGATGGTAATAATTAGATTTAAGGAGTGTTTGGGGTTGATTAAAAAAAGCGCTTTTCAGCTTTTGGCTTAAAAAAAGTTGAAAAGAGTGTTTTCAAATGATAGTTTCTGCTTAAATTAATCACTTAAAAGCTAAAAGCTGGAAGCAGGTAGAAAGGTGTTTTAAACTGCTTCTCACTTTTTCTTAGGCCTGGGACCGGTTCGGTTCCTAGGCAAAATATGTGGAACCGTTTGAAAATATGAAATTTTACTAACGGTTCGGTTCTTATAAATTATTTTATAGAACCGATAAGGAACCGAACCGTTCTTAACGGTTCGGTTCTTGTCATTTAACGGTTCCTAGTCTTTGAAAAAAATCTTACAAATCACGACTAAATTTTTGTCAAAAAGACATTCAACGTTTCAAATTACAAAACAAATATGTTGAACCAGTTAAAGAGAATAATAGTTTTAAATAGTTTGGACCTTCCGAGTTCCGACCCGCTCGAGTTTGGACCTAATGAGAGGCCTAAGAAGCCTCAGAGAACCGGTTGAAGTGAATAATAGTTTTAAATAGTTGAATAACTAAACTAAAATAATGAATGGAATATAAAAATAAATAAGTAAATATACATAAAATATATATACTCGTAAGAAATATATATAATTTTAATTAATATATATAACGGTTCTTTAACGGTTCCTAGTACATATTTTTTTCAGGAACCGAGAACCGAACCGTTAATAAAAAATAGGAACCGAACCGTTAACAAATAACTAATAAATGTTGGAACCGAACCGAACCGGGTCATAACGGTTCGGTCCGGTTCGGTTCTCCGGTTCTTGGTTCCAAAGTCCCAGCCCTACTTTTTCTATTACACAAAAAGTACTTATTTTACCAAACACTACCAACTTTTATTTTTTCAGAATCACTTTTTTCTCAAACACTACCAACTTTTACTATTAATCACTTTTCCCAAAATCACTTTAAAATATCACTTTTTTAAAGTTGAAGCAATCACAAACACTCCCTTATTACCTTTTTTTTTTTTTTCTTAAAATTTTCACCTTTTCTCTTTCTAGAAGGGATGCATGTCATTATTGCACGTGTCATTAGTTACGTACACCTCACTTCATCACTAGTTAATGTACGGATACGGCAGATCAGAAGCAGACCCCGACTTATGAATTGATCTGGAACGAGAAATTGATATTGCCGACCATCCTCTTAAATACGAGGGACCCAGCCCATTCCAGTACGAGTACTACTTTTTAATGAATGAACAGCAGAAACTTACTCCTTTCTTCCTTCAAAGTTTGTCACATTTTTACTTTTTCACCACTAATTACTCAAAATTAATTATATTTTATCCCAAAAAAATTATTTAATGTGATTCTTTGTAATATGTATTATTCAAATGTCAATTTATTATAGATTTTATAGGTATATATTAATAAATAATTAAGGTTAAACGTCTACCTAGAAGACCGCAAAAGTCAAAGAGTGACAAACTTTGAGAGACGGAGGGAGTATATCCGCCCGTGACTGAACAAGGAAGCATAAGACCATTTTTAGGGCAGAGGTGTTTTTTTTACCAGGAGTGCAAAGGTGTTGGGAGTCTAAAAAGTTAAGTGCATAGTTTTTAGGGATTTAAAAGTGGGAAGGGGAATGGGAGGGTATAAAAACAGAGGGAGGTTAGACAGCTTAAAAAGAGGAAAAAGAGTAGCTGAGTTGGTCCGGTCGTTATAGCTCATGTTGATAATTGACTAAAGATCGAAACCCGCAACGACAGTATAAACAGAAATTGACCTAAATAGGAGTAAAAACGTTTTGAAATTCCAAAATAGGAGTATCATGTTTTTTATTCCCTAAATAGGAGTAAATTTCTGCCAAGTTTGGCATTACAAGGCTTTTAATTTTAAACATGGCATTTTCTTCCAAACTTGGCAGATTACTCTTATTCAAGGAATAAAAAACATGATACTCCTATTTTGGAATTTCAAAACGTTTTTACTCCTATTTAGGGAATTCTCTCCAGTATAAAAGTTACAACTCATGTGTGCTTGATTGGACTTCTGATGCGCACGATGCAAGATATTTCACTGATGAACTGACTGAATCACTGTGACTTACAATCTTTCAAATACCTTGTCGGGTCAGGGGCGGGAGGGTCCTTGAGGTTGATGATTCAATCTTCTAGAGAAAAAAAGGGAAGAAAAGGGATCATGAGACACCGCCGTTATGTGGGTGACCTCATCACAATGTCATCATTGTGTAATAAGAACTTTTTCTAACGGAAGATAGCCTTTTTATTTATAATCCAAATTTTTGAAAATATATCAAAATTCACAAATCCTTAAGATCTTTCATATGACATTAATATTGCATATATAATTTTTTTTAAATCTGAAATTTCAATTGATACTTTGCTGGAGTTGTTTAGACCCAAAAAAACATGAAACGAAAATTTTCAAGTTATAGTGCTTCAACGAATAATTGAACTTCATATAAACTCATTTTATTTTTATTAAAACCGAAATAAACTAATGACATCTACTTATCTAACATTGTAATGCGTGTTTTTTATTCCATAATTATTCAGAAATAAAATCATAGAAAAACACTATTATGATAATTTAATTAATATTTATTTAATCAATATTTTAAAATAATATGTAGAGTGTATTTTATTTACCGATTTACGGTGTTGGACTGATAGAGAAAAAAAGTATTGACAGAGTATATACACAGTTCTCGTATTGACGAGATCCATATTTAAGTTTTTAACCAGCGTAGGATGCATATAGTCTAACATGCTTGAATTACATTGTCAATCGGTCCCACCAACCGATTGAAGACACGATAGGTAACCAAACCCAATCCGGAAAAAAAAAGGATGACACCCCATCCCTGAGGGCCCCCAAACACCGACCGGACGGTACGATGGGAGGATGTAAATTGGACTATAATCACAATCTGACAGATAGGGAGTGGGGCTCTGTCCCCGGTACTTGCTGAAGCCCTATGCATTTTTCAGCATAGTAACCCCTCATCGCAGTTGCCGGGATTCGAACCCGAGACCTAACCCTTGTGGCACTCTCACTACCAGTTGAGCTACGCCCACCGGTATTTTTTATTAAAAGAAGACCGCTAAAAGGTTCCCAATCCGAGTTATGTCTAGGCCGAACTAAAGGTTCTCTCATCCCGGTATCGAAATGTAATTATACTAGATTTAGACATTACAAATGGAATAAATATGAAAAATGAAAAATTTATACTCCGTTTAAAAAGAAAAATTGTCTTGAACTTCAATGCACCTTACCCCGGGGAAGGAGCTAGGTGGGCAACCTTGGCCTGGCCCACCCAAAATTAAAAAAAAAAACCTTTAAAAATAAATTTTCTGAATTTTTTTTTGTAATGATAGATCAATCTCTCTCTAATCTCTAAATTCATACTCATCACTAATATAAATGGAGAACTAGAGGGAATAATTCTCAAAGAAACTAATGATAATAAAAAAGGAAGATATTCTCAGAATTTCCATTGAAATTAGTACGAAGTACTCCGTATATTTTTACATCTCCATTATTAATGTTCATCAATATCAGAAAAGGTGTCAACAAACATAAAAAGGTACCGACGTTCAAGAAGTACACGAACTTGTCGAAAGCTAATCTCAAATATTGATAATCTTAGTAACTTTTCTCTGAAAAATTACTTACAAACTATAGTCTTTCCACAGGAATTTAAAATTTTCTGATGTCACATCAGAATACTAACCAATTTTCTATAAATTTGTAGTAGCATCTTTTTATAGTTAACCAATTGTTTATCAGTTTATCTTTGAAAGCAATGATTATATAAAATTTTGTTGCCTTCAGCAGTATCAAAAAAAGGAGTAAAAGTGGCAATTGCTTTGAGTCTAACGGCATTTATTATGGTTGTTGCATTTGCTGGCTATGGATGTCGTAAGAAGGCTTTGAAGCGAAAAGAAGGTACGATATGTTTATGTATCATTGAAAACCTAAATTAATATGAACAGGAAAATTCTAGAAAAATGCTTCAACACATTTTCATCCGGTGACAATTGACAATTCATCATCATTACCGCAATGTCATAAAGGCTTCCCACCTACAGTGGGGTAAGAGGGATTTAGATGTATGCAGCCTTACTTAGGGGTGGACCGGTTCCGGGCCGGGCCCGATTCGGGCCTTGAACCGGCCGGGCCTCTGTTCAAGGTAGGGGAGGCCCGGAACCAGCCCGGGTAACCCCGGGTCCGGTTCGGTTCGGGCCGGGCCGGGCCCGGTTCGGTTCTATATAATTTTTTTGTTTTTTTTTGTTTTCCTAATCAACCCCCTACCCTCCCCCTCAACCCCAAACCACCCCAAACCACCTCAAATGGCCCAAAATACCCAATCCAACCCAAAAACTTAAAAAAAATTCAAAAAAAAAAAATCCGGCCCGGACCGGGCCTGAACCGGCCGGGCCGGTTCACCAAAATGAAGGCCCGAGCCCGGAACCGGTAGCCACCAGGCCGGGTCGACCCGAACCGCCCATGGGCCGGGCCGCCGGGCTGGGCCGGTTCAAACAGTGACCGGGCCGGGCCGGTTCCGGTTCGGGCCGCCCGGCCCGAGTCCAACCCTAGCCTTACTCATGTACTAAAGCACAAAAAGACGGTTTTCGGATGACCCATAGTGAAAATTGTGTCGAAAGTTCATGAACTGACTGGTGCTTCACAACAAAAAAGCGCACAATTTAGTGAACGGTTTTGCTTTATTTCATCACATTCCCAAGAAAAAAAAGTGAGTCTTTGGCTCCATTGCAAATGATGGAAATGGAAATAATGACAATTGTATGACTAAATAAGATATTGCGGTGAACAGAACAATAGTGTACTTTAAGTGATGTGGTTATATACATTTATCTTTTTTTTAGCCCTCCCATCAATTTTTTTTTTTTAAAGTGATGTGGTGCCTAAAACTCCAATTTACGTTTTTCATATTTTTTTAAAATGTTTTAAAATGTATTTTGTCAATGTAAATAAAGTAGTATCTTTCGTGAAGAGTACATTGAAAATGTTTCCACATTATACTTAAATAAACAAATATCGTATCGACTATCGAGTCCTTTGAAAAATTGCATCTAAAATCGAGACTGGGGATATGTGAGGTACACTAGTTTTGTTTTCAGAGATGGATGTAAGAAAATATTATTTTACCGAAACCCAAAATGAACAATATTATCCTTGCATAGACAAATAATATATTTAAGCTGAAAATAAAATTTATATCAATTGATACGCAAAGACTTACAACGTCCTTGACTGCAATTCAGAACAAAGGAATCTTGGTGCAATATCAATCACTTACAACAGATCCAATCTGAATTTCAAATACGAAACTCTGGAGAAGGCTACAAACTACTTTGGTGCTAATACAAAACTTGGGCAAGGAGGGGCTGGTTCTGTGTACAAAGGAACACTGGGTGACGGGCGAGTTGTGGCGGTGAAGAGGTTGTTTTTCAATACAAGGCAGTGGGTTGATGAGTTCTTCAATGAGGTGAACCTTATAAGTGGAATTGAGCACAAGAATCTTGTCAAGCTCTTGGGCTGCAGCATTGAAGGTCCCGAGAGCCTTCTAGTTTACGAGTTTGTACCTAACAACAGCCTTGACCATTACCTTTTTGGTACTTACTCTAGTTCTAGTTTCTTTCTTCTCCTCTATCATATGTATTGTGAAAGGGTGATTGCTTTTATGCAGTTTTTCTTAAGCAGTCCCTGTGTTACTATACACCCTGGTGGCACTTTAGTCTCTTAGAGTTCAGTATTCCATTGTGATGTCTGACAGGAAGATGGACTAAAAACCATAACCAAAGAGTAGATTAAAGAATCATATTCGTAAAAAAACACAAGGGACTAAGAGAGCATTTGTGATTACTTTTTAGGGGATTGAGTATATTTTAGATGAAGAAAAATACTTTTCGTTCAGAAAGAAGTGTTTGACAAGAAAATAGACATAATGCTTTTAATCGTTTAAAAACCACTTGTAGTGCTTATTTGACAAAACAGCAGCAGATTGGTTCTTTTTTTTTTAAATTATGTGTTTAAATGAGAACCCAAATATGATAAAACACTTATGCTAAGTCATCCCAAACAGCCTCTAAAATGGCTGAGACTAAAAAAGAAATTTACTCTTTCTGGAGTGGTAATTCACTCGATGTAAAAAAGAAATTTACCCTTTCTGGAGTGGTAATTCGCTTTTCTTTATTATTGTTGTTGTATTTCTAATACCATCATTGTTATTATTATGATTTGAAGATAATAACAAGGACAAGATTCTAACCTGGAAAGAGCGATTTGACATTGTGGTGGGGGCAGCAGAAGGTATAGCCTTTCTCCATGAAGGGACGACAATCAGAATAATCCACAGGGACATCAAGACCAGCAATGTCCTTCTAGATGAAAATCTTTGTCCTAAAATTGCCGATTTTGGTCTGGCACGTTGTTTTGCAACCGATAAAACTCATCTGAGCACAGGCATTGCCGGGACACTGTAAGATCACAATAAAGATACCATCACACAACATTTAATGCATTTGCCTGTAAATACAACTCATTTAATGATGCAGGGGGTATATGGCTCCAGAATACCTTGTCAAAGGACAACTCACGGAGAAGGCTGATGTCTATAGCTTTGGTGTGCTTATTCTTGAGATCATCTCTGGTAGAAAGAGCAATGCCTTCTTAGAAGAATCTGGCTCCCTACTGCAAACGGTATGTTCCATATATCTATCTACATTATCCTACTCTGGAACAATTTTCTATGCATAGCATGCTATGCTGTTATAAGAAACCATCTCAGCTTGGGCTGAGATTGTCTCAGCTCACTAAGGGAGTGTTTGCAACTGCTTAAAAAAAGCGTTTCTCGGCTTTTGGCTTAAAAAAGGCTAAAAAGAGTGTTTTCAAATGACAACTTCTACTTAAAAAAGTGTTTCTCGGCTTTCGTGTGAAAGTGCTTTTTACTTTTTCTATTACACAAAAAGCACTTATTTTACCAAACACTATCAACTTTTACTTTTCAAAATCACTTTTTTCTCAAATACTATCAACTTTTACTACTAATCATTTTTTCATAAATCACTTCCAAAAATGTTTTTTTAAGCAGAAGCAGTTACAAACACTTCCTAAGGCTCGAGCTCGGTTTATTTATTTGCGAAAGCAGGTAGAGCTCGGATCAATAATTGTGGTAAATAGGTTTGTGGCATAACTTTCAATTGACTCTCATAGATATTGTTCGCTTACATGTGGCTCGTAACCTCAGCCCGGCACGATAAGACTAGTAAGCTTGGATCTGCGCAATGAAGCTCGAGCACGAATTTGAGCTTGGTTCTGAGATCATAATCTTAATGAGCTGAGCCGAAGCCAAGTTCCAAATAGGCTAGAGTCAGGCTGATGACCACGCTACGTAAGGCTCATAAGTTTGGATCGGCTAGGTAAGGCTCATTAGGATGACTCGACACAATAAGACTTGCTTGAAACGAGCTGATTTCAACCATGCTCATAATAAGTTAAAGTCGAGCTCATATATGCAGTGCTCTAGAAGACTTGATGTATTCATATATATGCCTGTTACTTTTTGAAATAGGTATGGGGGCTTTTCAGAAGTGATCGGTCCACTGAATTAATTGACCCTTCTCTCAGAGGCAATTTTCATGAAAGTGAGGCATCAAAAGCGGTTCAAGTTGGGCTAGTATGCTGTCAGGCAGTAGCTCCTTTAAGACCATCCATGTCTCAGGTTGTGAAGATGCTAACGATTGAAGATTATGAAATTCCTGAACCACACCAGCCGCCTTTCATCAACTCCACCCTATTGGAGGGCGGCTCAATGAGGAGTATAAAAAATTTGGTATCCCATGCACTTAAAATGCACGATGTCTCTTCATCTGTTTCCACCACAGACCAATCTTATAGCATGCAGAGTTCTTCTGAGGAATTTCAACACCATTAGGTTTCAAAGTCCTGCATTTGACGGCCTTTGATGGTTTTTTCAAAAAATTTGTCGTTGAATGGCCTGGATAGGTAAGATAGAGAGTTAATAGTTAATGCAGAGTATGTACATGCCGTGAATGGAAGAAAGAAAAACATTGATTTTTATATATTGAATACCATTACAAAAATACAGAGACCAAACAATCCCTATTTCATACTGTTGAGTTAAAAGCTGCCCGTGTTACTCCTACTTCCAGAGAGGATTTGCATTAGAGAAGGTATTTAATTAGGGGATAATTTGCATCTACCTCCCTCAAAAGTTTGGTCAGACTACCAGATGACCATTCAGATCTATGAACATTACAATCAAGTCCCTTTACCACTTTACCAGTTAGAAAATTTTCAAATAATACTGAACGAGAAATGAGTGGAATGATATTGGCGGGAACTGAATTTTTTTCAAATTAAATTTCTCTCATTGCTTGTCCCAAGAATTTGTACAGAGAAAGCATTGTATGACAATATATCCTATAACCCAGTCAGGGTTGTTTGCTGAGAATCTGATCAATCAAGGGGATTAATTCAAATATTCAGAAATCTTTAGTCATTTTAGTCATTTGACAAAACCTCGAAGGAGGTAGATGTCAGGGACCCTTTTTAATTTAATCAGGCACATTGTAAGGTAATTGCTTGGAGTGGCTACTAATCTACTGTAATGAATTAATAGCCCAAAAATGTGTAAATTCTAAAGCCGGTAAGAGCATTTTTTTTAGTAATGCCAAAATTAAGCTATATGTTGTGAGGGCAACAAAACAAGTGGATAACATCTTTAGGAACACCCCTGCATATCGAGTTCTCAGGCATCATAACAATTCTCCAATCATTCAACTTCTTCAGATGTGAAGGACTGAAGTTATAAGTTAATTGTATGAAATGAAATTGGAAATGGAAGTAAAGGCATGCTGTAACAAGAAAACCATATTGAAAATTACCTCTCATGCATTCTTGTAAGGATCTGCATTTCAGAGTTTAGTAGTTCTAGAATACTGTAAATCTCTGCTGACTCCGCATGAGAACCATCCAGTGAATAAAATACATGCTGTTCACTTCTAACCTCTATCCAACTAAACCCCCCACATTTCTTCACTCCTTTCTCTTGCATTAATTTTCTAGTATTCAGAACATCCGTCCATCTTCCTGCTGAAGCATAGACATTTGACAACAGAACATATCCCCCAGATTCTAGGAGGTATCTGTTCGGAACTATTTCTGCCATAATCTCATTTCCATAGGTTTTGCAACTGCTTAGCAGAGCTGCCCACATGTTAGCCTCAGGTTCAAAGGGCATTATTGAGATAAACTTTTCGGCTTCTGTAAGATATCCTGAGCGAGAAAGCATATCCACAACACATGTGTAGTGTCTTTGATTTGGGATTATACTATAAACCTTTTGCATTGAGTTGAAATAATATATGCCTTTATCTACTAGACCACAATGGGAGCAAGCAAATAAAACTGCTAAGAGTATATACTCGTTAGGTGAGAAGGGTGTAGTATCTTCTAATTGTTCAAACAGTTCAAGAGATTCCTCTGCAAATCCATTTTCTGCAAGCCCTTGAATCATGGCCGTCCAAGAAATCACGTTCTTATTAGGCATGTTTATGAAGATCTTCTTAGAGCTTTCAATGTTACCTGATTTTGCATACATATCCAAAAGCGCAGTGTCCACAAATATATCATGCTGGAAACCTAGTTTTAGAAGTTTACAATGTAAGTTCTTCCCTTTCTCTGATGAAGCTTGGTTAGCACATGCAGATAACAAGATGGAGAAAGTGGACTTGTTGGGTTGTTCTCCTGAAAAAATCATTTCATTGAATATCTCAAATAACTTGCCAAATTCTTCGCATTCCAGATAACCAGTCATCAAAGAATTCCAGGAGACATTGTTTTTATGGGGAATTAGATCAAAAAGCTTCCTAGCTTCTATTGATTGTCCATTTAAACTATAACCAGAAACCATAGCGTTCCAGCAAACAGTGTTCTTTTCCAGGATTGAGTCAAAAGCTTGAAATCCAAACTCAGTTTGTCCACATTTGCAATATAAGTCTACCAGTGAGCTGCCAACGAAATTGTTCTTTTCATATCCTAGTTTAAGAATAAGTGAATGAATAGTTCTTCCAGCTTGCACGGCTTTCAAGGCTCCCAATGCACTTAGTACAGCTGAACAGCATGAAATATTTGGCCTCAACCCATCTTTGTTCACCATCTGATGGAAGAGATTTGCTGCCTCTTCAACATAACCGCCATGGTTGTACCTTGAAATCATTGCACTCCAAGAAACTTCATTCCTCTCGGGCATTTCATCAAATATTTCGCGAACTTCCTTCAAGTCCCCATGTTCAACGTACATGTCAAGAATTGCTGTCCAAGAAACAACATCTTTTTTCTCCATCTTATCGAATGTTCTTTTAGCCAAATCACCCCTACTCAACCGCACATAAAACGTAATAAAAGCATTAGAAACTGCCAAGTTGTCCTCAAAACCAACCTTGACAACCAGACCAAGCAGACACATTCCCAATTCAAAGTCCTCTAACTCTCCACATGCTCTAATTACAGAAGTGAAAGTAACATTATTAGGTATGACTCCAGATTGCAGCATCATAGGGAGGAGCATAATAGCTTCAATCTTCAGTCCATTCTGAACAAGTCCACTGATCAACGCAGTCCAAGAAATGACATTTTGAAATGGGTTTCTCCTGAAGTAGCACAGTGCCTCTTCAACTCTCCCGTACCTTAAGAGGCCCGAAATTAAAGCAGTCCAAGAAACTTCATTTCTATTGGGCATTTCATCAAACAGTCGACGGGCTTCGTCGGGCTTCCCACAGTTGATGTTTGCAGAAATTAAACAGTTAGTGGCAACCAAGTTAAACCCATTGAATTCCTTCAGCATTTCATTCGTTTCATCGGATTTTTGAAGAGTTAAATACATAATAAGCAGTTTAACAGCAATATGTTGCTGTGTCGAAATGCCCATTTTGATAAAATGTCCATGGAGGAGAGTTCCGTGTGTAGCTAACCTTTCGTCCGAGAGTTCATTGAGCAGTGAAAGACTCTTGCTAATGTAGGTTTTTAGTTTTCTTGTATCAAGTGCGAATAAAGGTTTTAAAACACTTCTCATTCTGAAGGGTGTATTACCATCTCCAGTAGACCACAATGTCAAGCTCTTTTCGTCGACATTAACACCCGATGCAGAACCCCCGTGCTAACCCATCCAGATTGAGACGCATACAAATTATGAGAACTTGAGAAGATTTCATTTATTGCTGAGAAAATTGTAAGTTAATGTACTTTTATAAAAAAAAAATCAATTGAGTTTTATACTTTAAAATGAGTCAATCAAGTTTTCGAAGTGTTAAAAAACCTATTTCATGAGTGACCGGCGGGTAAACCCGTATACCTGTCTATGTGGATGTCCAGGTGGCCTTTATTTTACTGTTTTCTATTTTTATTCTTCTTTTTTTCTATTGTTCACTTTCTTTCTTTTTTCATTTGTTCTCTTTCATTCTCCCAAACTGCTCGACGACTTTTCTTCTTGCTTGGTGATGGCGGCTAAATTGAAGCAGATTCTCACAAAGCCTCTCTTGACGGTTACTTGGCGGAAAAGCTGCAGACGAGGCGTGAGTGTGCTGAACTAAAGTCTGGGACGACGATCCTTGATGCGCTTCTCCGGTAAGCCAAACCGTCGACGCGACGGACCATCAACAGCACCAGACAGGGTCTTGACAAGGCTACAATACTAGTCCTCAAGTGTCTCACTCACGGTTTCATTAAGCGCGTCTTCAGTTCTTCACTGCCGCCTCATTTCACAAGAACACGCCGGAGAACACCTCGTCCTTCCTCCATCGCCTTTAACAAGCTCATCCTCCACGGCTCCACTCCATATCATGAGAGCAGAACACTAGTCTCCATATCGGGTCTCCTAATGACAATAGAAGGTGTACGTAGGATGGATATTATAAAAAAGAAAGAGAAAAAGAAGAGGGAAACAAAGTCCCTTTGGGGACATCCGAGAAGAAGAGGGAAACAAAGAAGAAGAAGAAAGAAGATGCAGACTTGCAGGGAGAGGAGCCGTGGACTTGCAGGAGAAAGAAGAGAGATAAAAGAGGGGGGGGGGGGGAGGAGGGAAAAAAGAAAAAAAAATTAGAAAAGAAAAGAAAAAGAGTAAAAAAGGGCCAGTTGGACAACCAAGCGTGCGAAGTGTAATAGGACTTATTTGACCGTTTTCCCTTTTTTCCTTTCCAAACTCAATCGTTTTTATTGTTTTTACCGTGAAGTGTGAAGCACTTGCATTTCCAGGTTTTTTTATATTGTGATATTATAATGCCTACATGTTTTTACATGTTTCTCAATATATTCTCGATAGATTATTGTTTATAAAGTATAAATTGTGTGTACAAGTAGCACCCCTCATTCTCTACCAGGGTTGATAGAGTATCAATAAAGAGGTGTTTTTAAATAGCAACTTCTACTTAGGTTTAAACATCTTTAAGCCAAAAGCATCTCTGAGACGGGGTGGATCCAGAACCATATTTGAAGGGGTGGATCGAATTCCACACAAGATCATTTTGTTGGAATTGGAAAATTCTTCTATTCAATATCAAGAACATAATTACAACAGGAGTAGCAAACTCCCACACTCAACTATTACAAAAAATCAATCCTCACCAATACACATCTACTCTAAGTGTATTTCACTCTTCACACACTTTTCTCACTTTCTAAACGGATGCTATGAACAACAATAGAACACTATATTTATAGGACTGGTTTGGAGACAAGAGGTAGTGCTTCCATCTTCTCCATATCTTCTTACCATGTTCATTTGTTGGATAGATCCATCCTAGAAGGTGATTCCATATTAAGGTGTCTCTTGACAACTTCTAAAAAAGAAGGTGGAAGATCCCTACAAATCTCCTCCTCCACATTTTTCTTTATTTCTCTCATTCCTGCGATGCTCGTTGGCCA
This sequence comes from Cuscuta epithymum, assembly GCA_945859915.1. Taxonomy (NCBI): domain Eukaryota; kingdom Viridiplantae; phylum Streptophyta; class Magnoliopsida; order Solanales; family Convolvulaceae; genus Cuscuta; species Cuscuta epithymum. The sequence goes on from CAMAPF010000059.1 coordinate 3,216,358, forward strand.
CCCTCGCTAGCAACAGGTATCCATTCAGATGTGGAATACTTTCTCTGTGGAACTATGTCTCGCATAGAACGTTGAACTTGAGTACTTTCAGCTTCGTCTTCAGATGAAGGCTCCCCCTGCTGAGGAATATCATCACTGTGAGCATCTTGATCACATACTGAACCTTCACTCTCTTGTTTAGCAGTATCATGCATCTCCTCGTCGTTGAGAGGAGCGTTTGATGATACAACAACTTCATTTTTTTGTTTGCGGATTATTGGAGCACTCTCATGAAACTTGTTTTCATGAAATACAACATCTCTGCTTCGTACAACTTTCTTCACTCTGGGATCCCACAATCTGTGACACCGCACCCGGATGTACTTGAATTTGGAATTTGATATGTATTCGAATTTCCTAGCGAATAAAATTCGTGTAATTGATTGGCATATTTAATTAATGTGCGATTAATTAAATTGTTTATCGGGTCCAGTATATGTGACCGGACTACCAAATATTTAGTTGGGTCATCATAATAAATTATAGAAGCCCAATAAAGTGCCAATAAAAGTTGATAAAAATATTTGGACAACCCGAGTGCTATTTTGGCCGAACCTACCAAAAATAGCATGAATAATTGGGAGGGACTTCCTACACCCACTTGGGGTATCCCACCAGTCAAATAACTCCCCAAATAATGGGGAGGAGACAGGAAAATAAGCTAGGGGCGTGCATGAAAGAGGAAGTCTCTTGGAGACAAAAACCCACACCCTCCATACCCCACTCTCACATTATTTGTGTGTTTGATTGAGAAGGAATCCTTCCTATCTCATTACACACCACTCGAACAACCAAAGGGGGAGAGAGCTCAAGGGAAGAGTCCTCTCAAAGTCCATAGCTTGAAGGGAGCATCAACAAAGGAAATCCAAGAAGAAAAGGGTGGTGTTTGAGGTAAGAACTCAACAAACATTCTCCTAACTAGTATTATGTTGTATGATTTTTAGTAAATCATATGGTGGATCAAACATGGAGTTCTACACGTTTAAAAGTGTAGAATAATGTTATAAAGTGGTGGTAATTAACTTAGAAGAGTCGTGGAATCGATAGGAGTTGAAATCGCCGGAAACCGCCAAGTATAGGAGGCTGTTCGTAGCTGCAGACCACGAAAGCCGCCCACCTTTCACGAAAGCCGCCCGGCTTTCGTCTGCTGCCCAGATTTTTCATCTCCAAACGGTTTAGAACGGGGATTGATCAAAGGGCTTAACAAGGACAACTATTTCAGCACTTCATAAGGTGAGGATGGCTGACTATATTGCTTATAATCTTTGGGTTAATTTCATGAGATTACCTAAGGTAATTAAATATGTTTTTTAAGGATTATTAATGATTAATAATGCCTAAGAATGAGAAGTCCATTGTCTATAAGGAAAAGAGCATAATATACAAATTTGTAAGAGATTGTGTATGATTATGTGATATGAAAGAAATGGTATGGTAATGGAATTAACTATGAAAATTGTGATAAAATATACTTTTACTTCATGTATGAAATTCATGAATGGATAAAAGTGATATTTTTGATATTGGGATTAAATCATATTTGGATTGGAAAATCAATTGAGATAAACTATTTGGTTATGAATTTAGAACTTGGTTGTTCTAAGGTTATTCGACTAGTATCGAAATACTAGTCGGGAGATTTATATAAATAAATGATGGAATTAATCCTAAGAGATAGGATTGTGAATAGATATGCCTTAAGTAGTCTTAAGAGATGCTTTAAGGTCGAATTGTATGAACACTAAGGTGTGCTAGGGGTAGGCCTAAAGGCTATCCAAGTGAATTGATTCTAGGCATAGGATTTGCTTGAGAATTGAGCTATGAAAATAAATTAGAGTCGGACTCTAGGATTACATGGAAATGTAGTTGGGCCGAGCCCTTGCCATGTAACGTGATTAGCATGGAAACGTAGTTGGGCCGAGCCCTTGCCATGCATTGTGATCTTCATGGAAACGTAGTTGGGCCGAGCCCTTGCCATGAAGTTACGGTTGGTATGGAAACGTAGTTGGGCCGAGCCCTTGCCATACAAATTTAGATATATTAAATTGAGTTAAAGGATTGTATAGAAATGTAGTTGGGCCGAGCCCTTGCTATACAATCGGGACTCGAGGGAACCCTATGGGGTTGTCGTGACTCATGGTCACGGAAAGTGAAAATGGAAAATTCTAAATGAATATGGGCCACGGGCCGACTACTTGACTTTATATAAAGTAAGTATATTTATAAAACAGGGTAACCGGGGGTTACGGCCTACGATATAATATCACTCTATTTGAGGGTCTTAAGAAATTGAAACATTGATTATACTTGGTATAGTTGTCATTGTACTTGTCAAATGCTTCCAAGTACTGACCTCCCCTTCACGGGGGAGGCCACCTCACAGTTTCAGGTAGAACTTGAAGAGTTGCTGCCACCACCCGTTGCTTCGGGGAGATCAAGGGAAGAAGACGTGGTTCGTGCTTCTTCCGTTTCTGTTTCGAAAACAATCTAAATAATGCTCATGGATATTATTTTGAATATTTATTTGGGGCTTGTATGCCCGTGTTTGCCACGTGTGGCCCGGATATTATATTAATGTTTCCGCTGCTTAAATTAAATGTTTTGCATTGTGATTGTTTATGGATGTACTATTGTGAATGGTATTCAAGACGCCTTGTATAGTATGGATGAGTTGGACTGCGGTTGACTGTTCGTACTATACGGCGGGTTGTTGACGTGTCCGGTAGGTCCGGGGCGTGACACAATCGGTATCCGAATTCTTCATCTCTATAGCCGATGAAGATGCATGGGTTTGACTTGAGATCAAACTTCTGTCTCAACTCCTTGGACACATGTGCAAATGCCTTGCACCCGAACACTTTCAAGTGAGAGTAAGAAACATTTCTTCCTAACGATTTCTTCTCCGGCACTTCAAAGTTTAAAGGAAGAGAAGATGACCTGTTTATAAGATAACAAGCTGTCAGCACAGCTTCACCCCAGAATGGCTTAGGTAGTTTAGCCATACTCAACATGCAACGAACTTTCTGCTCAATGGTTCGGTTCATTCTTTCGGCCAAACCATTGTGTTGTGGAGTTCGTGGAACCATCTTCTCATGTCTCATTCCGTATGCGGCGCAATATGCTGAGAATTCTCGGGAAGTGTATTCTCCTCCATTGTCTGAATGTATACACTCAGCTTCTTCCCTGTTTCTCTTTCACCCATGGCATGAAATAGTTTGAAACGATCAAACACTTGATCCTTACTCTTTAAACAGTAAGCCCATACCTTTCGTGACGCATCATCAATGAATGTCACAAAATATCTTCTTCCTCCAAGTGACTCCTCTTCAATGGGTCCACATACATCAGAGTGGACAAGACTGAGTAACTCTGTATGGTTCTTCCTGGTAAAACTGGAGGAAACCCTGCGTTATTTCCCAAATAGACAGTGCTCGCATGGATCTAGGGCAACACCTTTGCCCATTGAAATGCTTTCTTTCTTAGCAAGAGTTATCAATCCCTTCACGTTCAAGTGGCCTATCCTCCGGTGGCACAAGTTTGGTGATATCTTTTTTCAATAACATTAAGACTTGGATGACACAACTTTGCATGTGTTTTATAAAGAGTACCACAAATATGGCCTCTTGCAACAATCAAGGAACCTTTACATAACTTCCACGCACCTTCTTTGAATTGGTTATGATATCCTTGATGATCCAAAGCTGCACTAGAGATAAGATTCAATCTAAGATCTGGAACGTGTTGAACATCTTTCAACACAAGTGCGCAACCGACATTGGTTTATGTGCACATCACCAATGCCAACAATCTCCGAGAAAATTGTGTTTCCGATCTTCACAGCTCTAAAATCTCCAGACTTATAAGATGTGAATAAGTTCCTGTGTGGAGTGGCGTGAAATGATGCGGCTGTATCAACCACGCACTCAACATCATGAGTACATACGTGTAAACATTCTTGTTCACCATGTGTAACAAGTAACACATCTCATGACAAACTAACCATAGTCACACCATCTTCTTGGCTAGTATTTTGACTTGTCTGTGGCTGCTCTCGTAGAAACTTTCTACTATCTCTTTTTCTATGCCCATAATTACCACAGTAATTGAAATATCCTTCAAACCAAGTATTGTTTTCAAAGGACATACCTCTCTCTTGTGATCTGCCGCGAACTTGAGAGTTTCCTCTGTTTTGACCTTGGCCTCTATCTTGACCTCGACTTCTTCCTCCATTTTTGTCTCCCCCTCATATGTTAGTTTCTGATATGAGGCATATGATTGTTCCGTCCCGGCTTCCTTCCTTCGGGCTTCTTCATTCATCAGGGCATGTGTGACCATCTGCATAGTCACCTTCCCATCAGGAGCAAAATTACTGAGAGTGACAACAAGAGTCTCCCAGCTGTCTGGAAGAGAGATCAAGAGTAGTATCGCCTGCTCTTCATCTTTGAGAACCCATCCGGTGGTGCTCAACTGATTCACGAGATCCTGGAATTGATTGGTGATGGAAGTTTCACATCCAAGATTTGATTTGATTTTGTTGTCCCATTTAGATCTAAAACACTCAATTTCAATGTTTCACATGAGCTTAAGAGCTTAAGTCACCAAAGTGAAGAATGTGTATGGAAAACTCACCCAAAATCGTTGAGTGCAATTGAGGTGTAGTCGTTGATGGTTTCAGATGTGAAATTGGTGATGGATAGTTAATGATGGGGTTATGGAATTAGGTCCAACGCCTAATCGACTCAAGCCCCGAACTTGGATCCGTGAGTCCAAGCCCAAGCATGGAGCCTGCCTACTAGCCCAATTGGGAGCCTGCCTACCAGCCCGACGAAGAGGAAGCACAAGCGTCAGGGTTGCGAGCCAGGCCAATCTACCAGTCAAGAAGAGTAACAGTCATGCAATTAATGTGTTGTTTAATTATATGTCTATAAAATGCAGGTTGTATTAATAGCAATTATTATTAATAGTAATAATGTTGTAATTAATTAGTCATTATTATTAATAACAATTATGATTTGTATATGCCTATAAAAGGCAGGTTGTGATTCAAATTAGGAGAGCGACTTATACATGCTATTTCTGGCAACTAAACCTCCTTAGCTACTTTCCATTTTCGTATTATTTTCTTGATTCCTACTTGATTGTGTATCGTAGCTATCTCGAAAAGCCTATGAACGTCCATTGTTGGACCAATTTTCATTCAGAGTCTCTAATGTTTCTCACATCACATTAGTATGAGATTTGAACCAAATCAGGTGAGATCCATCCCAAAAATACAAAAATTCATCACGATTTCGAATCATCAAAGCAAATATTTCTCTGAAAAATGAGATCTGGAATTCTTGGTGATTTGGAATTTCTGGCGACGCTACAAGACGTCGTTGCCACCCACAGCTGCAGCTGGAATTCGCGGGCAGCCAGAAACGGAAGCTCTCTCGAATGGGGTCACAATAATGAGCATTCAGCTTATTTAGTAGTTCGCTCGTGCAACTCCGTCACGGCACTGTAGGCCCGCCGATCACCAGCCTTGGCTTGCCCACCTCCGTCAGCGGCGTAGGAATTGATAGAAAAGCCAATGGTGAAGGTGAGGTCCTCAGAGGTCATGGAGTTAAATTTCTCAGTGAGAAAAATCCAGATTTCCGCCATTAAGGGCCGCTTGAGGTAAAGAGGAAGAAAATGTGAAGCCATGGCTGCCCTCTACGTCATTGCTATTAAGACTTGAGGTTCCATCCTAAAATGATAGGAGTAGCCCAAGGCTTTATATGTTGGTTTGTATTTTATACGCAACCGGTGTGAGACAGATTAATACGCCACCGCAAGATGGTGACTCGTTGGAGCAGACTGATCTTGTAGTCAATGTGCTCGTTGTTGAGGCTTATCAGGATTTAATTACTCATTGGAGCTTAATTTGCTCTGATACCATATTAAGACTTGGGATTCTATCCTAAAAGGTCAACCTGATAGGAGGAGTAGCCCAAGGATTTATATGTTGGTTTGTATTTCTATGCGCAACCGGTATGGAATGGCTTAATAGTTGCTACGATGGTCCCTTGCAAACCTGAATCATTGGTAGTCGTTGTTGTTACACGGCCTGAGCAGCTACCCTCTCCAAGGAAATGGCGAAGTAGTCTTGCCTCCAGCTATCACCGACGAGAAACAAGGACCCAGACCGGCATCACACTCGGAGAAGATGGGTGGATCTGGAACTCCAACAATAGCGGGTAAGGAGAAGGTTGAGTAATTTGGACGGGGCTTAGACGAAAGTATTAGAAAATTTTGAACTAAGAGCTCGTTTGGTAGTTCGCACATTAAAATTTTACGTGCAAAATGATTGCACGTAAAATGTAGGGTTGCAATTAGTTTGCATGTGAATTAAAAATACATCATGATGGAATATATGGCCCGGGAACCCCCGGCCCACAGACTTCTACTTCTCCCACATAGGCCCATCAAGCCCAATGATCACACGAGGCCCAAACACGGCGGCCCAAGTGTTAAGAAGCCCACGACGCACATATGGAGTGCCTTCGGCCCTATGGCCGAGGGCTCCAAATTCCACAGAACAGCTAGATTTGAGCATACAAAGCTAATGCGAGAAAAGGACAGAAATGAGGAGCCTTCGGCTCATAGGCGCCCTCGGCATAAGGGTAGCCTTCGGCTACAGGAGAGCCCTCGGCTACAGGGGAGCCTTCGGCTACAGCGCAATCACCGAAGATTCCCTTTGGGGACAGACAACCACTGCATTCAATGCGGCGTCACATCCACCCACCGCATTTAATGCGGTGCACATGCGAATGCCGGTGCCACCCTGATTGAGGTGACCCCCCGGCCATTAGATTGTTGACACGTGTACTCTCATCGCATTTATGGCTGCTATAAATAGCAGCCCTTATTCTCCTTGTAAAGCACGCTGAGTTCATTTAATACATTTGACTCTCTCTCTCTCTTACTTGCTCTGACTTCTCTCTAAGTTATTCTCCACAATAACCCCTTGGATAAGCTGCCCCCGGGTACACTGTCCATCATTTGGTGCTCTCGTTGAGAAAATCTCCCCAAAATATCCAAAAAAATCATTCCAATCTTAAAAAAATCACCCAAAACAGTTGTAATCTTCAAGAAATCAGTCACAATCCTTCTGAAAGTTTAGGAAAAAACGAAGATGGAAAAGTTGGAATTTCACATCTGGATTTCCAGATCCCAGCCGAAGATTTCATCACCTAACGGGAGATATCCGGCCCAGCTGCCCAACCTCCGGAGAGGGAGGACTACGACGACTTCAACTAATATGTGCTCCTGACTGGGACGACGGCTCGGGAGTGATGCAAGCAAGCGTCTTCAAGCTCGAGTTCTCTCACCCCCATCGCAGCGCTGTTTGCCCAGCTGCGGTCGCCATCCATGGCAGCGAGCCCAAGCAAGAGTTCAGCTACACCAAACATGGGTCCTGCCGCACCCAGGGCAGCGCCGCCCTTCTGATTCGGTCGTCATCTCCTCATCTCGATTCGGTCACCACCCCAGCTCAATGAAATGCCAACTCCGGTAACCCAGCTCCGGTCACCATCTTTCCAGTCATTTCTCCTGTCGTTAAGCTCAAAACCTCGAATATCTGCCATTAATGGCGGTTCAAAGCTCTGGGAAGGATGAATGGCCCTCAAGACCGAGCCCAATGCCGCCATGGCAGAAGCTTTCCGCTGGATCTCGCCTCCTCGTTCACACATCTCATCGGCAGCACGGTTGCCGCCAGGCACAATGAGCTGAAGCTTGCTGCCGCTGTTCTCAGGAGGTTCAGATCTGGAACTTTACAGAGCAGGAAATTTTATCGTCGTTCTGTCCGCTGCTAAACGCTGAAGCGCCTTCCGCTGCCCCGGAGTTCACCATCGAAGTTGAAGGATTATTATCCAAATATCGTCACGACAGATCCAAATCCCACCGCCACGCCTGGGCCATCGTAGCTCGGCGGTCGCAGCCTGAGGTCGTAGCTGTCTCGCGGAGGGAAGAATATGACGGTCAACATCCATGCGCTACCTCTGATTCTGAAGCGGCCCCATTCCGATGGTGAAGCTTCACTACGAACTCAGGAAGATCTCCACTTTCTGACCTGGACTGCAGGGACGACTGTGAAGGTGAAATTTTAGGATTTCTCTACTACTACCCCCAGCGATAGGGATGAAGTCCCTTAAAGCAGCGGCGACGGTGGGTCGAACTGAACAAGCGTCCCCGACTCCCCTTGCCCCCTTTCTTCGTCGGTATCCGATAGAGGCCACCAACCAAGCTGTGATGGAATCTCCCTTGACCCAACCACACTAATTATCGCAAGAGGAGGCTGCCAGCCCGGATGTGATGGCCGACCGCAGCAATATGATAGATGGGCCAGGACTAGTCAATGGCATATCTGCCAGCTTTTTATCAACAAGAATGGGCTAAGGGAATCAACTACTATTCATTTCATCCCACACAGTCGACTATTTCAGCCCACTTAAAAAAGATAAGTACTCTTTAATTTTTATATTATTTATATTTATTTAAATCACCTTTTTGTCGGTTAAATGTCACACTATCACGCACTTATGATCAAATGTCTAGTAGAGTGTGGTTTGAGACTCATCACTAGGATTTTAAGCCCTGACCCAGATCAGACACAAAGCCCTGACCAAGATCAGGCACAAAGCCCCGACCAAGTCGGGCACGAAGACAAAGCCCCGACCAAGTCGGGCACGAAGACCGGTCTTAGTCATTCCTCGAGTGGCGACCGTTGCTTACGAATGGCTCACACATCCATTCTACTAATAAGTATTTTATCATTACATTCACAATTCACATCTCCGCTTGTTTCAAGTGATGAACTCCCGATCGGAAACATAAATCCCAAGAAAAAAATTATATGTATGTTAAATGTGTAGGTACGAAGTTGACTTTACTCATTTTCACCTCGTCTCCACTCGCCTCAAGGAGTGATGGACTGGGGGACTGAGGAGTCAGAGTTTCTAGATGAACAGAAAATATCACGCATGAGCAGGAACGAGAGTTGAGTCGGTTGAAGAGGAGTTTAGCTAGATTGATTATGCCGGAGGAGACTTACCTTCCTTGTTTTATGTTGGGGGCGCTAGGTGTACTCTTTTTCCCTTTATTAGGATTTTTTCCCACTGAGTTTTTCCCTAGTAAAGGTTTTTAACGAGGCACCTCCCCATCATGGACAAGGGTGGTGGTCCCCCGGCCGGAGAGGAAGAAACCAAAGACAGAAGAACGTTGTAACTACAGTTTGGACTACTCCCTTTCACTTTGAGTACTCTCGGCTCAGGGAGTGGGGGACTCCTGATGGAGTATATGGACTCCGACCCCCCAGTCTGCCGACTATTGGGCCTGGACGGCGGGCCACACACGTTTAGCGGATTCTTTCTTATTATTGTACATTATTATTATTCAGATGTTCTAGATTAGCTTTTTATACTATTAGTCCATTTATGTAAACGGGTCTGTCAGGCCCATATTAGAGGTCCAGACCCTGATTTTCTCTATATATACTCTCTTATGTAAGGCTTTTAAAGATAACTCAGAACTCATAGATAAGCATTATTCATTCATCATTTCTTCTCTTAAGACTCTCCTTAGTTATAGGATATGAGTATCAATTATCTAACACATCATTTGGCTGGAAATTAATTGTACACGAATAATATATACGAAGTACAAAAGAACTTAAATTATTTACACAATCACAAGATTAAATAACCTATATACTTATGAGTTATCATAATCACAAAAAAGAACCAATCACCCATTTAACTAGAAGGCAACAACAGAACAACATGATTTCCTTGTTGTGTATATACGAAGTAATAAACATACAAAGCTTTCTCACTTTATACCAATCTAGCTTCAAAATTGAAATAATCATCAAATCTCAAAACCTAATTCAAATCAAAATATCGAATCTGGATAGCACTGGCTAGTGCCTTGGCCGCCTTTGGGCATTCTGGAAACCTCAGCTTTGGATCCGCTTGTTTTACGGCAAAATATTGCCTCGTTGAACAGTCGCTATTCTCTATCGAGCAAGATTTTTGCTTGCCGCCACACTGGCATCTTCAGAGTTCGGCTACGTTGATTATGTAATTCGATGTATTTCTTCTCAATGTATTAACGGATGTAAACTAGTTTATTATGAGCCTGATGCGTCCGAGCTCGACGAGAAGAACGGTTCTAGCCATTCTCTTCACAAATGATGACCATTACAATAAAGGTCGAGGATTTCACCCATTTCTTCATGTTGGCGGAGTCAGATGTACTCTTTTCCCAATCAATTTTTTCCTAATGAAGGTTTTTAATGAGACATCTCCCCAACATGGACAAGGGCGAAGATCTTCCGGTCTCAGAGAAGGGCAGCTGACTTTGACTACTCCCTCTTAGCCGAGTCTACTACTCGACTAAGGAATGTGGGACTCGTGATTGGGTTTTGGTCCGTTTTTGACGAACAAGTTTTCTGTACAATTCCGTACAAGTGGGCCATACGGATTCCGTACAGTTGGGCCTTACGGATTTTTTTTTTTTTTTTTTTCCGGCCGAGCCTCCTAGTTGGATTAGGGGTGGACAAAAATACCGAAAAATCGGTATACCGCACTTACCGTACCGAAAAATATCGGAGAATACCGGGATATTGGTATACCGTCATTTTTGGTACGGTACCATACCGTACCGATTTATTTCGGTACGGTAACGGTAAATGTTTTCAAATACCGCGGTATACCGGTATAATACCGCACCGACTCCGTACCCAACAATTAGTTTAAATTCTAAAATATTGTAAAAGTCCATTACAATTTTGAAGCCCAAAATTAATACTTAGTTTGGTTACAAACACCAAAATACAAAAATAAAGGCTCAATTTTCCAATCTCATTATAACCTTCTAGGCTTCTACTACGTAACGTTCAAACAAACTAACTCTAATGACTAATGAGTAATGTATGTACTAATGTCCAAAAACAAGTCCATCTTGTTCCAAGAGCTTGCGAGTCGCAATGGCTGAGCCACTGAGTACCTGACGAGTGAAAAGGGATACACTTAAGTGACAAGTGTATCTACATAGGGATCCCACGAGTTAAGGCACGCAACTTTGTCCGAAAATCTTATTCAAATTTTTTTTTTAAATATAAAAATGACTAAATACACAATATCATATTAGGAATAAATGATTTTATATCCATGTTGTTTAAATAATTTTATTTATTTTTGTTAGAGATCACTATTGATTTATTATATCTATATTGTTCAAGTTATTTTAGGAGAATGTGCTACTTTTTGATATGTGGCATGTTAAACTACTTAAATATACTAACAATAATTATTGTTCAATATTGAATATGACATCAATAGAGTATTAGTTGTATTTTGTAGCATATTAATAATGGATTGAATATGTCGTTAGTATCACCGATTTAGCATATTTCGTTAGTCTATGATAATTTGTTGTGTTGAGAGACGTGCATAGTAATTTACCGATACCGTACCGTTACCGAACTGAAATTTCGGTATACCGAAACTTCGGTAAGGTAACGGTATATAAATTTTGTATACCGAAAGTTTTGGTACGGTAAAGGTATGAGAGACAATATTCGGTATACCGTACCGAACCACCTCTAAGTTGGATTAGAGGTAGGTTTTACTCTCTATAAATACAAGCTCTCTTCCATTGTAATTGAGTGGATCCGAAAAATAGCAATAATATTCCTAGCATGGTAGCGCCCCCAGACGTAGTCATTCGTGGCGAACTGGGTTACCAAATTTCGTGTGTTCTTCGTTATTGATTTTCGTGTGCGTGAATTAAATTCTTAACAACTAGGCCCAGAGCCTAATCGATCCAAGCCCCGAACTTGGACCCGTGAGTCATAGCCCAAGCCTGGAGCCTGCCTACCTGCTCAACCGGGAGCCAGTCTACCAGCCCGGCAGAGAGGGAGCTCGAGCGTCAATCTTACGAGCCAGACCGATCTACCAGCCAGGAAGAGTAACAGTGATGCATTTAATGCATTGTTTAGTTATATTATTTTTAGGGAAAACTGTCAAATTGGCCCTCCTAGTATGCTAAAAAAGTCAATTAAGCCCTCCAACTAAAGTAACACTCAATTGAGTCCACGAAGTTTAGAAAAGTAGTCAAATAGGCCATTTAGCCAGTTAGCAACCGGTTTTCTGATTGATGTGCTTACCTGGCCAAACACATGTAAAATTTCACTGTTTTGTTTTTTTCCTTTATTTTTTATTTTTGTTCTTCCCGATGCCCACTTCTGCTTCTTCCCCATTCTTTTTTCTTCCCCAGGAAATTTGTAAAATTAGTCCCGTAACTTTTGGTGGTGCCCGATATTGGTCCTCTAAGTTCATTTACTTGCATAATACTTCCTCTAATTAACATATTTGTCCAATTTCAGGACATTTATGTCGGAAAGTAATAATTCCGCCGGAAATTAACACATTAGCGCCACTTGTTCATATTTTATTCATATGGCCTAGCTGACCTGAACTTAAGATCCTGTTTTTGGTTCCCTCTCAAACACTCCTTATTTTAAAACATCCTGCACATAAAGAAAACACTCTCTGATTCATAAAACATTAAAAAAATAGCTAGATTAAACTGAATACGGAGTAGTAGATTATACATCTTCAATTTATTTCTTATAAATTCCTAATACGAAATTGTAAAAATGAACATAAAGAAAAAACTCCACTTCAGGCTATTTTTTTTTAAATTCTTGACACTTATCAATTTTAAAACCCTCCATTTGTAATCATAGAAACGGTCCAGGTAAAAGACAACTAGTTAGTTTTGCTAATCAACTATTATTCTTGTTCCAGTGTCTTGTTAGAACCTTTAACATTAGAATTTTTTCTCTTATATCAAAGTAATACTACATATAAAATATTTAATTTTTTCAAGCAAAATTCGAAACCTACAAAATTAAAAAGTTTAGAGTTCTTACTCTGTTTCTGGAGCACACATGGAACCTCCTTCCCTCGTCTATGAAGTTAAAACACCGCCTTTCTTACCACAATGATATTCCATAGATCCTTGCCTGAGCCATTATTTTCACTTTAGAGGAACACACACTCACCTTCCTTCCATATGTGGAGAAGCCGGACCAAGAATTACGAAGCCTCCGTTCTTCTCTTAGGTTTTGTGCTTTTATTGTTCTAATGGGGGATTTGGGAGATCAGAGCACAATGAAGTGCTTGGGAATAAGTCATAAAAGGGGCCCACATCCAAGTCAGCTGCAAACGTTAGGAAAAGATTACAACTATGGGAGATTGACATGTAACTTTCCGGCCAAAATTTAACTTTCCGACGACAATGTCCTCAAATTGAACAAATATATTAATTGAAAGATGTATTTTGCAAGTATGTAAAGTTATAGGATCAATATCGGCTATTAGCCAAAGTTACAGGACTCTTTTAACAAATTTCCCTTCTTCCCCCAAGATCCTCCACCCCTTTTTTTCTCGTCTGATTCTTTCATACCCCGTCTCCCCACCCCCATTTTTCTTGGTTCTTCCAGACTTTGCATCTTTTTCTTTCCCAGTCCATAGAGGATTAGAGGCATAGTAGGCTCCATCATATTTGCATTTCGAACTCCTTTCACGCCCTCCTAACTGGCCCCTTTTCAGTCGAACAGAGCATGACAGGGTTGACTTCCTCCTCAAGACCATCTCGCTGGAGGAGACGTAAACGAAATGGGTGATCTCCACGGCCCCAATTTTTGATGCAGGAGTATAAAAATGAAGAAAAAAAGAGGTTTGAATTAAGAAGACGAAGCAAAATGGGGACGGAAGAAAAAAAGAGGGGAAGGGAGAAGAAACGGAAGACTAGTTGGTGATTGAAGAATAGTTGATTAAAGACTCAAAATTCGATTATTGGAATTCCTTTTTTAAGCTTGATGAAGAAGATTTGTCTATGATAGGGGAAATAAAAATCCGACAGGGGTGGAGCTAGGTCCTTGGGGATAGAAAAAAGATTGGGGAAGAAGCAAAAGTGGAGCTAGTGGAAGAACAGAAATAAAAAATAAAGGAAAAAAGCAAAACAGTGAAATTTTACATGTGGCAGGCCATGTACACACATCAACCGGAAAATTGGTTGTTAATAGGCCAAAGGGCCTATTTGACTATTTTTCTAAACTTCGTGGACTCATTTGGGTGTTATTTTAGTTCGAGGGCTTAATTGATTTTTTTAGCCTACTACGAGGGCATATTTGATAGTTTTCCCTTATTTTTAATTTCGTATTAATGTTGTAGTTAATTAGTCATTATTATTAATAGAGTTACGATTTGTATACGCCTATAAAGACAGGTTGTAATTCAAATTAGGGGAGCGATTTCTACGTGCCATTTATGGCAACTAAACCTCCATAGCTACTTTCCATTTTCATATTACTTTCTTGATTCTTGCTTGAGTGTATATCGTAACTTTCCCGAAAAACCTACTAGCGTCCATTTTTGGACCAAAAGTTAACATCCAAGACATGATTTGATTTTGTTGGGCGTTTTAGATCTAAAACACTCGATGATTGAAGATCAAAACGTTGATCATGGTTTATCATTGGAGACGGGCAATAAAGTTTGGGGTTATTGTCCACTAAATATCTAGAGAAATGGTGTAGAATAGGACTAAAATTAAGTTTGTGTAACTAAATAGGACTCACGTCTTTTTAATTCGTAAATAGGACTCATTTAGTGTGGTCAGACTTATTTACCCCGCTCATATCTCTTCCTCCTATCACGATAGTCCTGTGACAACCTCTTTCTACGCCGATCTATCTCTCCTCCCAACGAAGCAGAGGAGTGAAGCGGAAAAAATAGAATAGGAGGGCTCGAGCATAGAGGCGTTGCAGCTTTGAAAATTAAGAACGCAGATTAACTTTAATTTAGGAACTTCGGTCATCGGCAAAGACCACCAGGAACTCACCTTATTGGCGGAAGCCAGCCAGACTGGATGGAGGGCTGGGGCATAGCGGCGCTGCAAACGTAGCACTAAAGAGAAGACCCCCTGTCGCCGTCATCACAACGGAGTAGGTATGCGGCGTGGTAATCTGTAATCAATCCTTCTATCAGTTCGGTGCATCTGGGATCGATCGGAGCTACTCAATTTATTTTCCTACTTTCCTTGTGCACCGTTCTTTGTGGATCTGCAATCGATCCTACCCGTGTCCTTCTTACTTTCTTTTGATATTTCTATTCTCTTCATGCCACAGCCGTTTTCTTTGTTTTTATTTTCCCTAGTTTTATTTGTACGGAGTATTTGATTAACACCATCAAATTTGGAATGGACAATACAGTAGTTGTACGATAATACTTTTGTACGAAGTATTTCATTTACAAAATTTAATGTAGAGAATAGTTATTCCATTTTAATGTATGTATGAATCAATGAGTTCTTTTGCCCTAGAATTGTTTGATGAAATGCCTACATGAAAATTGTCCCTGTTTTGCATTTTTTGTTGAGAAGAGTTTTGGGCACTTTACTTAAATTGCATGCGCAGATGGGCTGATTATGTATATACTCAATTAATCTTGTGATTTCATAGTAGCATTGACATATTTTCTACCTTTTAATTATGACAATGTCATATAATGACATTGTTAACATTTTCAGAATTATTTCTTTTTAACAATGTTTACAATAATGTCACATTGGCATTGTTTTTAACAATGTCATTTTTCTAACATTGGCATTGTCACGTTAGTGTCATTGACATTGTCACGATAGTCTGATTGACATTGCCACGACATTGTCATTTTCATTGTTGTCATTATAATGTCATTTTTATAACATTGACATCATCATTATACAGAATTGTGACATTTTTTGACATTGTGACGCCTTCATACATTTTGACAATGTTTGTAATATTGAGAAATTGTTTATTTTGTTAATGTTTAAGTGGTAATGTTTGACATTGTATGATTTTACTTGGCATTGTGATTTTTTTAGCATTTTGATATTTTTATGACATTGTAACATTCTTTCTTTCTTTTTTACAATACATACAATATTGTGTCATTGACGTTGTTTTTAATACTTTTATTTTTATAGCATTAAAACTATGACAATATTATTTTGATTGTTGTCGATATTACAATTGTCATTGTCATGACTATAATGTCATTTTATATAACATTAACATAACCATTATTGGATATGATAACATTTTACGATATTTCGACATTTTTAGTTCATTTTTAAAATGTGTATAATATTGTCACGATATTATCATTGGTATTGACATTGTCATTGTTGCAATGTGACTTTTATAACATTGACATTAATTTTCAGATCATCATTATTTGACAATGTGACATGTTTATATATGCCCCCATTCCATTTTTTTCTACATTTAATATATGGAGTGATATTTATAATATAGTGATATTGCTTCGAAAATGATTGATACCTAACATTTTAAAATTTATTTTTTATAATGATAATGTTTTACATTGTGACATATTTGACGACATTGTAACTTTTTTTGGCATTGTATTTTTTGTTTCGATAACAATGAGATTATACTAGGTTGTCATAATCCATACTGTATTTGTTTCTGATGTATAAAAAAATTATAATCTATATGGTAAAAGAGTGAAATTTATAATTTAGGGAGTATAATAAAAAGAGATGGGAAAAAATGTAGAGAACGGAATAAAATTGAAGAAAAAGCAAAAAAAAAGTCACGAATAGATAGAACTATGCATTGGCAGCTTCACGCCAAAGGAGAGCAACAGCATTTCTCTAGCAGACCAGTAGTTCACCAGAGGAGTAGCTTTTGCTGACATATGCGTCAATAGTGCCTTGAAGAGTTATCCAGCGTTTTAGCAGGGTGCGGTGGCCGGTGGTGGACGGCGGATGGAGGCTCCAAGCAGCGGTTGCGGCGGTCGCCAGCTCCCAATGGTGGATGGCGGCTCCAGGCAGCTGTTGCGGCAGCTCGCAGCGGCGGTCGCCAGCTCCCGATGGCGGGTGGCGGCTCCAGGCAGCAGTTGTGGCAGCTCCCAGCGGCGGTCTATGAAATTGATGGTGGCCGATGGATGAATCGATTAATGCATTTGCTAATTGCGGAGTACACCTTCTCCTCTTCTCTTTTAGTGAATCGGGCACAGGGGGTCGGCGACTCACCTTTTGTACGGAGCTGGAGAGAGAGTTTGTTGCCTCAGCCCACGAAGACTACTCCGTATGAATGCAGTGGTAATTTGGTCCCTTTAATAAACTTTAGTCCTATTTAGGATTATAAAAGCAATCGGTCCTATTTAAGTGCAAAGGCCATGTTTTAGTCGACTTTCTCCCATATCTAAAGGTGGCTCAGGGGTTACAAATGAAGAAATGGGGTAGATCGTTGTGGGTGAAGAAGACAAGTTAGAGGGATAACAGCAGTGAAGATGAGGTATAGGGACGGCAGCTCTTGTGGAGAGTGATTAGAGAGACAAGAGAGAGGAGAAAAGGCAAGAGTTTTGAATAATAAGGTGGGGTGGGGTGAGATAAGATAAGATTAGACGTGTTGCCCAAAATAGAAGTGTTACGTAAACCATTATCAAGTCAAATATTTTAATCTGAGGTTGACATAGAAACGAAAATGAAAAATGATGTGAACAAAAGGCATATACAAAAAAATTATGTTTGCTAGAACTTAAAACCAAAACAAAAATACTATTTGTAGGTACGAGAATAATATTTCAACCTTAAAATAAAGATATGCTCATATGCCTTAATTCATACTTGGTAGTTTATTTATTTTAATTTTGCATCTTTCCACGAAAGAGTGGATGCATTAAATTTCAAGAATTCACTCGCACATTATTGTGGATAAAATATAGGGGTTTTGAGTTTTTAGGGATTTTGAATTTTAACAAAAAAAGAACTCATAGACAAAAACAAATTTGATTTTAGAAAAAGAGACATGACTTTTACTAGCGACAATTACCTGACTTGACAGTGACCACCACCCGAGAGTGACTAATGTCGGCCAGAATCCAGCACCAGTGCCATTAACACCAGTGATCACTGTCGTTAGGGTAGAAACCTACCCTATGAATCTGCCCTGCACAACCAAACCCATGTGAAGCCGCGGTCGAGGAGCTAATAGCCCCTCATTGGACCACCAGTATTGACCTCACATGTCGGAACCCCAGCCCTACGAAGCTGGCCTCATGACTTGATATCCTACATAGCAGTGAAACCCTAGGGTCCAACCACAAATTTGGATCTCAATATACCAGAGTGGTGACGATAGACATTTCAAACATGAGGGGGAGTAGCAACCAAGGAGAAGAAAGAAGAAAAAGAATGAGGAGAACAATTAATGTTTGTCAAACTCAATCATAGAAGGAGAAGAGGAAAACCAATCAAATGATATCATCTGTGTTGAGGTCATCATCACAATTGGTGGAGTCACCTTTGCCACCGCATGTTGCTCATGCAGCCATCAGTCATCGACAATCAAGTGATGGAAGCGTTTCAAGTTGAGGATGTTCGATGAACAAGAAAGACAGCCAAACTTGATCACCGATGACAAGGATTGACTAGGCACGGACCGGGACCAACCTGGTACCCAAACCAGTGGAGTTACGAGATGGGCTTCGGACTTCAAATTATGGGCCCGCCCGGGCCCAGGCCCAACGACTATTGTTTTTTTAAAAAATTAATTAAATGGGTGGATACTACCTAGGCCTGACCCGAGCCTGATACTATTTGGGCCCAAAACGGGATCAGTATCAGAGCATACCGGGCTCCACTAATCTAGAACCGGTACTGCCCGCCCTGGGTCCATTCCTAACTGAGGATGCCTATGGAAGTTTTAATATTTTAGAGGATTTAACTAATGGGTATTTGGGACTTCCATCACATTTTTGTTCAAAATAAAATTTGGTCCTATTTTCATCATCATCATTACCCTAGTGGCAAAAAAGCTCCCACCTACGGTGGAGTAAGCGGGGGGGGGGGGGGGGGTCGGATGTACACAGTCTTATCCCCGTACTAAAGTACAGAGAGACTGTTTCCGAATGACCCATAGTGAGAATCGCATAGAAAATTGCAGACTGACTGTTGCTTCGTAACAAAGAAGCACAGATAATTTAGTGAGCCATTTTGCTTATTCCATCATATTTCCAAACCAAAAAATAGTGAATTTTTGACTCCATTGCAAATGATGGAATAAAAATTTGGTCCTATTTTGTCCGATAAAAAACCGGAAGTCTTATTTTGTCATTTTTCCTAAAACATAATAGTTGCATATAGGGATGGACTGTGCCCGGTCGGACCAGCCCGGTACCCGGCCCGGACCGCTACTTGTTGTATCTGCCCAACCCGACCGGCCGGGACTGGGCCTTGGGCCCGAACCGGTGGGGGTTTGGGGCGGGCTCCGGGATGGGGATTTGATGGACCGGCCCGGTTGGTCCGGAACCGATCCGGGCCCAATGTTTTTTCCCCTAATGAATTGGGTCAATTGGGTGCTATGCAGTTGGGGCTGGGTGGTTGGGGGGGGGGGGGTAGGAATAAATAAGAAAACCCAAAATTTAAAAAAAAAAAAGACCCGACCCGGCCCAATCCCGGAACCAACCCAGGCCGGTACCGGGCCATCAAACCCAGTCCCGCCCAAATCCCTGTCCATCCCTAGTCGCACACCAGCACCATGACATTTAAATCAGAAAAAAGACATCCAGTTACTGTGTTATTCATAACTCAAAATGTAAAAAATAGACTTGACTTTTAGGAATAATTATAATGCTATAGAGTTGCAGCAATGCAGGCTACATAGGAATATTTATTGACTAATTGAAGCAAAATTTATGAAAGGCAGACAACATAGTATTGATACGAGTACAATAGAAAGAAATTGAAAGTAAATAGAGCCTCAATAAGTTCCATGCTAGTATGCTACTATGCTAGGCAGCTGTTCCTCCCTCAGCTTGCACTTTTGGCATATATTGGATAACAACACGCCCATAACCTCTCTACACTGCATTTTGTATACAACAAAACCTAAAAAGAAAAACAAAGAAGTGAGACATGCTAGATAATAATCCAAGGGTTCAATATTGTCTTTATTTATAGGGAAGGGTGAAAGAAGTCCCTTTATTCATTATAGACTGTGTGTATCATTATCTTGCACTACGTAAAATACTCGTACTTATTTTTAACCAATGTAACCCTAGCTTCTATTTCCCTCTCTATATATCTTCTCCCCATATCTGTCAAATTTTACTTCATTTAACAACACGAACACTGACTCTAATCACACTATGTTTGGAATCCATCAAATGACAGAGAGAAGAGGGAAAAAAAACTAGGTAAAGTTATTTTCTTGTGATTAGTTTTACCTTGAAAAATATGAAAGAAAAGTAAATAAGGTTAGGATTCTATTTTTGTTGAAGTATGTTTATATTTCTTAATCTTTATATAATATAAATACTCCCTCAGTCCCAAATTGTATGATACATTTACTATTCACTTGGTCAACACAAATCACTTTTAATCTTTTATTTTATATATCAAAAGTTTATGAAATTTGAATTATTTTTTGCAGGTTTTGTAGCGGTTTTAATGTAGTTTCTGAATATGTAAATTTTATTTTCTAAAAATAATTTGAGTGTTGACAGGGATCAATTTGCTTTATCGTCAGTCAAACATCGTAAACCGTAATGTATCTTACAAATTGGGACGGAGGGAGTAATTAAATAAATAAATAAATAACATCAATTTGAGCAAAGGCATATTTTCCATTTAGAGCAGCTTACCTCAACTAAACAAAATTTATTTTCACCAACAAACTGACCTTAAAGGAATAAATGATGAAATCTAGCAGCTTACCTCAACTTAAAATTTTCTTAAATCTGTCCTTGAGCATAGAAAATAATCCATCTTCCCGCGAGGAGGATACAGGCAAAACCCACCAGCTTCCAAGAAATCCAACTACAGTGAACTTCTGTTCTTTTAGTTCCACTGTAGCCAAACAGAAGATCTCATAATCTTCAACCTCAACTTTATTTGCATACAATGACTGCAAGACACAACATGTATGTAGTTATGTACACTTGAAAGGGATGAGCAAAACCGAACATCATATGGTATCTGAGAAACCGAACATACCTTGAATTGAAAAATGAATGGATGTTTACAGATGACTTGATTTCGTATCTGAAATATTTGGTAGAGAGTAGAGACATGTCAACCCCATTGCTATTTAATGGTAGTGAGCATCTAAGTAAATAAACCAGTTCTCGCTTATTCTGCTTATCAACAATAGAGGTAGCTTTTGACTTGTATACTTGGTCTTAAACAGATGTTACAACATGTATTTCCTATTTCAAAAAATTAAGTAGAGTCGACCATTTCATCCGAATTATCCTCCTTATCAAAGGGGATTTAGAGTCCATTTGGAAGGCAATGAATTTGGCTTATCAGGTAGCTTTCCATCAAGCACAAATAATTATTAGATAACTAAGACCCCATTTGGTAACACTCATATTGGCTGAATCTGCTGAAATTCATGAAATTCTAGATGAAAATCCTCAATTGACAAAATTTGTTGAATGATGTAAAAACACATTTAAAATATATTCTATTAAAAAATAAGAAAAATATATACTCCCTCCGTCCCATTGGACTTTGCCAACTTTCACTTTTTGGTTGTCCCAAAAAACTTTGCCACTTTCCTATTAAAGCAACTAATTTGTGGTTCTGCACATTTCTTTCTCCTCTACACAAATCTCAACCACACAGTTTTTACTATTCTTATTTCTCACCTACTTTGCACTTGGCAAAGTCCAACGGGACGGAGGTAGTATGAAAATAGCTGAAATGGTCATCTGCACTAACTTCAACCAATTCAGTCATAAAAATGATTTCAACCTTACTTAGTTTGATTATTACATAATTCAAAGTGCGAAATCAAAAGTTACATGTTCGGTGAGGCTGATAAGTTGAAAATATGGGCTCTAAAAAATTAATGCATCGTTACTTTTTTTTAGCTGAAATAGCTCAAAAGACGGCATTGATACTTTTAGAGTTTTAGCTTTATATTGGATACTATATTCCTTAATTTATTTAAATATATTCTTTAATTTTTTTTAAATAATTCAGCAGATACAAAACCATTCTATACGAAATTTTAGCAATTTTATCACATTTGACCACAGTACATCAACTTCAGCTATTTTGAGCTTCACAAAGGAGGAGAACATAATCACAAAGTTACTTACCTCTTCAACAAAGAGATAAATCGAGAGAGGGCTGGGCTTCGTCATGTAAAGAATAAGAGTTACTTTTGCAGCAAGGATGAGAGGATGACCCAAATTTAGAAAAATAGTTGCCACTAGGAAAATAGGAACAATTAGTTTCTTTAGTAAGACAAAGAAAGTCCTGTGGTCTTTCTTAGTTTTGGGATTTTCCATTAAGCCCAAGCTGTGACCATCATCCAAAAAAGCACCAAAGTCTTCAACATACAACAGAAGAGGAAACCATTAGACACCTTTGAGACATACATCCAATACACAGTATTCTAATCACTTACCATCCATCGCATATGCAGTCCGGGGCCACATGCTAATTGATCCGAGCAGTGCTGATAAACCAACAGCATTGCACCAAGTGAAATTACCTCCTAAGAGAATGTCAATGGGTAAAAATAATCAACATCTCGGAAGGTGTTTAGGCTTTCACAAAAATAATGTAGATAAACTGTTGACATCTATTGAAACACAAAAAACAAAATGCTAAAGCTGCAATGTTTAGTAGTGCTACAAGGTACTGCCATACCACCTAGGAGCTAGGCCTTCTTTGACCACTCTGGTCATCACATGTTCTCTTATGTTGGTTCCACTTAAGCTCAACTACTTGCATGCCCCCAGTCTGCCAGCCTGGGACTACTGGTGCTTTCTAAGGCATGTTTAGTAAGGATTTTGGGGAATCTGAGTTTGCACCCAAGTTTCTCGTCTAAATTTGAGCTTACCCCACGTTTTCAAAATCATTAATACGTACACTCTGAAAATTAAAGGATAACCCAAGTTTTACTTCCATTTTAGCTATTTCTTTAATTTCACAGAGCAAATAATAAGTGAAAAATAATTTAAATACCCCAAACTTTGGAAGGGTGTGAGATAAATATCCTAAACTTGTATATGTAATATAAATACCCCAAATTTTATAAAATAAGTTATCTTAGCACCATGCCACCGTGATCATATATTTTTTCTTTCAGAAGTGTAAATTTATGGTGTTAGATAAATAATTTAAATACACTGAGCATTTTTTAGTTGTAAAATAATTTTACCTCTGGTCTATATAATTGCAACACTTTTAACTTAATATTTGCAAACAACAGCTTTGACCATTAACATATTTAATTGATTATTAGTATACATTTATAAACGTGATAGTTTGATATTTTAATTTAGGACAAATTTTATAATATTTTTATTTAGTGCAATCATTTAATCCATTAATAAATAAAATAAAGTCAAAGTATAGTGTTTGAATAGCATAAAAGTTAAAATAGAGTATGTTAACATCGGGAGATTTTGGATTATTATGGAAAATTTTTAAGATGAAGTTGTTTTCAGGGTGCTAAAGTGTTTGAACTGTTAAAAACAAAGAAAGACTGAGTTCATTGTATGTGACCAGAGGTAATATTATTTATTTAATAAATGGAAGTTTATAATGATAACTTCATCATCATAAAGTCTTATTGTTTTTTGAATTATGTACTTAACAATATAAAAGTACATTTGCGAAAGAAAAAAATGGTTATGGTGCTAAGCTAACTTTTCATATGAAATTCGGGGTATATATATTACATATGCAAATTTGAGGTACTTGCCTCACAGGCTCACAGCCCTCTCAAGTGTGGGGTATTTAAAATATTTTCCCCAAATATTAATAGTTTTGAAAGTGAGGTGCAAATTCCAACTCTCCAGAGATTATTTGGTTTAAATGGCTAGATCAGCTGAATTTTCTGAAAGGAAGTGTTTGGTGATAACATGTATGTAACTAATAAAAACGCATAAGGTAGGTAAGCATAATAAACTGATTATGGCTACCTATGGGAGCATGAAAACGCTGTGCTTAACTTCAAATAAAATACAACCTGATGCATTGGAAATACCTAATTGGTTATTCACATGAGCAATTCATCATTGAACTCAATTACTATATAGACAGCAGCACTCTTTGGGGGGAAAACGAACTATATATAGTACTACTGGCATTTAACGGGTAGGCGCGTGTGCTCAAACAGTTTGAATATGGTAATGCGTTAAACCTGACCCTGATCCTTCAATTTAGGGAGCTGCTCATGGCATTTTTGCGCATGGAATGGATTTCTGAACTTTGACATTGAACCGTAAGCTTGAGGTTTTGGGCTTTTCGTCAGCAATTCTATTAAATGACCAAATGTTACATCATCTGCGAAGGAAATTGATTGAATCGAGTTGGGTATCGAAACATAAGGATAATTTAAGCTATGCAATGAGCATACGCCAAGAAGAAGTGGACTTACACGAAGCTCTGGACGGTGAGTAAACAGGATTTCCATTGATAAAGGAAAGAGGAGATCTTGTTGTAATCAAACGTAGAAACCTAACCGCATACATCGGTGCGGATTGCCACTGGTCAGCTCGTCACCATTTTCTACGAACGAGGTGTGTGCACTTTGAGCTTAGTAACAATTCGTTCTCCGAAGGAAAAATCTGCTATCGGTATCATAAGCACAGTTAACTGCTCACCAGTCCCCACTGGTTTCTGTCCGCCGCGGTAAAGGCACACTTCTTGTTGCCGTCATTCTGTTTGTGTGTTGCGACGGCGCCACAGCCCAAAATGGCCCCGTTGCAAAACGATATCCTTCAACGACGTCGTATGCAGTTTTCATTTTTTTTAGAATGGTAAAGTTAGGGGTGGGCAAACCGGTTTAAGGTTCCTTTTTCTTCCGTTTCAGTTTATTAGGGTTGAGGGAATTTGTACCAAACTAAAATCAATTGTGTTTCGGTTCGGTTTCAATTCGGTTCGGTTTACCAAAGTGAAAAGTATTAGGTTTAATTTAGTTCGATTTGATTTGTTTTCTTATGTTTATTATAATTTTATTTAATTTAATTAAGTTCTTATATTTTAGAATTAGAAAATGAAAGTAATAGTCTATCTCATCTTCTTTTATTGATTATTTAAATAAAATGTAAAAGGAAATAAACGATAGAAAAAGAAATACTCCCCCCGTTCCATTTTGATTGTCCTACTTTCCTTTTTGGGTTGTCCCAAAATGAATGTCTTGTTTCCTTTTTGGCAAAAAATATGTGGTTCTTATTATTTCACTTTATTCTACTCAAATCACAACCACAACTTTTACTTTTCAATCATTTTATTAATAATCGTGCCAAATTGAAAGTGGACAACCAATATGGGACGGAGGTAGTAATAAACATTATGAATTAAAACTTCAAACATCTTTTCCATCACTAAAAAATGATTCACTTCTCACAAAAATAAGATTATACTATCGTAGTTGATTAGCATTTATAATATGAAGTATCACATAAAATATTCAAGTAAAAACTAAAGGAGTCGGTGGTACAAATGTTGTAGTCAAACTTAACAAAAACAAATATGTTGTATATATTAGCAAAACTTTGTGATAATGAATGTATGGAATGTGTAAAAGTTAAAATGATATATGTTAAATATGTATTTTTCATATGATCTAAACTATTTATTTTTATCTTAAAAATGAAGAGTGAAGATAAATACAAATTATATTATATGTGTGTGTGTGTGTTGTTCGGTGTTCGGTTCGCTTTACGGTTTTTCGGTTTTAAACCAAACCAAACCATTCGGTTTGAGCAAATCCTTACCAAACGGTTTACTTAAGTGAACCCAAACCAAACCAAACCATCTTAAAAATGAAGAGTGAAGATAAATACAAATTATATTATATGTGTGTCTGTGTTGTTCGGTGTTCGGTTCGGTTTACGGTTTTTTTCGGTTTTAAACCAAACCAAACCATTCGGTTTGAGCAAATTCTTACCAAACGGTTTACTTAAGTGAACCCAAACCAAACCAAACCAAACCACCAATTTTCGGTTTGGTTCGGTTAAACCAAACCATTTTTCCCACCCCTAGGTAAAGTATTAAAGCCGTAAGAGTTGCTTGCTCTGTTGCTTATTTGATGTAGTTTGATACATGACATATTCATAATATTTTTACTCGTGTCGTGCACGGGATAACATAATTTTATTATTTACTTTTAGTAACGAAAAATCACTTATTTAGTTGATTATAACATTTGTTTAAAATGCATATTCTAATACATTGAGTATATATATATTATTTTTGAACTAATTCTAAACATGTTTGCAGTCTATATTTTTCAATGAAAAAAACATATTTTCTATAACTCTCAGTTGCATCCACCAGAAATTAATCTATCTTTATCTAAACAATAAGAAAATGATCGATCAATGCCTATTTTTATACATTAAATTTCATTTGTGGCTTACTTTTTTTCAAAATTAACTACACATTTTGTTAATTTATTTATCCAAAAATGGGTGTATTCACCTTTTTTAAGATATTAGCCCTTCTAGGTTTTAGAAATTTTCAAATTAGTCTTTTGATCTCTTTTTTAAGAAAACAATTCAGATTATATAGTTCTGTGACATTCCAATTTTAATGAAGGCGATAACGGTGACAATAGGTTGCATATTGTGATTTATAGTGATCGGTTTATTTTTCATTAGATTGAGTTATTGAAGATATATAGGATCTTAATGAGTAAAATAAATATTATTGAACGAAAAAAGTTGATTGCTTTAGATTTTTAATAGACAATTTTCCCCAGATGGTGATGAATAATACCTATAAAAATATTCTCATCACATCGAGAGGTAGCTATAATCGAAACATAAACATGTCAAATTAATTATGCAATGAAAAATAAAAAAGACAAATGCGTCATATTCAAAAATGAAAAATGATCTCAATTTTCATGACTAAATAATATTATATTAAAGTTACATCCATGAGAAAAAGAATTACTATGTATCTTTTATATACAGTCTAGCGTATTTATCTAGCTCTTAAACACCATTTTTAGTGTCACGATATCATATGTAATTAATAAAACTTTCCAAGAGCTGAAACTCTCGACCAAAATATATTAAGATTATATTAATATATATAGGGGGGGAAATAATTTAAAGACCTTGAACTTTTGAGAGAAGTGAGGTAAGCACCCGAAACTTGTATAACTGATATAAGTACCCCAAACTTTTTATTTATTTATTATTTTTTTGTACCCCAAACTTTATATAAAGAGTTATTTTAGCATCATAATCCTTTTGTTTTTTAAGAAATCATATGTTTTTTCTTTCACAAATGTAATTTTATAGTCTTAAGTAAATTACTTAAATATTCTATTGCCTCCGTCCCGTTAAGATTGTCCCATTTTTCCTTTTCGGAAATCCACCAAGATTGTTCATACCAAATTCCGTAATGTTTGTGTGCACTAAATCATTTTTATTTCATTCTTACTTTATCAATTCAATAACTCACTTTTCTTAATAATCGTGTCATCCTCTCATGTCCTAATGATAGTGGGATGAGGGTAGTAATAATTTTTTAGTGTGCAATTAACATTCAAAACATATTTATTAATGTTTTTTTATTTAAAATATTGAAGCTAGGATAATAATTTCATCCATATAAATGCCCAAAGCATTTTAAATTTTATATTTTAACACTACAAATTAAATTTTGTGAAACAAAAACATATTATTATTTGCTAAGATAAATTATATAAAATTTGTGGTCTTTTTATTACATGTGCAAATTTGGGGTGTTTATCTCACACCTATTAAAAGTTCGGGGTATTTAAAATAATTTTTCCATACATACAGTAAAGTAAAAATAACTTGAACTTTCATATATGAGATCAAAAGGTTGAATGTAGTGAAAAATATCATTAATTAGAAAGGCGAACATAAATTTGAGATAACATTATGTCAAATTTACATTTTAGCAAATTTTAACATATGCAGTCTTGCTATTTTAATTTTTCCCACTTTCATTTTATTATGTTTCACTCTTTTTTCCATTGTATGAATGATTTGGAAGTTATTAAAACTTTTTTTATAACAATTTTATTGAAATAATTTGGGGTGCTTAAAAGATTTTTATTCTTTAATATTCCCCTTTCATTTCCTTTTAGTACTTGTAGATATTATATTGAATTAAATAATATATAAAAGGTTCTTTTTTCCTAGCCATACAATTATGTCATCATACCATTTCACCTTCTATATCATTATATATAGAGTACAATTTCTTTTATTTCACTCTACCTACTACAACTTTTCATCTTATTGAGTATTTTTTGATTCCTTTTACACTTTAGTTTCAAAATTCTCATTTCATTTTCACACTCTTGTGTGGAAATCAGAATAGAATCTTCACACCCTTATTTAAAAGGATTGTGTCAACTTCTGAGGGTTCGACATTATACACAAATTGGTTATCTTCGAGCTGAGGTGATTGTAATCGAGTCTTGATGTTGTGTTTTTTTTTTCATTTTCTCCTGTATATGACTTTTAGATTTCTGATTTTCATGTCAACCGTACGTAATGAAAGAACTGCTTAAAATACATTAGTTCGGGTTATAATATTATTGTTTTATCATACGCCAATTGTATCTTCAAAAGTCGCTAAGATCTATTAGGATGAGATATTTTCCAATAATTATACATGCTGCCTTTTGAAAAAGTAGATACTTGAATTCATACTTAGAAGATATCCAAGATTTGTGGTATGATACAAGTCTGGGCATTTCAGGTTTGGAGGTCAGTAATATATGTTTCAATTTTTAAATATTTGACAAAAAGGATGCATATATCTATGGATTAAAATATTGCATTATATTCTATATTTCTAATTAAGATAATTGAGTATATATATATATATTTTAAATATAATTGAGTATAAAGAATGTCTATATAACTGATATGTTATTGGCAAAGTTATACATGTAAACTTGCTTTCTCTGTTATGCATACGATATTTTATGAAAATTTGAGTTTTCAAGTATAATGGTATTATTAAAGTTGTATGAGCGCAGTTTTAAAAATCGGAAAATGAATATCATAGGCTAGACAATTCTATTCTAGCTCAATAATCTCATTGAGAAATTGGTGGTTTGGAGCCGATTGGAGCTATTAAACACATCTTACCTTTATTTCGAAACATTGACTTATAAAATTAAATGAACTCATTGCAAAAATTCATACATGAATAAAATTCATATTCATGATTTAAAAATGTTTTTAAGATTGTTTTTTCTCAATTAGATTGTTATGAAGGGATTATTTTCCGGGGTTTCCTATATAATATTAAAGTCCTTTTTTTCATTTTAGTGCCAAATTAATCATGATTCATCATCTCAATTTTTGGTGACAAATAAAAATTTACCCATGAATATTTTTTTGGACTGGACTTTCTCTCTTTCTTATAGTATATATTCTTTTAAATGCCAACATCCTTGATTGGGATGAGTTTCGAACCTGTGACCTCCCCTTCAGAGTGCCACAGTGATGCCATCGAACCACAAGATGTTTGACTACTCATGAATATTTTTAAAATGTGAATGCTTAACTCCATAATAAGCTAATTTAATTTTGTATGTCTATCTCACTTCTTCTTGTATATCGATTATATAACTTCATGTAAGCTAATTGATACCAAATTTTACTCATGAATACTTTCGGGAGGTTGAATGAATTCTATTCTAATACATATGGAGTTCAAATTTTAGGAAGCACTTCATTAAAAACGTTAAGATTGGACTGTTTTTTTTTTAACTTGATTTGTCTGTTTTGATTAGATCTGGTCTGATCAAGTCATATTATCCAAGCATTTTTTACCTCTTTTTGTCAATCAGCTGATTCACCTCATCCAACTAACAGTTCAGATGCATCATTTCAAAATTTAACTCTAAACAATAGTCTCTAATAAAAATAAAAATAAAAAATCATTTTTTTACTTTTATATATTCAATATTGGTATCATTTGAAAGATAATAAAAAGTTGTGAATTTTGATATATTTTTTGTAACAATCAGAGTACAAACAAAAAAGTTACAGCACTTTAAAATAAACATGGGATTTTATTTTGGGAAAATGGAAACTAATAATCCAACCTTTTAGCGGTCTTCTTACAATAGTCTCACCTTTTCGTTATTCCAGAATAATCCAACATTTGCACCCCATCTTCAAATCTCTGGTCCCTGACCGGTTAATGACTATTATACCATAAATCTCACCTTTCACAAAGATAATATTTTGTAAAGATAAGAAAATAACTTGGAATAGCAGGTCATTAACCGGTCAGGGACCAGAGATTGAAGATGGGGTGCAAATGTTGGATTATTCTGGAATAACGAAAAGGTGGGACTATTGTAAGAAGACTGCTAAAAGGTTGGATTATTAGTTTCCATTTTCCCTTTTATTTTTTGAACAAAAAGTTAAGCCATTTAAAAAGTTTTTTAAATATTGGTATTTACGTAGCCAAGTACCTTGTGGTCTGATGGCATCACTGTGGCACTCCCAAGAAGTAGGTCACAGGTTCGAATCTCATCCCTGTTCAAGGATGTTGGCATTAACAATGAGCAGATACTATATAGGTTAGAAAGAATTGTCCAAAAAAATATTGGTATTTACGTACGATCCCAAGTTTCCAAAATGTTGCTTGTCTAAATTAACGTGAATACAAATGTAAGTTAATGGGGTGTTTGGATTTGATTCTTAAAACCGCTTCTGCTCCTTCAGGGAGCAGATGCAGATACTGGAGTGTTTGGGTGAAAGTGCATAAGTGATTCAGCTGGTGCTCAAATTTGCTCTTAGAATCAGTTTTTTAGAAGTCGGAGGTGACCAACTTCTTAAAACTGATTCTGATTCTGCTTCTGCTTTAAAAAAAAAAGCAGAAGCAGAATCAGTTCCAAACACCCCCTAAATACTACTCGAACATTCAAATCTAAGTTAAATACTACTCGAACGGAAGTATAATTAAGGAATATACTCAATTTGGAAAGAAAATCTATAATACTATAGTGAGTATTTACTTAGAAGATGACATGTGGCAAAATTTTCCATAATTGTATCTTTAAAATATATTATTTATAGATGTAAATTGACAAAGTTACTTTAGATAAGACAATTATTGGAAAGATCATTTGTATCGACTAGATTAACATTGTACATAATTGGGCAGATCAAGTGTATTTTAGGAGTCTAACTCCTTATTTCTCTGTATATATAGGACGTGTTTGGAACCGATTCTGCTTCTGCTTCTTTTTTAAAAAAGAAGCAAAATCATAATCAGTTTTCAGAAGCTGGTCTCCTAAACTCTAAAAAACTGATTCTAGGAGTAAATTAGAGCACCAGAATCACTTCTACATTTTCACCCAAATACTTCAACTTCTTCAACTCCCTGAAGGAGCAAAAACAGTTTTAATAATCAGATCCAAACAACCTCATACTCCATTACTCCCCTTCGGCCCTTACAGCCTCTTGTAATTATGTCAATATTACATTCTCTTGCTTCTCTCTAGCTCATAATATCTCTAAATACGGAGTAATACGTATGTTTACATCCAATACTTATCAAGTACATTTGTTTGTTGTTGATGATAATACCTTTTTAGCCATTTTATTAAGATTTATATATGTTTTTAGTCTCTACAAATATATTACATTTTGTTTGACATCCCCGCAATTTTTGTTTTTGTTTTTCGTCCCTACAATTTAAGTTGTTTTTCTTTTCTTTTTGTCCATCACTGATGATAACAACTTTCCTTTGACCTCAAAATAATCACGATTAATAGATTTTCTCCAATTCTTTGTCATGTTATTAAAAAAGTATTTAATTTTATTTTTGGAAGGTTTTTAATATATAATTTTAAAATAAAAACACTTAGTTTTACATTGTTTTAACTCTCATATTAACTTAAAAAAACTATAAAAGGGCAAATTTAAATAATTTCTAGTAGGTTTATGCAATTGACAATACTTTTTGATAAATATAGTAGTTTCAGAACTAGAGATAATTCAAACAAAATAGTGTAATTAAGAGGCCGTTTGGAAACACTGTTTTTGGGCTTATCATGCTTATCAACCGACTTTTTCACCAAACACGTAACTTTTGATTTCACGCGTTGAATTGTGTAATAAGCACAAAAGGTAAGGTCGAAGTTACTTTTGAGGCTGTATTGTTTGAAGTTATTGTAAATGACGATTTTAGTTTTTTTACCTATAATTTTTTCTTTATATTATCAAGGGGAAACTGTCAAATAGGTCCTCGAACTTTCTTAAAAAGGTCAATTAAGTCCTTCTATAGCAGGTTCTGTCCGGCCGTCGCGATTTGGGGCAGTTCCCGGTGGAATTTTTTGATGAATTTTTTTGAGCATCTTATTCACCAAGTCTAGTTTACTCATACTAAATTTCAGCTAAAAATTCAATCAGGAACACATTCAAATTAATTCTTGAAGATAACTGCGCATTTTTGCGTTCTTGAATTAATTTGAATGCGCTTCCGATTAAATTTTTATCTTAAATTTGGTATGAGTAAACTAGACTTGATGAATAAGATGCTCAAAAAATTTCAACAAAAAATTCCACTGGGAACCGCCCCAAATCGCGACGACCGGACAAAGTCTCCTATAGAAGGACTTAATTGACTTTTTTATGAAAGTTCGAGGACCTATTTGACAGTTTTCCCTATTATCAATAAAATATATTTAAAATTTCTTCTTCATCTTAAATCAGCAGAATCAACCAATATAGTCACTCCAGGCAGAACTTCATATATTTAATCAGCCAAATCAGCGAATTTTCGTGCTACCAAACGAGCTCTAAAATGGGACAGAGATAAGACTATAAGATAATAGTGTAATTAAAATGGGACAGAGGTAAAACTGTAAGAGTATCTTCAATTCTAAAACGTTAACAATGTATACATGACATGAGAGATAGCCAATCAAATAAATAAATAAATAAAATATCTCTCTCCTTATTTGAAATATCTTATATGATTTTGATAAGTTTTTCTTCAGAATGTCTAAATGTAAACATAGTGATTGACATTGCAGAGAAAAACTTACCAAAAATTCATAAGACCGTGGAAAGAGGGAGAAAGAAATGTTATAAAATCAATCTTTTGTGTCTATCTCTCTCATGTAACATGTGTGCATTCTAGAAAGCAGAAAGCAGAAAGCAGCATCCTAGAAAGCAGAAAGCAGCATCCACTGCTAATCCTGGAACTCTGGAAGCAGTATTCTTTCCGATTCGTTCTAAAGACTACCGCAATTGACCGTTAAGCCTCCTCTCCTCCATTCCAAATTCACATTGTTCCGTCCTCTGCCTCTATGCATTATCACTCACGGTAAAGTGTTTCCTCCTGTTGGTTTGTTTCTCAAAAAAGTCCCACTAACTAAATATACAGAATTTATGTTTAGAGTATATATAGAACTATAGAAGAAGTGGAGAAGAGAACAGCAAATGTCCAAAATCTTACGAGTGGATGAATCGAATGAAAAATATTAATAAACCATTTGAAATTTTGAACCAATAAAAACTGACTTTGTGACTTATTGACTCGATTCGTAAAATTGAAATTTATTCATAATGCATTTAGAACGTATCGTCTGTTTGGATACGGTAAACTGTAGTATAAATTGGGTAAAACACTGAAAATTGTTGCAGACAGAGAAATACAGTTTGGAATATTACCCGGTGAAACCTAATACAGAATCCTAATTTCATCCAAAAGCAATGCCATTTTTGAACAACAGCTTCTCTTTCAACCTAACTGTTATATAAACTGAGATTTTATATAACTGTTTCTGTTTTATAATGCCGTTTAATGCTTTCTGCTGTCTTACAATATTTTTTTGTTCGGTCATATTGTATGCTAATACTTGCCGTTTGGTCATATTCTATCCTATTGTAAGCAGTAGTTTACCGTACCCATGATCACATAAAGTTTGCAGTAAACTATGTAATCTCAGTTTAAATTTGGCTATAGTTTATAAACTCCCTTCATGTGAACATTTTCAGCTTAATGTCACTATAGTTTGCTGAAGGAGGACCAACCAATAACACAATATATTTTGATATATTTTATTTAAGTAGATATTGAACATCATAGAACAAAGTAGTCATAGTGTTTTTAGTGAATATGATGTGCGGATGCTTATAACTGACTTGGGTGTCACCTTGTGATGGACCTATTGAGTTGATTGATAGCCGTTATATTTACTTATGTTACATAAGTATTTATAAGTATTTGTTGAAGAAAAGAAGGGAAATCGGACAAATACCTTCAGAATGAGAGTTAGAGTATAAAACATTGTGATGAACAGCTTTTTGGACCAAGAGGATTTTTTATGGGAAAACTTATCTTCTTCATGATTTCATCAAATATTTCTTCCATACCGAATTGTTGGTCTCGAATAGACCAAAAGATGTCATTCTTTAGCCTATATAAAGCTCTCAATTCATCATACAAATCCATTCCATTCCATACTTTAATTCATAGCTTTTATATTTTGTTCTTGCTAATTTTCTTCAAGTTCTTGAGGAGGAAACTTCAACCTCCAAAATCATTGGTGTTCAAGTACTATTTTCTTTGTAATTTCATATTCCATTACATTTCAATGTTGTATTGTGATTAATATGAGCATTAGGAGCTAATTTCTTAGCTACGGCTAGGGATGAACTTCTATGCCCACTAGGTGTTTGATAAAAGTTCTAAACCAATAAATTGTGATTTATCCTTTACATTTTGATTGTTTATGACTGGTGTACAACATAGAAGTATGTCAAATTTAGTTTATACTTGCAATTAACATTGAAGTCCAAACTATGAACATTAAAGGATAAACATATATATTACCGAGAATAGAAATATATCTAGTATTATATGATACAGGTGTGATGTCTTGATATTCAACGGGGTTTTTGGTAGATGAATGTAAGCCGTAACAGGACTTACACGTAACGAAAACCACGTTCTCGCTGCCTTAACCGGAGTTGAGAATATATTAGCGACATCGTATTCATAATTATTGGCAAAGAACTAATATTCAACCCTATTAAAGCATTTAAGTGATTCCCGAAACCTTAGTTGTTATCATTCA
Source organism: Cuscuta epithymum (assembly GCA_945859915.1). NCBI lineage: Eukaryota > Viridiplantae > Streptophyta > Magnoliopsida > Solanales > Convolvulaceae > Cuscuta > Cuscuta epithymum. The sequence continues at coordinate 3,251,576 of CAMAPF010000059.1, forward strand.
TCTTAAATTCTAATTAATTAAAGTTATTTCCTTGAACTAAAAGTGAAAAGCCAAAAATATAAAACACAAATCAAAATCCCTGCACTTTACTCATTTATTTATTTAAAAGTCATCTACTCTTGGACTAAATTAAACAACGTTTCCCTGTGAATTCGACCCGGTATTTTACCGGAATTTATTACTATATCGGCACTTGTACACTTGCAAGTTTAGCCCAATCATTGCTATAACTTGTGTGCCAATGAATCCAAAAAAGAAACTTTGGGCTTCCATGAACATGGCTGAAGCAAGGGTACAATGATGGGTGGTCACAATTAATGCTAAAGAACTGTTACAATTTTGTTACTCCATTAGTACTCATTTTGGGGCCATTAGGAAATTTGGTTAGACAAGCCTAAAATCTACCTTACTTCCTCTCTCTTTCTCATCACTTCTAAGTTCTACCCTTCACTCTCTCCATCCGAACAGTGCAGATAAAGCTATTCTAATTTTCCAATAAATAACACATCTAAGAAGAAAATTATAAAATTAATGAGGTTTGTTTAAATTTGTTTCATGTATAATCCGTGTCAAACAGTCTCTTACTAAATATTTATTGTTGATGACAGGGAGACACACAAGTTCAAAAAGAATTTGGAACGGGAATAGGGAAGGATGGACTGATGGAGCATATGTTACTTTGTTGAAAGACAAGTTTTCACTTTACTCTGAACATCATTACCTCTCTTCATTTAATCAGTTTCTAAATATATCTGTTGTATATGCCAAAAGAAACCAAAGTTAATATTATGATTCCAATATCATTATCCTCATCTTTGTGTCCAGCTACACCTCATCATCAAAGGCCTATACTGCATATCTATTCACAACATTTGAGTTCTCGCTTTTGTTCTTTCTTTCCTCAAAGCCAATGCCCTTCACTCTCTGCCACACCTTTAAGTAAGGGAAAAGTTTTTGCAGTTGCCTTTGAGGATGTTTTGGAGAAAAACTGGTCATTTCTCGACACCCACTCTGATCACTCTAATGGAGAAGAACATAAACAAAAGATTGACAAAATTATAACCGCTGCAGGGATTTCAGAGAATTCGAAGGTTTTAATTTCAATAAGTTCTGATGAATTTGTGGATAGTGTGGTTGATTTGTCACCTAGCAAAGAAATTCTTGTAGTCCATGATTCTCTCTCTGCATTAGCATGCATCAAGGAGAAACATGACTATGTTAAATGTTGGCAAGGGGAACTGATAAATGTACCAGAAAATTGGGCACCTTTTGATGTAGTCTTTCTCTACTTCCTTCCTGCGATTCCCTTTGAGCTTAGTCAAGTTTTGGAAGCACTTGGGAAGAGATCTATGCCAGGTATTATTATGTGATATCACTAGTATCTTTACCCGTGCCGTGCACGGGATAAAATGATTTTGTTGTTTAGTTTTATTAATGGGAAATCACTTATTTAATCGATTATAACATTGGTTTAAAATGCATGTTCTAATTTATTGAGTATGACTTATTTTTAACTAATTATCTAAACATGTTTGCGGTCTAAACCTAGTAACACACAGTTGCATCGAATTGAAATTAATATATATTTACTTAAACAAAAAAAATGCTTAGTGCCTATTTTTATCCATTAAATTTCATTGGCGACTTACTATTTTTTGTAAACTATCTACACATTTTTGTAATTTCTTTATCTAAAAATGGGTGCTATCAATTTTTCTTAAGATATTAGTCCTTCTAAGTTTTAGAAATATTCAATTTAGTCTTTTGATCTCTTTCTTTAAGAAAAGAGTTTAGAATATATTTTTTGTGACATTCCGATTTTAATGAAGGAGACAATAGCTAGGGTGCATATTGTGATTGACAGCATACAATTTATTTTCCATTAGATTTAGTTATTATATTGAAGCTATATATGATTTTATTAAGTAAAATAAGTGTTATTGCACAAAGAAAAGTTGCATGATTTAGACTTCTAGACAATTTTTGCCTAAAAGGTCAGATGAATAAAACCTATAAAAAGATTCTCATCACATCAAGAAGTAGCTATAATCGAAACATAAACATATCATATTATGCAATGAAAAATAAAAATACAAATGCCCCAAATTCAACTGAAAAATGATATCAATTTTCATGACCAAATAGTACCATATTAAAGTTACATCCACGAGTAAAAGAATTACTCCATAACTTTTATATACAGTCTACCTTATTTATCTAGCTCTTGAATAACATTTTAAGTCTCACGATATGATTGTTATATACTCTGTAGGTAAGTAATAAAACTTTTCTGAGAGTTGAAACTCTCAACCAAAATATATCAAAACTATATTACTCCATCCGTCCAAATTTGATGATACCATTGCGGTTTGTGATGTTTGACTAACGATAAAGCAAACAGATCCTTGTCCACACCCAAATTATTTTTAGAAGATTACATATTCAGAAACCACATTAAAAGCTTTACAAAGTCGCAAACACCTGAATCAAATTTGATATACAAAAATTGATATATAAAGTAAGAGATTAAGAGTGATTTGTGTTGACCATGTGAATAAGAATTGGTACCATCGAATTGGGACAGAGGTAGTAATATATACACTGAAGTAAAAATAACCTTTACTTTCATAAATGAGATAAAAAAATTGATTCCAATTGGAAATATCCTTAATTAGAAAGGTGAACATAAATTTGAGATAGCATTAACACAAATTTATATTTAGCAAATTCTTATATGTGCACCCTTGTTGTATATTTTATTTTTTCCCACTTTCATTTTATGATGTTTTGCTATTTTTTTTTCATTTTAGGAATGACTTGGAAGTTATTAGATTTTCTTTAAAACAATTCTATTGAAATTATTTGGGAGTGCTTAATTTTTTTTGTTTAGTTATATTCCACTTTCATTTCCGTTTAGTGCTTGTAATTATTATATTGAATTAAATAATATATCTCAGCTCTAGACAATATTTTCTAGTTCACACCCAGGGTGGATGTACAACCAGCATTGGGGGGGCAACTGCTCCCATTAAAGGTCTAATAATCTCCTATGATCCATTAGAAAATATTGTAGCCAACATAATTACTCCCAATAAAAAAACAAATTAAAATGTCCAATTAGCTCAAATAATATAATCCCAAATGTCAAAGAAAAATCATTAAAATGTTTTCCCGGTTATGTTATTAAATTAGGGGAGTTCAAATTGTAACAGCTTAAATCCATTGTTAACCGTGTAAAATACAAAATGTATTTTTTACATGAGAAAAATAAATAAACTACCTCAAACTTTGAAGGGGTGTGAGATGAATACCTCAAACTTGCATATGTAATTTAAATACCCAAACTTTATATATATACAAAGTTATTTTAGCACCATAGTCAAATATTATTTCTTTCAAAAATGTAAATTTATGATGTTAATTGCATAATTTAAATATTTTAAAATTCATGAAGACACAATTAACATTCTAAACATCCATTAGAATATAGATAATGTTACCCCCAATCTATATAATTGCAACACTTTTAATTTTATATTTTAAATTAAGCAATTAACCCATAAATTCACATTTGTGAATGAAATAATACATGACAATGGTGTAAAAATAACTTTTAATTTATAGTTTAAGGTATTTAAATTACATATGCAAGTTTGGGGTGTTTAACTCACACTCCTTCAAAGTTTGGAGTATTTTTATTAATTTTTCCCTTTTTACATAGCTACATTTGGTTTAAAATATTTAAAGATTTTTGTTTTGAACGAAAATATTTAAAGATTAAATAGTGGAATAGTAATTAGTTATCGAAATATTTATTACACTTTTTATTAGATTTTATATATGATTTGTTTTTGAATAAAACACCATCCTCAACACCGGAAAGCTCAAGTGCAAATGTTTTAAATGTACTTTTCAATATGCTACTTCAATTCCTCAAGAAGTTAATCTGGATGAACTTCCTTCGAATCCTACAAAAAGATGAAAAATTTGTAATATCATCCTAGTTAAAGGATGAAATTTATAGAAAGTCTGTAATTTTAAAGGTTCCCCGGCACAAAAAAAGATATAAGTTTTTTATATTGTAATATACTTTATTTAATTAATTTCGAAGTTCTATTTATTAATTCTCTTTGCTATTATATTATAATTATATATGGGGTGTTTGGAAAATGGCGTTTCATCCCAAAAATGATGGTTTGACCCCTTTTGACGTTTTCAATAAGTGAAAATGTCGTTTGATAAGTAACTATTCGGCCATAGCGCTTTTAGACGAAACTGATGAAATGGAAACGCTATAAATAAAAGAGTTTTAGGTTAACGTTATGATATATGACATTTATTTACTAATTGTTACGGTTAAACAACTAAATTACCAAAGAGTTTTTGCAACACGCCAACTTATTCCGCCAACCAACGGCCATGATATTTTTTTTCTCCATGTACTTCATTTATAGATTGCCCCCAATACTTTTATTTCCTGGATCCGCCAATGGTTCACACATTTCGAACATTACCTTCCACCTACATTTCGAAGTGCCAAACATAACCTCACCTATGAGCCTGTCTGGATATTGAGAAAATTTTACATAAATAATGTATAGAACTTTGTTGAAATTTAATCGAATACGACAAAATTTCCTTAATTCTTAATTGTTTGTTTAAAATTATGGGAAAGAAAATTAATTTTTTTGAAAAAAAACTGTTATACTATCATACTTGTTTTACCTTTGGATTACGTGTACCTAAAGATAATTTATAATAGCTCTTTATTACTCATAATATATCACATCATATACGGAGTATGTACTACAAAGAATTACTCAAAATATTGTTTTAAATATTTTAAATTTACAGAGCCCGTTTGATAACTCTATTTTCGACTTATCAACCAACTTTTTTACCAAACATGAGATTTTTGATTTCGCGCGCTGAATTATGTAATACTCTTTCCGGCCTGCTAATATTGTCCCATTTTACATTTTCGGAAAATCGCACTAAAATTGTCTCATACCAAATTTGGTAAATTTTGTGTGCCTCTGAATAATTCTTACTTTATCAATATTCTTACTTTATCAATTAATATCAATCACATAAACTCACTTATCTTAATAATCGTGTCCCCCCTTCCGTCTCAATATTAGTGGGACGGAGGTAGTAATAAGACAATGTAAGGTAAGTTATTTTTCTGTCTGTATTGGCTGAAGTTATTGTGGAAGATTATTTTAGCTATTATTAAAAAAATCTTTAATTTATCAGTAAACAATATTTTAAATATAAATTTTCATAAGTCAACAGAATCAGTTTATCCAGTCATTTCAGCCAGAATTTCATAAATTTCAGTAGAATAAGTCGATTAAGCCAATTTCTGTGTTACCAAATGAGATCAAAATTATAAATTATCAAAATTTTGTCGTGTTGAATTATAACTCATCAGGGCTCCACCAAAATAAAATCACATATTTGTTATAATGTGGTATACATTTTTTATTTGTACTCCAATTGTTACAAAAATGTATCAAAATTCACAACTTTTTTTATCTTTCATATGAGACCGGTGTTATATATATTTAAAAAAATAACACCTTAAAACACCTGTCTTATAAATGCTATAACATGTTTATTTGTACTCCTTCTATTACAACAAATATATCAAATTAATAACTTTTTATTATCTTTTAATGATACCAATATTGGATACATAAACTTAAAAACTAATTGATCACTTTAAAATAACATCATAAATTTCAGTAGAATAAGTCGATTAAGCCAATTTCTGTGTTACCAAATGAGATCAAAATTATAAATTATCAAAATTTTGTCATGTTGAATTATAACTCATCAGGGCTCCACCAAAATAAAATCACATATTTGTTATAATGTGGTATACATTTTTTATTTGTACTCCAATTGTTACAAAAAATGTATCAAAATTCACAACTTTTTTTTATCTTTCATATGAGACCAGTGTTAAATATATTAAAAAAAATAACACCTTAAAACACCTGTCTTATAAATGCTATAACATGTTTATTTGTACTCCTTCTGTTACAACAAATATATCAAATTGATAACTTTTTATTATCTTTTAATGATACCAATATTGGATACATAAACTTAAAAACTAATTGGTCACTTTAAAATAACATCCCTTTTTTTAAATTTTCGACAACTTTTTTATACTCCGATTGTTACAAAATCTATATCAAAATTCCAAACTTTTTATTTTTTTCATATGACACAAATGATGCATGTATAAAAATATAAAAAATCAATTCTATTATATTATATATATATATATATATATATATATATATATATATATATATATATATATATATATATATATATATATATATATATATATATATATATATATATATATATGCAAGAATATGAACCGCACATATTAATAGATACTTTTTATATGTGCAAAATGGGTGTCATATGAAAGCTAATAAAAAGTTATGAAATTTAATGTAATTTTTGTAATCATCAGAATATCTATAAAAAAGTTACTTTAGTTTAAAATAAACATGGGATGTTATTATTTGAATTGCAAAGTTTTAGGAAGTTTTTTTAAATAATTGCGTTACCTAAGATTCCAACCGGTAGATTAGTCCTAAACTAATGGCAACATATAAGTTCTAATCTAAGTCGAATCCTACGGATGTTTTCTTTTGGACTGTTTTCAGTCCCAGACCAGACCAGACCAGACCAGACTTAAACAGACCAGACCAGACCAGACCAGACTTAAACAGACCAGACCAGACCAGACTTAAACAGACCAGACCAGACCAGACCAGACTTCCGTAGTTATAAAATACACAGAGACCAGACGTTTACCAGACCAAACCAGACTTAAACAGACCAGACCAGACCAGCAAATTTCAGTCCAAAAGAAAACATTCGTACTAATAATGTATCGGAAGAATAATTAAGGTATTAAATTAGAAAGAGCAAAAAGAATATAATAATTAATGTTTGCTTAGAATTGAAGGTGACACATGACAAAACTTTCCATAATTGTATCTTTCAAATGTATTATCTATAGATAGATAGATTAGTGTCATATGAAAGATAATAAAAATTCACGAATTTGATATATTTTTTATAAAAATTTAATTACAAATGAAAAAGTAATATCAATTTAAAAAATAGAGAGTTTTTTTATTGGAGTCCCATGAAGTGATACCTACTTGACGTAGAATTCTACTACTACGTAGTAATTAGAGTTTTTAAAAAAAATAGTAATTAGAGTTCTAATCTCACTTAACTCCTAAAGCAACAAACCGTAACCATTAATATATACTAAATTAGAAAGAGAATCCAACATATTATAATAAATGATTATTTAGAAGATGACACATAGCAAAAACTTTCTATAATTGTATCTCTCAAATGTATTAACTATAGATTTACCATTGATTCATATCCATAAATTATAATGCTTTCCAATTTTCACAATGATATAAAAAAACATTTGATCTAGTGCTTGTCAGAATGAACACAACCATACGTGGGTGTTTAGCGTATGCTTGGATTGAAGTATATGGTATGTAGAGGGAAAAAATGCCAAGGAGAGATTAATCTTTTACTTTGAAAAATGAATTATGATCAACGTTTTCTAAAAGATTAAAAATGCCGAGGATTGAATTATGAAGTATATGGGTAGAGAATCTAGAGATAAGGTCTGATTGCGTATATTTTATCCTCTCCACAAACCATACTCGAAGGGGACTTATTGGGTATATTTGGTTGGATTTGGATTTGGTTTGGTCTTACGCATATTTAGATTCTTAGATTCGTTAGTCTTTATATAATAGAGGTAAATATATAAAATGATTTTGCAGGAATATAAAAATATATCCATGAGTATTGTACTCCAAGTTTTCTTTCCTTGCAATTTTTTCTTTATTTCCCGCCAGGGTAATTTTCAGCATACCAAACAAAACCCTGTAACACTTCTTGCTTAAATTGTTCATATGCTAAGATCTATGTTACAATTTGTGGTCAAGGTACAACTCTACTAATGCTCAAGGAAATGCTCCATCCATTAAAAAAGAAAAAAAGCATTCAGTAGAAGATGTGCATAATGATGTCTGACAGTATACAAAACACTTTGTAGGTGCCAGAGTTGTGATAAGTCACCCCCAAGGCAGGCAAATGGTTGAAGAACAACGAAAACAATACCCCAACTTAATAGTCTCAGATCTGCCAGACAGGGCAACACTTCAAAGGGTTGCTGCTGAGAAATCATTTGAAATCCATAGCTTTATCGATGAAATTGCATTTTATCTTGCTGTTATAAAATTCAATGGAGGGGCTTGATTTGCAAGATCTACTGCTAAAACAGATTTTGTCTCTCCTTGATTTATAATTTAGATATACTTTATCGAAGGATTTGTGTGATTTTCCCTCACCAGTTATTGAACCTGATTTTATGTGACATAAACTAGAGATTTAAAAGTTAAAATGGCCTATTCCAGTTTCAGGTAGAGGTAGGGAAGAAATGGAACCTTATCCAAGTAAATTAGTTCCAGTTCCAACCTGTTTTGGTCCATTTCTAGTTCCGCTTTTTTTAATACAACAACAATAATATTAAAGCCTTAGTTCTAGTGTTGGACCCGGGCCGGGTCAAGGCCCGGTCGGGCCTCGGGTCCTATAATGGTAGGCCCGGGACCGGCCCGGTCAATGACCGGTTCCGGTTCGGGCCGGGCCACCCGCCCGGGTCACGGGTCGGGCCACCCGCCGGGCCGGGCCGGGCCCAGTATTTTTTTTAATTAATTATATATTATACAAATTGCTATTAAAAACAAAGTTCAAGTGCATTTATTTGAAATAAGAACTACATTTGAGAATTGAGAAAAAAATAATAGAAATTACTTCAAATAGGACTAAAACTATGACAAAAACTCAAAATAGGACTTGCTATGTTTTTTTCCAAAATGGGACCATAGTGGTCCTATTGGAAACATACTCATTTCATCCTTCCATTCTTACCCCTCCTTTAAATATTAGTAAAAGATAGCTAAAAGTCATAATTAAATGTTTAATTCATAATAAATTCGAAAAAATTTCAATAATTCGTAGAAAAATAATAAAAAAATTAATTAAATTTTTATAAAATAAAAAATAAGCAAAAAAAAATTATTTTTTTTTTTAAAAAATTAATAAAAAAATAGTAAAACTCCATAAAAAAAATTAAAAAAAATATGGATACGTTTCCCACCGCCTGTACTACCTCCCTGAACCACCACCTCCGATCGGTGTAAAAAATGCCACTTTTTTTTTTAAATTCCACAAAAATGGCATATTTCTCTATGAGAATGCCAACATTTTCATTCTGCCAACTTGAATCCTTTTGACTTTTGCCAAAAATATGTCATTCATAATTTTTTTGGCATTTTTTTACCCCGGTGACAGGAGGTGGTGGTACCGCCTCCCTGCACCACCACCTCCGACCGTTAAAAAAAATGTCATATTTCCTACAAACTTCCATTTTTTTCGGAAAATGCCAAAAATATGGCATATTTCTCTTTGAGAATGCCAACATTTTTTTTCTCCCATCTTAAATCATTCTGAATTATGCCAAAAATATGGAATTCATAATAAATTTGGCATTTTTTCCCCAAATGACTAGAGGTGGTGGTGCTGGGGCGGTATAGGCGGCGGTGACAAAAAAATTATTTTTTTGATTTTTTTTTAATTTTTTTTTTATTTTTTTTATTTTTTATTTTTTTTTTAATTTTTTTTTTAAAATTTATTATTATTCAGAATATTTTTATTAATTTTTTGATATATTTTACGAATTTTTATTATTTTTTATTATTTTATTATGAATTAAAACATTCCAATAGGTATAAGGGTATATTTGTCCAAGACAAACATAATTAGTCCTATGGAAACATAGTTTATTTTTTGGTCCTATTTGTGCAAAGTGAATGACTTTTAGTCCTATTTTGATAATTAACTCAAAAAATAACAATACGAAATACATTTTCTAATGAATATCAATTGGGATTTCCGCCACCGTTGGTTGTTGTTTTCCCTTTGTCACAAGACTTCATATGTTTTATTGGCATCTCGTATCCGTATGAACGCTCCAAGCAACACTCTTTCTTGCACCACCTGCAAGTTACGTTGCCCACCACAGATCGGTCTTCGGGTCCTTCCACTTGTCAAAATTGTTTTGCATAAGGGAAGATGTACTTTCCATATTTAAAATGGTATATGTATAAGTAGGAATGTAGGATAATAAGAGAAGATGAAGATGGAGAAGAGTTTGAGAAGAATTGGAGAAGAGATGTAGAAAAATGTTAGAAAATAGATGTATTTATAGATGTTTTTGAACCCCACACCACCACCCCCGGGACCCCCCTGCCCCCCACCCATAGCCCCAACGGCTATATAGCCGTTTGGGAGGTTTGAATTATTTTTTTTTTAAGTTATACACATATTGCAAAATAAATTAATTAATTTAATGAATTAAGTAAAACTAAAACTATTTGTACTTAGAAAAGTGGTTTGATTTATAATTTACAAATGTTATAAAATAGGTGTATAAGTATTTAAACAAATTACATATTGTAAATGTACTTTTAATTTAAAAAGCCCCTTTATATTTTAGAAAAATAATTTTAAGTCGTTAGATTGTAACCAATTAATTAATTTGAGAAGTGCTACATATGAAAAAGTGAACACATATTTATTTGAAATATGAAGTACAAGTTTACAAATTAATCTGAAGTACAACTACAAATTTACAATTTTGAAATATGAAGTACAAGTTTACAATTTTGAAATATGAAGTACAAGTATAAATAAATTTGACAAGTGCTATAAAATACATTTTGTAATAAATTATAAAATACTAATCAATCGGAATCTCCGGCATAGGTAGAGCCACCATCGGTTGTTGAGTCATCCATAAAATCTTGGGAGGGGGTGATGCTCAATTCTTGAGTTCTACGTGCGGCCTTCAACCAATCGTGGTAGCATATAAGCGTCTCAAGAGACTCCGCGCTCAATCTCGATCTAGATGCCGTTAGGACGTTGCCGGCCGAACTAAATTCTTGTTCCACAGCAACTGTTGAAACCGGCATTGATAGTACTTGCTTAGCCATCCGTGCTAAAATCGGGAACGTTCTTTCTTTTGACTTCCACCAGTCTAGAACGTCAAAGTCATCATTTTCTTCAAAATCAACTTCATATGTTAAATACAAAGTAATCTCATTCAATGCGCTTTGTTCAGTGACGTGAGTTGTTTTAGTTTTTTTCATAAGATTGCCAAATGCAGATTTAAAAATCGATTTTCCTTTAGATGAAGATGTTCGTGACGGGGGAGGGGGAGGGGGAGCGTTGCTATATTGTGCACGAAATTCATTAAATAAGGCATAAAATAAAGTACTAACCTCGTTGTATTCCGTTTTCGGATCTATGGGGTTATCGTCATACATTGGAAATTCACCGAAAAAACGCAAGATAATAGAAGTTGAAACAATCTTCCAAATTAGCAAGTCTATAACGAGGATCGAGAATAAATGCAATACCATAAATATGGGGAATATGCGCATAATATTTTAAAAACTTTTCCTTCATATGATCACAAAAATAATGAACGAAAACGGCATTTTGAAATTCTTTAAAAGCATCGGCGAGATTAACAGCTTGTGGAATAAATTGGTTTGCGGTAGGTTTATAAACATGACTAAAAGTTTCAGTAGCATTAAAAAAATATATCAAAACATTACAAATTTTTTCCCAAGTGTCGATCTCAGCCGCGTTTATAATATAGTTATCATGTTCTTTTAAAAAAGCAGGAAAATGTTCTTTATATCTAAGAACAACTTTAAGTAATTTATAAGTACTATTCCAACGAATACTCAAATCTTTAGGAAAAGCAACATATCTCACACCTCTTCCAGTCAAATAACTTTGCCATTTTAATCTAAGTTGACCATTACCCCAAATACGTCTAATCCCCCCCTTTATTACCTCCATGGAATCACCCAACGCTTTTAAACCGTATTGCACACATAAATTTATAAAATGACATGCACAGCGTTGATGAAAAAATCTACCCATCAAAGAATTGGCACCACACAACTCACACAATCTAGGTATAGCAGCAGTATTATTAGTAGCATTATCGAAACCAATAGCAAACACCTTATCAATCAAATTATACTCAATTAAAATACGCTCAATCAAAATATAAATATGTTCAGCGGTGTGACGATCATTAAATTCACGAAAAGCAAGAACACGTTTATGCATATTCCAATCCTCATCAATATAATGTGCAGTCAGACCCAAATAATATAAATGATGAAAATCATCCTCCCATATGTCAGAACAAATAGTAACATGCCCATCAAAGTTTGCAAAAAAATTTTGTAACCTTTCCTTTTCCGCATTATAAAGCCTTAATATTTCTTTCTTAACAGTTTTGCGACTATAATTTCTAAATTGAAGATTTAAACTACCTTGTGCATAATCTCTTAAAGCAAGACTTTCAGAAAACAAATAAGGCAAATTTTCTTCACAAATTAAGTTAGCCATACCAGTCAAATTTTGTGCATCATTGTAGGAGAAATTACCAAAAGGTTGAGAATTCGCAAACCTCGATATTTGAGTTTGCTTCCCCGTTCCGCCGCCTAATTTTGCATACTCCACGGGGTGCTTTGCCTTAAGATGCCTTGCGGCGGATCCGTATCCGCCGGAGGTTCCCAAACTATAATTGTTGTTGCACCACTTGCAAGTTGCGTGCCAATAGCCGGTTTGTGGGTCCTTCAATTTATCAAAATTATTTTTCATTAGTTCAGACTTACTTTTTTTATTACCGGTGGTGGTTTGGGATAAGGCAGGCGCGTCGGCGTCGTGGCTGCCGGCACCCTCCTCCTCGGCCGTCTCCGGTTCCAATTCCTCCGCATCTTCATCCTCAAGCTCCTCTTCGTCAATGGTCGTCGGCATTTGTTGTTGTTGTAGAAAGCGGTTGTTATGTCGGGCCAATTCTTGTTGGAGTTGTTCTTCGGACATCGCATCTCCATCTCGCCTTTGGTAACCCGTTTCAAAATCATCTCGGCTTTGAGATGAAGACCCGGCAAGTTCTTTACCTTTGCGGGATTTCTTCCTCCCAATCTCGTTCCTTCGATTTGCGTTGGAGGTTACCCAAATCAACCGAATATCTACCACCTTCCATCTAAAAAATGTAACAAATATTAATTCACAACAAATATAATAATGGATACAAAACTAATGCAACTAATTAAAACTATTTTAATTAATACTTCAAACTAATTTTGTGCAAAGTAGAATTAATGTGTGACTCTACAATTAAAATTATAGCAACTTTTGAAGTAAATAACTAGTATAAGTAAAAAATGTAACAACAATGCTAATTAAGTAGTTAACTAGTATAGTGACAAATGTAACAACTAGTTAAATAAAATGTGAAGTACTTTAATTAGTATAATGAAAAATGTTACAATAATGGTAATGAACTAATTAACTAGTATAATGAAAAATGTAACAAGAATGCTAATTAACTAATTAACTAGTATAATACTAGTTATAGTAAGTAATATATAATATAATGTTTATATTATATAATATATAAGTATACTACTATAAGATGAGTAATACACTTATATTTTATACTTTAATATATAAAGTATATATTAAGTAGATGTAGAATGTATGTATTAAGTGGATATAATAATTGTATAAGAATTAAATATTAGAGTATAATGGAGAATTGGAGATTGGAAAATAAGTATATATAAAATATAAGTAGAGAAGTAGATATTATTATGTATTAAGTATATAGTAATAGTTTATAAAGTATATTTAATACTTTATTATATAAAGTATATATTAAGTAGATATAGTATGTATGTATGTATTAAGATTTAAGAGATATAAGTAGAGATTAAGTAGATAAGAAATATAAGTAATATAGTATATGTAGATAATAATATATAAGTAGATATAGTATGTATGTATGTATTAAGAGTTATAAGTAGAGATTAAGTAGATAAGAAATATAAGTAATATAGTATATGTAGATAATTATATATAAGTAGATATAATAATTGTATAAGTATTAAATAGTAAAATAAAATATAAAGGAGAATAAGAGAATTTGATAAGATGAATATGGAGAATTGGAGATGAGTAGAGAGTAGGATTTAGGTAGAGTTGGAGAAGAGGTGTGAAAAAATGTTTAAAATTAGGAGTATTTATAGGTTTTTTTTAACCCCCACCCCACCCCCCACCCAAAGCCCCCTGACCCCCCCTGGTACCACCCAACGGCTATATAGCCGTTTGGGGTGGCCGTTGAGCCAAAAGAAGCAAAAAAAAAATTTAAATTTTGGACCGTTAGGCCCGGGCCCGGGCCCGGGCCCGACCCGGCCGGGCCGGGCCACCAAAACGCAGACCCGAGCCCGGACCCGCTATCCCAACCGGTTCGGTGCCCGAACCGGACCCGGACCCGAGAACCGGGCCGGTTCCGGGCCCGCACAGTGGCGGGCCGGGCCGGTCCCGGGCCGGGCAGCCCGAACCGGGTCCACGCCTACTTAGTTCTAAAAGAGATTGTGGTCGGTTAATAGGATCGACATAAGGAACTAGAGCTAAAAAAGATTTAAAAAAAAGTTAGATAAAGATAAAAATAGAAAGATGAAAAAGATACGAATATGTTTAGGTCCTACTTTTGGGCAACCAACATCGATCTTTACCTGCTCGGTTATATATTTGGCACCAGGTCTACCGGGATTTAAAAGTTGAATAAGGTTGTGTTTGCATGTTTAAATAAAAGTACTTTTTGGGAAAAAATGATTAGTAGTAAACGTTGGTAGTGTTTGGTAAAATAAGTGCTTTTTGTGTAATAGAAAAAGTAAAAAATATATTCTACACGAAAACCGAGAAAGTAAAAGTTGGTAGTGTTTAATAAAATAAATGCTTTTTTCTTTAAAAAAAGCCACAATCACTTATTTTAAGTGATTGCAAACAAAGCTTAAGCGTGTGGAGGAGATGGAGTGTTTAAAAAAGTATTATAAATAATCAAGAATTGACCATGACCAACATTGGAGGGTGGTCATGATATTGTAAGCGGAGCCACTTCGCGCACCTCAAAAGTGCTGGGCGCACCGATTTTACTCCATGTCTGGACAAATTTGTCCCACTCCGTATTTTAGTCGTGAGTCACGTTCCGGGGTTAATTTTTAAATAAGAGATAAGTTTTCATATTTCTTTAATTTTTGTCTAACTGTATTTCTAAAAAACAACTATCACATAATTATGGCCTCACAAAATTTTACAATCATTACATATATATTGAAGGATGAATTTATAGATTATTTGAAAAAATAGAACGGTTAACTTTCACACTTACAAATTATTTATTTGTCTTAATTCTTAATTGATTTTTTTTCATTCTTGGTCCCTGACTATTGTGTCAATTACACTTTTGTACTCGAGACACTTTTAGCCCTCGACTTAAAAGTTGCCCTCATCTAATCCCTAGAGTATTATCAAATTGGTACTTTTAGTCGTTAAACTATGATTTTGACACAATAAATGGAGGATTAAAAATGTCACTAATATAATAGCTGAAGGACAAAAATGACACTTTTATGAAAGTCAAATAACTAAATAGGAAATTTTTCGAAGACAGGTACAAAAAGTGTCTCTAACACAATAGTCGATTAATAATGAATACGGTCATAAGTTATGAGATAAAAATTGCAAATTTTCATGTTGATCCAGATTAAAGTCAGATATTTATATTTATGGACATACATGTGAAACTGTAAATGACATCTAGAATGTTTTTAATTGCACAGATTTTTTGATCTTAGATCAAACCACATTTAAACAAATCAAATCAGGTCAGATTAGAGTAATTAAATCAGATCAGGCCAAATTTCATCAAACTTAAACAATATTGAAATACTCATTCATTGTCCATTAATTCGACTTAAACTTACCTGATCAAAATAGTTTTATTTTTAAAATTTTTATATATGTATATTGGTATCATATGAAAGATCATAAAGAATTACGTAGTACTCCCTCCGTCCCGAAAATAACTTCTCACTTTCCTTAAATAGATGTCCCAAAATTAACTTCACACTTCAATACTTTCCTTATTTGGCAAATTATCCACATAAAAAAAGTGATAAACAGTGTCAAACAGTGTTTAAACAGTGCCAAACAGTGCACTCTACATTAAAGTCAAATTTATTTCCTAAAAGTGTGTGAAAGTCCAACCGGGAAGTTGTTTTCGGGACGGAGGGAGTATTTAATTTGAAATATTTTTTGGAAAAAAACGGAACACAAATAAAAAAGTTATAATGTTTTACCGAAATGATACGTAGTACTGTATTAATTATTTGCCACATGGATGAAAACTATTTTATGGAGAATAAATTTTAAAATTGATTAGAATGGATACTGTATTGGCCGAACTCATACTCACGTATCAACTTGCACTAATTTTAATTTCAATGAAAGAAAGGACAAATGAGTCTTATTAGAGTTACATTAAGTAAAAACAGCAGTGCGCCTAGCAACGCCCTAGCTAAAGAATGCACAATAATGTAAATGTGATTCAAATGTACATAAAGTCGGAAAATCATTGTTAATTTAGTACGAACTTGTATTAGCCCGTTAAAAATGCTGACTTGGTAAGTTGGTAAACTAATTAGTGATATGGCAAAATAAAAGCCCACCTTATCAGCGTGGACGTAATACAAAGCAAGAAAGATGGAAAAAATTGTTTGCTGCGGGAAATTTTATAATCAAAGCATGAGAGACACTGAAAAATCTGTGGAGATTAATGCCGCCAGGGGCGGACCGTAGTACAGACCCAGGGGGCAACCGCCCCCCAACAAAAAAAATTGTAGGGTATATATCTACAAAAATAATTTTCACCCCCTAAAAAAATAATTTTCGCCCCCCCCAAAATATTTTGAACCCCTAAGACGGATTTCTGGGTCCAACCCTGAATGCCGCCTCTTCCAGCCGCAAGAAACAGCCTTCGGCTTCGTCTATTGGAATCTGCCCTCACTACCTGAAAGACAGGCTTTTGAAGCTCGTCTACGCGGATTGAGGAGAATACCGCCGACTCACTTAGTGTTCTTGCTTTGATTGATACTATCGCTTCCCGGATCTCATTATTGGTGAAGAATGAGATTGGTCTCGATCAATCAAAGGGGAAGAGAGATATAACATATGACATGGTAAAATATGCGCTTGAGCAGCAACAACTGCACTGAGATCAAGAAAAATAGCAATAGCTTCTGGAACGTTAAGAGGTTGTTCGGAAATATGGAGAGAAGGGAAAAGATTCGCTCAGATGTCACAAATGGGTTTTGGTTTGATTTCGACGAGGCAAGGAAGAGCTTGTTCAGAGGTGATTGAGAACAAGGAAAGCTTCCCATATCCACGATTCCACGAAGTCTCTTCCCTGCAAAATAGAATAATTTTTTCACTAGTGCCACAAATGAATCAGCGACATCCTTCATTGACATAAATCATGACCTTTCTTCATCACCGGGGAGGCTACGCAAGGGTGACATCAGGTAAGCTGATGAGGGGGCTTTTATTTTGTCATATATCAGTGATCTGTTTGCCAAGTCAGGGTGTTTAACGAGCTAATACACATCCCTACTGATTTAACATCGATTTCCCCATTTTATGTACCCTGAGGCCTGAATCACAGTTGCACTATTATGTTACTCTTTACTGATGAACAACTTAGAACATCGTGTACTCATGTGACACTTCAATAAGAGGTTCCATTCACAAATTTGGGATTTCCCATTCAGCAATGAAGAATTGTTCTGATCCATATTGGAACTGAAAAAATATAGTATCATATCGTACTGGGTCAATTTTGTTATACTCCCTCCGTCCCATTGGAATTTGCCAACTTTTCTTTTTTGGTTGTCCCAAAAAACTTTGACATTTTTCTATTAAAGCAACTAATTTGTGATTCTGCACACTTTTTTCTCCTCTGCACAAATTTCAACCACATAGTTTTTTCTATTCTTATTTCTCACCTACTTTGCACTTGGAAAGTCCATCGAGACGCAGATAGTTTATTATAGTACAATGTCGGTGCTTCACTATGAACCATCCCAGAACTGTATAGAACTGAACCGTTCCAAATCACACTAAAAAACAATTATTTATATAATGCGTAGACTTCATATATTACATAATATATTCTACCATAATAAATTGTTTGTATAGACAATTCGTCTGGAAATACAAAAGTTATATATATACAAACTATTTTATATGTATAGACAAACAAAGTGTACAAATAATGTACCCGCAAATATGTCACATTGACGAGTGGACATATTTATAATTAAAGTTACTAATGCTTTTTGTGTTTTAATGAATATATATATTTTATTAATTAAATGATTATTAATGGTCTCATTTCGTACGTCTACAATGACCCTAATACTTTTTTAGGAAAATGTTCAAAGTAAAAGTACAAGTGATATGAAATTTCAAAGCACTACATATTTATTCTATACACACACACACATATCGGGTGAGAAGTGCTCTTAGGCTGAGAACTGCGAAGTTAAACTTATAGACTAAATATATGAACTTTTAACCAATAAATCATAATTTATAGACCCTCGAAAATAATTACAAAAATGCCACCGCAAAAAATAATTACGGAAACCTGGAAAAATAATTACATATTATCGTTGAAATCCCACACTGAAAATCTATAAAGTAATAAAGTGCTATATTAAAATTTGAATTACTCCTCCTATTAGGTTGACCTTTTCGGATGAAATCTCAGGTCTTAACATGGTATCACAACCAAACTGATTGAAGTTATCTTCAAGAATTTCGTATGAGTACACTAGACTTAATGAATAAGATGATAAAAACAAATCATCAAAAAATTCCACCGGAAACCGTCCCAAATGATGACGGCCGGACATAGCCTCTTATATAAGGGCTCATTTGACGACCTTCCCGATTGAGTTTTTAACTGAATTTTTTTGTGGATAAACTAGACTTGATGTAGAACATTCCATAAAAATTTCATCAAAAAATGCCACCGGGAAGGCGGCCAAACGCCGCTGTCCGGACGGCGGTTCCTGTCCGGAATTCCGGACATGAACATTTGTGATATATATATATATATATATATATATATATATATATATATATATATACATATATATATATATATACATATATATATATATATGTATGTAATTACTTCCATTCAGATTAAAAAAGTTACTTTTAAAAAAATTACATTTCTCTTAGGGTATGTTTGGTTCAAGGAATGTCAGATTACCATGAGAATGTCAAATTGCTGGGTATCTTAGATTGATGGGGATGTATTCAATTTATTCCCACTTATGTTTGGTAAGAGAATGTCAGATTGCTGGGTATGTTAGATTGATGAATTACTTTTATACTCTTTAAATATTTTATCTTAACGCAACATATATCTAAAGTGATTAAAATTAAAGAAAAATGAAATATCTTAATATTAAATAAAATCAAACCTAATTGAATTATTTTTGAGTAAAATATGTTTAATTGTAAAAAGTTGTAGATCCAATACAGAAATGGGAAAAAACTTTGTTCAAATAGTAATATAAATATATTTATTATCATCTCAAAAAACTTAATATTTAAAAAATGATCAAGTTAATCGTAAAACTTGTTTTCAAAATAAAGAAAAAATGACCAACTTTGCTATTATATTTGAAATCCACTCATCAAAACTTAAATAATCTATAACTCTTATAACATAAATATCTTAAATTATTTAAATATTAAGGAAAAAAATTATGTTCGACAGATCATGAAATTAAACTAACCGATCTCTGTTAATAATAAGATTATTTTTAGTAAATAAAATTTACATATTTAGAGACTACATTAAAAGTTTTATAAAGTCACAAAAAATAAAATGTGACAACAGTTGAATATATTAAGAAATTAAATGAAAAGAGATCATTAATTGAGGGTATTTTCGGAAAAAAATTAGATCACCCCGGGAATGCGAGATAACCTAAGGGATGGACGGGTTTAAGATTCTCATCCATATTACATTCCCGGGAATATAAGGGCCTGTTTACTAACAGAAATATTTTCTTGTTTTCTACTTCTGTTTTTCTATCTCCAATTTTCTGTTTTTATTTTTCAGTTTTTCTATCTCCAATTTTCTGTTTCTATTTTTTAGTTTTCCATTTTCAAATCTGAAAACATGTTCATCAATTTTTTTACCCAGTTCTCCAATTCCACAACCTTGACCCCTACCCTTACCACGATCTTACACTCTACCCATACTCCCCCACAACCCTTCATACCCACCCATACCTACTCGTAGGGGTCGGGGTAGGGAAGTTATGGGTGGGGGTGGGGTAAGGGGTATGGGGTGGTAAGGTCTAGGGGTAGGGGGTTGGGTGGGGGTAGTTGGTGGGTTAGGGTCATGGTTAAGGGTAAGGGTGGGGTAGTGGGTAGGGTTTGAGGTAAGGTAGAGGTAGGGTATGGAGTTGGGATAGGATGGCGGTAGGGTGGGGCCGGGACCAGGGTGGGGCTGAGGTAGGGAAGAGGTAGGGGGTGGGGGTAGGATGGCGGTAAGGGTGGGGGTAGTGGGTAGGGTTGGGGTAAGGTAGGGGTAGTGGGATAGGATGGTGATAGGGTGGGCCCAGGATCTGGGTGGGGCCGAGATAGGGGAGGGGTAGGATGGTGGTCGGATGGCGGAAGGGTGGGGGTAGGATGTCGGTGGGGTGGGGCCGAGGTAGGGGCATGTGGTAAGGGGTAAGGGGTAATATGCGGGTGGGCCGGGGTGGGGTCGAGGTGGTAGGGGGGTGGCAGTAGGGTGGGCTTGGGATCTAGGTGGGGCCGAGGTAGGAGAAGGGTAGGGGGTAGGATGGTGGTAGGATGGTGGAAGGGTGGGGGTAGGATGGCGGTACGAGGGTGGGGGTAGGATGGCGGTGGGGTGGGGCCGAGGTAGGGGCATGTGGTAAGGGGTAAGGGGTAATATATGGGTGGGGGTAGGTTAGGGTAGGTCAGGGTGGGGTCGAGGTGGTTTGGTGGTGGTAGGGTAGGGTGGATCGGGGTGGGGTAGGGTCATTATAGGGAATATGGGTATGCGGGTTGGGGTTGGGTGGGTAAGGTAGGGTAAGGTAGGGGTAAGGTACGATGATGGAGGTACCAGAATGGAATCGACATCGGAGCGGGACCGGACCCACCACTAGTTGTAAGTATGCAAATTCATTGCAGTGGCACTGTAGCATCTGCGTTTTCCGAATTTGGAAAACTAGTAAAAGTCACTTCTCCAAATCATTAAGGAAAAGCGAGACATGTCTCATTTTTTCCGTTTTGGAAAACGATTTGGTAAACGCGTTTTTCTTTTTTCCTTTCTCTAGTTTTCCAGGAATTTCTTTGGTAAACACGTTTCCTGTTTTCTGTTTTCCAGTTTTCTGGAAAACTGGAAAATATCTCTGTTAGTAAACAAGCCCTAACTTTCCCGATTTTTTTCAAACTCGTGAACCAAACTAGGGTATCTAACATTTCGTGCATCACATTCCGGCCTTCATGTCAGATCACGCCAACCAAACGGACCCTTATGATCACCACCTTTTAGTTTTATAAGCAATTTTGTCACTACAAGGTAACTCCAAAATTCAATGTCTGTTCTCAAAAACACATACTCCAAGAGCATTAAAGTTGGTCAAAAACAGCCATTCTTGACAGATTGATTACTCACCAAACAAGCTTTCTCCTTAACTAGAATAGAATCTTGCTCATCAACTGCACCTCAAGAAAGGAGCCGTATTCAGAATTCATTATTACTCCCTACGCTACAGTTAAAGTTGCATACAACTTCCAGTGGATCTCCTGTCCTGTCACCAGTTCACATGCAATTTGATGGCTGAACGCCTAGATATCCACTCAATAATTATTGCCTGAGGCGCGGGAGTTTTGAGTTTAGTTGCTGAGTTGACTCGAGATGGTTGAATGATTTTGGGGAGTCGCAGCTATGAAGCAGAATTTGCTGCGAAGGTCTAGCTCCCAGAAATTGCAGAGGAGATGGAAGAGAAAGCTGTTCTTATTGCCGCTGTTTTTGCTCGGACTTTGCATCGGAACTTTCGCCCTTATGGAGACGCAGTACAGTCGTATCAAAACGCTTGCCTTTCTATCTCGTCCGGTTGTTCAGAAGCCCAAAATTGCGTTTTTGTTCATAGCTCGGAATCGGCTACCTCTTGACATTGTCTGGGACGCATTCTTCCAGGTATGAACATCGATTCACTCGCAGATTCATCATATGTACTGTGCAATGTTTCCCGTTTCTTCCTGCTTAGCACATTTTAGTCTCAATTCAGTAGCTGACGACCTATTTCCATTTTGATTGATTACATTAACTCACGAATCACAATCACGTTACATATTACTAAAAATTTGTTTTGACTTTTGGGCAAATGGCGTGCTTGTTGCTCCAAGTTCTCTCTCTTTCTCAATATAAACTTCTCTTTTGATTTTAAAATGCAAATTGAGAAAATAGAATTTCTTTACTAGAGAAATGAAAGAAAAAATATTAACCACCTACAGTTCTTTCTTAAGAATGATAAGTTTATTTTGTGACAATCCAAAAAAGGAAAGTTTTTTTGGGTGGGATGTAGTAAATGGTTAGGGATTGGTGAATCATGTTGATGTTCATGGGTGGAATATAGTAAATGGTGATGTTCCTCACGATTCAACTATGTGGTGGATGTAAACCTTACACGCATAGTAAAATAGTAGGGATTGATGAATCATGTTGGGCCCATTTGGTTAGGATCATTTAGCTGGAATTTTTGAATTGTCTGGCTGTCTGATTTTTTTTAAAGAGTGTATGGTAATATCTATTCCAGCCAAATATTGAAACCTATATTTCCTTGTCTTTTAGCAACTTATGAATGGTTATGCTAAGTCATCTGAGTTGGGTACATTTTCACTTATGTAACTTCCAGGGAGATGCGGAGAATAAATTTTCTATACACGTTCATTCAAGACCTGGCTTTCTATTTACTAAAGTGACAACAAGATCGGTGTATTTCTGGAACCGCCAAGTTAATGACAGCATACAGGTTTTGTTTCTAAAGAACCCACTGAATGGGATTGTTTATGCTAAACTACGTCAAATATGATTTGAACACTCGGAAGCGACAAATCAATTGGTTTTCATGCAAAGATCAAAGAACAAATGAAGAATCAAAGAAAAGATGATTGAATATTGAATACTTCGAAAATTAAGATGCATTACAGTGAGTAAGTCAACAGTAAACTGTGTGTCTTACATCATGAATCCGCATTATTATTTTAAATAACCAAGTTGAGCCAATCCGTCCGGCCGTTTCGTCGAGTCCGACAGGTCTAGCGGAAAAGCAGGCCTCCGTGTAACTGCCAGCGCCTTGTCCTCCGCCCCACTAAGCCTTCCGCTACCAGCTTTGACCAGCGTTCCCACAATGCAGTTATCTAATTTTAATTGCTCTCCCTATAATAGTTGATGTACAAAATAATAAAGTTACATATTATTTTTATGTTATTACAGGGATATCTCTTATGTTCATACTTCATATCCTATCAGGCTTTTGTAATAGCTATCCTATATCGATCGGCTTGCTTCAGTCTTAACTTATATGAAGCACTTCATTTATGCTCAAATCATGTTGTTAACCTTGTGATATTTAGCAAATGTTTTTTCTTTCAGGTAGATTGGGGAGAAGCAAGCATGATTCAGGCAGAGCGTCTTCTGCTCCGAAGTGCATTAGTCGATCCCTTGAATGAAAGATTTGTATTTCTTTCGGACAGGTGATACGAGATTTTGCCACTTTGCTACTATTAATGCACATGTTTGTAGGTTAACAGTTTCTACTACTTGTTTTTCGTACCGGTGTGTCCCACAAAGGGTTATGTTTCATGAGCTTTTTTGTCCAGAAAAATAAAATATCCAGTTTTATAAGACTTCTTTAATTTTTTAGTGAACTATAAAGCTCAGAAGTAACTGGTTTCATCATTTACTCCAAACTATCTAGGAAACATGTTTTAGGGGTATAAGTGTCCATTTCTAAATTATAAAAGCTATAAATTGAGTTGATTAAAAATGAAAAGTCTTATGTCTCTCAAACCCTGGAATGAGCCCCTACTATAAACCATAGTCCTAAACTAGTAAATAGCATATGATAATTGACAAGTACAATCTAGTGTAATTCATAACTCATAGTTATATATTGTTATGATGTTATCTAATTTTGTTTCAGTGCCTTGATTTTATTTCAGCTGCATACCATTGTACAACTTCAGCTACACATACAATTATATAATGTCTACCTCCAAGAGTTTTGTGGACAGGTAGGCAGATGATGCATATTGTATGACATGATTTGTTTGTTGACTTGGGGATATACAATTACATTTCTTTAGCACTGCTGAAGTCACACATGAAACAAAAATACGGTACAAGAATTAAACAAGGTACAATATGTACATGTTTTATTCGGTAATGTGAAATAAAAAAGCGGCCAAAAATTCGATGAAAAAACGTTGACTTTTAAAAAACGTGTAAATATGTATATGTATTTAATGCAAAAAAATGTGTATAATGCAGTAACTTTTACAAAAACCGGACCAAAAATATTGGCCTTGTTTTGAACATTTAAATTGTCTACACCACAAAATAACATATAGTAAAAAGATATCAAATTATAAATACATTCAAATAGCACGTCCCATTACTATATCAAAGAATAATTCGTAATCGCATAAGTCGATGGCAAAAAGAGAAATGGTAATCAAGTCCAAGACATCATTTGGCAAAAATAATGTCAAGAAAATAACGCATAATAACGTTAGAACAAGGTGAAGTTAACATCATCATCTTCCTCACATAACACCCAAATTAAACTCATCATCTTCATAAAGACGAATGACGTACGAGAAAGTTGTGCGGCTGCTTAGTTTATTATTGTTTGTGTAGAACTTTATACTGGAAAATCATTAGGTTTTGAAAACCTTAATTTTGAGATGCATTTTTGAAAAAGCGTTATAACCTAGTAGTTATTATTTAAGAAATGGACATTTTGTATTATTTAAGAAATGGACATTTTGTATTGTAACAATCAGTGATGTCAATAGCGGCGCAATAGCGCGCTATAGCGGAATAGCGGTGCGGCAGACAGGGTAGGCACTACATGGAGGGCTCTAGCGTGGCGTTTGTGTGTTGCGTCCATAGCGCCCGCTATAGCGCAGGTGCGGGAGAGAAAACCACGGCCGCTAACGCGGCGCGTCTTATGGTACAGAGTATTGCACAGAATATGAGCCTTCTGGGAGGGATTTTAGCGTTAAATTTTTTAGCGCAGACAAAGAAGGGGTAAATTAGACTTTTAAAACAAAATACTATCGTATTAACCTAGTTAAAACCCTTACACGTACGTTAAACGCTACTAAAAGCTCAAAACGAAGCTAGCTTTTGAAAATAGTCAGTTGCACCTCTGCAATGGCTTCTTCTCCCCGAACAACCATCATCTATTTCTGCTGCTCTGCGATTGCTTCTTCTCCAAGAATGACAGATGCTGCCCTCATGCCTTCAGTAGTATCTGACTACCTTCCTCTGCAACATCTTGTTCTCCAACCTTTGCTGCAGACCTGCAGTCTATTTTTCTTCTTCTTCTCGTAAGTCGTATGGAGTCTAGTCAGTCTTCTTTTGACTCAATGTTTTGACTTAAGATGTTTAAATTATTAATAGCATCTTATATTTTACTCATGAAACTAAATAGTATTTCTAAGTAATTTAGGTGGGTGAACCATCTAGTTTCAGTAGTCTCTTTGCAGACCTTAGATGTACCTTACAGTAGTTAAAACATATGCTTCCAGTAAGGCAAAGAGTGTTCTTTTTTCACATGTATGTATTACATATGCTTCTAGTAGATACTTATCTATTATATTTGAAAGTACTCCAAATAGCGGTCATCCCGCTATCCGCTATACCGCTATAGCATTTTGGGGGCTGCCCGCTCCGCTCCGCTATCTGGGATTGACAACACTGGTAACAATACAAACCACCCGCGTTCACGGGGTGAAAGTGTTTCTTGTTGCATTTAAACTATTGTTGATCTCCTATGCATTTAAATGCATTTTTTTCTATTGAACACTTCATGGTTATGTTTTTTTGTAAAGAACAAGGAGTAAACATTTTTTCCGTTTTTTGTAACGTACTAGGATGAGCTGTTTTTTCCGCTTTTAAACAGACCAGCCCTATACTTTGGTTTAAATATGTTTCTTATTCAAAAATATGGTACGCTTCTTAAACGCTTTGAAAATGTGTATAAGCTAACTAGGTTTCGCGCCATATATGAATCGGTCATTCTTGAATCACGAATGATTCATCTCACAGTTTTATGTTTAATGCTGATTGCAGTTTTGCTGATAATAAGGGAAGCCGGTACAACAAAAAAATGCATCCTGTAATTCCTGTTCAAAACTGGAGGAAGGGATCTCAGGTATTGATTTAAATCCTTATTTAAAGGTAAATCTTTTTAGTTTTGTAATCAGACTTGTGAGTGATTTTAGGCTTTTAACTTACATGGTTATCTTTTTCTGGCAGTGGGTTGTTCTAAACAGAAAGCATGCTAAAATGGTAGTGAGTGATGAAACTGTTCTTCCTATGTTTCAGTTGCATTGCAAGGCAAGTCACAGCTGTAGAACATATTCTCATTGTTGTGTAATATTTTTTGTAAAGCTTGTATAATTTTGAGTATACAATTTCTAGATGTTAACCTATAATTTCTTTTCTTATTCTTTGCTAATTCAAAATGCCTTTTTTGACATTTGAGAATTCTTCTAGAACTACTAAACTTGTGAAAGCATGTTACGTATAAACCAGATATGTCATGCAGTTCTGGTTTCAGGTTTGCATAAGACTTCTTTGCCCAGTCTTTTGTTGATTAGTTTTTTTTTTTTTAATAACTGAAAATGCTAGGGAGTGGAAAAAAATGGCGTGTAAAGTTATTTTGTTGTGTTTGTACCACTGAAAATGCTAAAGAAAATGAAATATGGCATGTGTTACTAAACTTTTTACATAGGTTTCTTATATTTCTAAAATAGGAAAAGGTAAATAAAATGAGCTTAGACAAATATTTCCCAATTTATTGAGTTTAAACAAATGTTTTATCCCCACTCACATTTTCTTTCCTTCCACCCTCCATATTCCTCTTTATTTTCTTGCCGTAGCATTTTGACAGCTCCAAACGGAACCTTATACATGCAAATACTTCTTTTCTCCTTAAGTTTTGCAGTTCCATGTACACATTGTCCCATGTTTTTTTTAAACCATGACATTTACCTGCAAACAATTTCGCAGAAAAAGCCGCTACCAGAGTTTTGGAGGGAGCATCCCGTGGTGAGAGTTCTCACCATTCTATAAGTATTTTACTTTTCTTTTTAATATATTTACAAGCTGTATTCTTATGTCATGACTTCTACATTTTCTGAGAATTCTTGAAATGAGTAACTATTTTGTTGAAGTCATCTTGTCATGAGTCTGATTAAAAATGACTTCCCATTGCAGCCTGCAGATACATCAAAGATTCATAATTGTATACCGGATGAACATTATATTCCAACGTTGCTTGCAGTAAGTTGTTTCAAAAGTTAAATGCTTACAGTCAAGAAAAATTAATCCTTTCAGATGTGCTACGTAGTTATGCGTATTTTTTTATTATCAAGAGACATTGGGTATTTAATGCAGCAAAAGGGACAAGGAGGAGAAATAATCCGAAGAACCTTGACTCACACATCATGGGATCTTCCATCTTCCAAGCGGCGTGAACGGCAAGGATGGCATCCTGTCACTTACAAGTTAGCTGATGCTACCCCCATGCTCATTAAATCTATCAAGGTAATTTCAAAAACGCTTGGAAGCGCCGTAGTGTCATCCTGACAAGGCTGACATTTTCTTAAAAAAAAGAGATAAAAGAAAAACAGAAACTTCTACATTTATCAATTTCATCCATCAAAAAGTTTAACTGCTGTTACAATTTCAATCCCCTTTTGAACTGCTGTTCTATAAGCAGCTTTTGAATTTGCATGACAAAAGGTATGGGTAGGGAAGAATAATTCCATATCCTACCTAGTTATCTACTACGTATTTTGCACAGGAGTTTATCGTGCCGTTTACTCTGGCACTCAAGGGGTACTCCCCGTGTTACTGATCAAGTGTTTTTGGGGTTTGTGCCTGCATATTAAAGTAGTAACAGTTTTTCCCTGAAAACTAGAGTCCTAATACTATAATGTATAGTGTATACTACGACGCAATATGTTAGAACACTCACCACAATGATAATGACTCATCAACACTACCTATTTTTAATTGTGGCACATCACCTTTTCATGAGAACAAAGAAAAACAATGCAAAAGTAACTCAATCCAACTATTCAAGACAAAATGTATAAATTAATGCAAAAACAGTAGGGAGTCATGCGTTTTAAAAAAAAACGGTATGGAGTCATGTGCTGTATGAATTGAATGAGGAGGCAACTTTGTGCCTAAGAGAAGGGAGGAGCTTTGTGCAATGAGCAATAATTGATGCTTACTCATTACAGCAATACACGTGTTTTAGTTGAAAGTGTATTTTGATGGATGGATTGAACAGGATATAGACAATGTATATTATGAGACAGAGTACCGGAGAGAGTGGTGCTCCAGCAAAGGGAAACCAGCCTCGTGCTTTCTATTTGCAAGAAAATTTACTCGACCTGCCGCTCTAAGACTGCTCAACAACACGGTAACTTATAGATAGCTACATACAATACACACACACACACTATATCTATGAAACAAGAGCCATCTTCATTTGTATGTGTGTGTGCTTGTACAGTCTGCGCTTGGAGTTTCCAGACAAAGTGGTTACCACAGATTAGAAGGTACCACGTTGAACGCCACTTGAAGAACAAAATTAGTATCATTAGCAATTTAGCATGGAGCAACTCAGCAAGCATACCACAATATAAGGAGTGTTCAATATCTTAACGTGGTGTGTATATTGTTAATTATTAGTGTATCTGAAAATCTTGTACGATAGTATACTATATATAAGTAGTCCGGAGTAAAAAGAAAAGAAAAAAGAAAAAATAATCTGATTTTATTTTTACAAATGAGTAAACAACCCTTACTTAGTCCCATTTCATGGTTTCCAAACACTGTTTCCAGGGCGGATCCAGGAATATGAGATGCCCTGGGTTGAATAGGAATTATACTAGGCTTAAATATTAGCGGCGGGGTGGGCTAAATGTTAAAAGTGAAAAAAATTACACTAAAAACTTGAAAAAATTCCAAGTTGCCTTGGCTTCAGCCTACCATAGGCCATACGTAGATCCTCTGTTTCTGCACTCAAATATCCAAATGTTAAAAATGAAAAAAATTACACTAAAAACTTGAAAAAATTCCAAGTTGCCTTGACTTCAGCCTACCATAGGCCATTCGTAGATCCTCTGTTTCTGCACTCAAATATCCAAATTTTGTTATCAAAGCCTTAGTCCTAGCCTTAGTCCTAAGAGATTTCAGATCATCTAATATACACCGATACATGATATCAGAACAGTTTTGCTATTCACTAGAAATATTGGTTATTTTACAAATATGTAAACATCAATTTCCATACTTGTCACGGCGGTAAGTTGAGTCGCGGCGCCAGCTGACCGCCATATCGCCTAGGCGACAAGGCGCCCGCCTAGGCGACTAGTCGCCTTTATGTGTATATTATATATTTATATTATATATATAATTATAAATTTATAATTTTATATATATATAATTATATATACTACAGTAGTTTGTATTATTAGTTTATTAGTTTATATAAGTTATAACATATAACAGAATAAATTAATACATTAATAAACAGAATACATTACACTACACTAAACTAATGAATCCTTTCAGAAAAGGATGACTCAGCAATTCAGGTAGGACACATGGATAATGGATATGCGCATAAAACATAGACTACGTATATAACTACACAATTAATAATACGTATATAACTAAATAATTAATAATATATAACTATACAATTAATTAAAAATCTTAAAAACCATAAGCCACTAGTCCGCTACACACTTAGGATGAGAAGACACTTAGGCGACGAGAAGAGAGCAGAACCCTGGGAAGTCGTCTTCTTCTTCTTCCTGGAGGCTGGAGTTGTTTAGTTACTGTGGTTCATCTCATCGCCTGCTTCTGGAGCAGACTTGCGTCGCTATGGTGATTGGTGACTTAATTCGTAAGTTTATTAGATTTATAGATTATTTTGGGGCTTTGGGCTTTATTGTTAATTAAAAGCCTAAATCTTAATTAAGAAATTAAAGCCTAAATCTTTCTGGGCCTCGGGACTTCGGGTTCGACATGTAAAATGGAGCAGGCTTGTCGCCAACATCGCGCCTAGACGACGCCTGGGCGACGCCAAGTGCGACTTCTTTTCTTCTGGCGAGGCGAGGTACTGCGGCGAGCACTCTCCAGCGCACGCCGCCCGCGGCGTCGTGACAACCCTGTCAATTTCTAATATGAATTGTAATGAGGAAAAAATTCACTACATTATTATTAACTATCGTAAATCAAACCGAGAATATCTATGCGAGATGGAGGTAATATCGGTAATAGTCTAGTTTCCCCGACTTCTAGTCGTCTCGGTTATTGGCATTT
The DNA here is from genome assembly GCA_945859915.1 of Cuscuta epithymum. Classification (NCBI taxonomy): domain Eukaryota; kingdom Viridiplantae; phylum Streptophyta; class Magnoliopsida; order Solanales; family Convolvulaceae; genus Cuscuta; species Cuscuta epithymum. Next base: position 3,282,312 of record CAMAPF010000059.1, read on the forward strand.
TGGCAATAACAATGACATATAGTTTATATTCTTCTTAGCTTGAATTTTCTGCTATTTATCTTTTAATTGTTTGACATATACATTTTTATCCGTTTTAAAGTTTTTTCATCTACTAGTCCTTTGGCTATATATTGTCCTCGAGCTATTTTAAAAGTGCCAATTCCAAATCTCTTTGGTCCTCACAGTGATTGAGGACATATGTCTCGCTAGAGTAAAAAATAAACAATGAAGAAATGAAAAGACTGGTACTAAAAATGAAAATCATTTTTACTTTTACTTTTTCTTTTTCAAAAAATCATTTTTCCACAAACATGATCAAATTTTACTAGTAAGGCATTTGATCTAAAATATAAGTAAGTTAATGAAGTATCACATTATACTCTTGTGTATCAATTAATACATTCAAAGTAGATACCAACTTTTCGCTTCATTTCATGACATGACACTCCAGAACTTTTATGCTACTAAAAACCTCAATTTCGTGAAGGAGCTCATTGTCTAAGATTGAAGAACACGTTGAATTTGAATTGAAAATTGAAATAGGCCTTATCGTTTGAACGGTTATGCATTAACATGAATGTGACGTAAAAAATACAGATAATGTTGTTAACGTTGACAATGGATTCAACAAAACCAGACATTATTACGAGAATATGAACTAATTGCATATCCATTTTAACTTCTCCGTCACCGTTCTCCGGCCCTCTAAGAACACATCACCAATTGTTGAGTTTCATGTTTATTGTAAAATTCAACACATTATAAAGACCTAATTACAGATATGTAGCAAAAACTTATGAATTGAAGTACTAAATATATAATACAATAATACACGAATTACCAAAACAATTACGCACAGCGGGAGTACAGTACGGGACGCACATTATGCATACTCGATCATCGGAAAAAACAAATTAAACAAATGTCAACTAACTACTCACGAACACAACCACTTCACAAAAATATCGAATACTAAGAAATTTTTTTATGACTATTTTACATTATTATTATTGTTATTATTAATATTTTATTATTATTCCCGCCAGCTCAATTGCATGGGTGCCCCCATTGCATCCGCCGCCAGTTCATTCCATTATTCCGGCCCTCCATCGAGGGATCAATTCAGGCCGTCGTCCTGGTTGTGCCCTGATCTTTGCCGGTATCCTGAGCGGTGTTCTGAATAGTTTGACCGACGTCCTTGGTCTTCTGACCCAGGGTCACCACCGCATCCTGCACCCTCCTCTTCGCGTAATCCATCTGCTCCGGCACCGACCTCCCCTGCCTGAAGTACTCCAGAAGCCACGACAGGGACGACAGCCCCGACAGCCCCAGGGCCCCCGACGCGAGAAACCCGGCCACCGCCAGGCCGATCGCGATGGACGCCGGCACGATGACGGGGCTGAAGAGCAGAAACAGAGGGGTGGCGATCATGAGGCCGATCAGGGTCCCGGCGAGTGTAAGGCCGGCGAGGCCTAGGAGGGTGCCGACCACCGGGAGGAGGGTGACGATGGTTAGAACTTGGGTGGCGGTGGGACCCCCCATGTTATGCTGCTGATGAGAGCCCTTCATTATGCCGCCGTCGTACCCGCCGATGGGGTGAACTTGGAGTTGGTGCGTTTGACGGTTGGTGGCCATGGAATTAACGATATGAAATTATAAACCACGTATAGTACTCTGTTTAGCTAGGTAGTGTTACGTTGGTGATGAAAATTATTACTCCGTATTTAAGAAGTGGGCGGGGAGGAGATATAATTAATAGGGAGTTTGGGGTGCAACGTGTTGGATTGCATGTGTGACATGAGTCCAACCCCTTTTGCATGCATAACAAGTAGCTACATTCTTCTTCGCCACTTTGCACCCGCTTTATTCCATTTTCGATATTCCCATCACATAAAATTTGATTGTTTTGACTTTTTTTATTTATCAATGCATATAAACTTCAATACAAATGATTTTGTGCAAAATTAAACATATACTCCCTCCGTCCCATAAAATAGTTGTCACATTGATTTGGATCGGAGTTTAAAAAAGTGAGAATAAAGTGGAAATGTATTGTTGTGATTGAGTAAGAAAAAGGTAAATGAATGTGAGCCACACAAAACATTTCAAAAAGAACACAGGGAACTATTTTGCAGGACGAAAGGAGTACTAGATTCTCACGTCTCATCGAGTTCTTCCCAATTTGATTTGAGTTGGAATTTAAGAAAATTACAATAAACGTGGGAAAAAATGTATAGTTCAATTGTGGTTAAGTAAATGAATGTTAACCATTCAAAATGTTTTAAAATGGAAATTGAGAGGATTTTTTTGGGGACAATCTAATATGGTAAGCAGGAAGAATATTGTGGGATAGAGGGAGTAACTTCCATACTTTTATGGAACTGTGAATAAAGATTTCAATATAATTTTCATATTTGAAATATTCCGTAATATCATATTCCCTCCGCCCCAAATTGAGTTGCAAAATTGACTTTTAGGGTCAAACAAACTCATGTTTTCACTTAATTATAATATCAATTCCTTTTTAATTTTAATTTGGATTTTGCAACTTTATAGAGATTTTAATGTACTTTCTGAATATATGTAAATTTTAATTATTAAAATTGAATTAATTATCAATAGGGAGGATTTAACTTCAACATTGGTTCACAGAAAAAGGGAAAACTGTCAAATATGTTCCTGAACTTTCATAAAAGGTCAACTAAGTACTTATATAATTTGGTCTTTTTATGAAAGTTCGGGGACCTATTTGACAGTTTTCCCACAGAAAAATGTAACTTGGCAAAATAATTTGGAAAGAAAAATAGTTGCCCAAATATTAGTAAAGCATGTGATCCATTTTCTAAACAAGAATCCATTTTTATCTTTCCTAAACAAGATTAAATATTACCTTTCTAGTACGTTTGCATAACCCTGGCAGTTCATTATTTGTACACTATATATAACACCGGTGTTTGTGGTAGGTGCGGAGATTCAACATTTGCAAACCCGGGCAGTTCATTGGTGTTTGTGGTAGCTGCGGAGATTCAACATTGGCGGTAAATTAAGTTCCGTTTGCCGGCGATCCGGCAGTGGCAATGTGGTGGCAGACTCTTCTCAGGGGCATTTTAGCCCAAGCACAAAAGGACTCTTATTTAGGCGATTTTAGACATCAAAACCTATTTTTACACTTTAACATGTTAATAGTGTACAAATATTTAATTTCTTGTGGTTTGTATTTTTAACTAAATTTTATTGTGTGTTGTTGAAGTAATTGCACATTTATGTTGCAATCATTTATTTTCGTAGGTACTTGTATTTTTTTAGATTAGACTATTCCAAGCAAAAACGAATAAAGGAGCAAGTAAGGTGCAAGAGGGAGGACAAGGCAAAAGAAAAAAAAATCATGATTTATGCATATACCTGGTCAGGTAAAGCATATACCCGATCGTGTATGGACTAGCTTGACTCGAGAATTAAATCAGATCTGAAAAAAATTGAACATGCAAGGATATTTTTATCAAGATTTGCTATTATATATACCCGATCGGGTAGACCGACATACCTGGTCAGGTATGATGTGATTTACGAAGCTTCCAGGCTACTGCCGAGGATATGCGGACGAGTATCCGATGCTGCCACCACCAAACACTGACGTGCACTTTGTCGTGATGTGCACTCAAAATAATAATACAATACAACACTTATACGTAGTATAGCGTAGTAAGGTTCGTATCCACAGGGAAAGGAATACTTTTCTTTTTATAGAACTAGTAACAAAATGGGGGGTTTTAGTTTGATTTGGTTTAATAAATTAAACACGAAGATGAACAAGTTATGTGGTTTAATTAATGAGAAGAAGACTTGGCTTTGCTTTTATCCACTTAATGAAATGTTCGTCGATCCCGGTTATATCTTTAACTATCTTCCTCTCGAATACTCAATCGAGGAGTATATCCAGTTCATCGAGGGTAGTTATTAATAACGAGACGCGTTCATTAATAAAACTTACTACCGAGTCAATATAGAACAAGCGCCGTATATTAACTTGATAGTAGCAATAAAATCAAGATGAAAACGATTGAGATTGATAACCTCAACACAAGCGGTTTATTGGTTTAATCAATATAATTAATTCCCCTTGGCTTATTAACCATGAGAAGCATGCATTAACAACCCAAGTTTACTACCGTGAAAGGACCGAATTAATAACAAGCGTATTAACCGACCGATTCTAGGAATAATTAATATATGAGACAAAACTAGTTGATCCTTTAAGTAATGTTCAAAATATTAATATGAAATATGAATAGGAATTAATTAATACTCAAGGAAGAATATTAAAGAAGATGAATCCTACTATAGTTAATATCAAGATGTTAACTAATTGTCATTTTAGTAACACTCCCCAATATTAACATAGAGGAAGAAATAGCTATTACTATAACTAATGTCAAGATGTTAACTAATTGTCATCTTAGTAACACTCCCCAACATTGATATAGAAATAGTATTTAAAGGGAGAATTAATATTCAAGGAAGAAGATTAAAGAAAATAACTCACAACTTACAAATTCATTAAGCTTCAAAGTAGCAAAACCAAGAGGGAAGAGTTTAGCTCCTCATTTGGAGACTAAACATGATAAAAATATAAAGAAAGGACTTGACTAAACTGAGCTTAGAAGTATATAGGAATTGGTCATCTTCTTGTGGAGGAAATGGGGTGTATTTATAGCCTTTTTAGGCTTGCAGGGTCGTGTACCCGATCGGGTTTTCAGCCCACTCGATCGGGTACCATATGTGGCTTCGGCGAAGCTGAAAAATGGGGTCATACCCGATCGGGTCTGTCGGTCACCCGATCGGGTATGGACACCCGAACGTGTTAAAATCTTCCCGCATGATGCCTTGTTCCCGGATTTGATTTGATTCGAAATTTCAGAAGGGTACCCGACCGGGTATAGGTCATACCCGATCGGGTACAGACCAAATTCGAAATCTTCACCTCTTTTTCTTGTATTTTTGCACCTTCCTTCCACTTGTGATGTTCACCAATGGTCTCCAAAGTGTACTTGGACCTGTTTGGGCTCAGAATGAACCTAATCTAAACATATTACAAATATTTCACAAGCTAAACTATGACACCAAAAGTGTGTAATTTCCAAAGTGACAATCAATTCAAACTAATTAAAAATACCAAAATAAACATGGAAATTGCATGAATGTCAACTCCCCCACACTTAGTTTCTTTACTCGACCTCGAGTAAAACCAAATGCTTACACCATGTTCAACCAAAGATCATAAGTTTTAAGAATAGTAAGAAAGAACACAAGACCACCAAGGTTGTAATTGAGTTCATAAAACAACATTTTCTTGGGTTTGTTGGTCCTCTATGCTCTTTGTTTCTTCTTCTCTTGCTTATTCTTCTTCTTCTTCTTCTCCACGAGACGATGTCCTGCAAAACACAAATTTTTCTCTCATATCTCTCATTTTGCCTAGGAGCCTTTTCAGGTTTTCATCCTAGAATCGCCTTTCTTTTTCTCTTCTTACCACTCACTCATCATCTTTTTTTTTTTGTAAGCCCTTGTTGCTTAGATTGCCCTTTTTGGGTTTTCAACCTAACTAGCATTTCATTTTTTTTTTTTTGTTTTTAATGCTTAGTACAAGGTAAAAATAAAGGGATTGTTACATACCAAGAGATGATGCTTCTTCCCCCACACTTGAAACGTGGCACTACCCTTAGTGCCCACCTTCTCCGCCATAGTAGCCGCCTCCAAAGCCGCTTCCCTGCATATAATCGCCACCTCCCTCGCCCATGGTCGTATCCCCGCCATCATAGCCACCACCGCCGGAAGTGGAGCCGCCGAAATTACCCCAATCGGAGGGGTTATACCAAGAGGGTGCCGGTGGTGGTGAGGACATAGATGCAAAGCCGCCGATGTGGGACATGTATGAGTATGTGGGCCCATACATCCTCCGGTAGTCGTCCTCATACCTTTGCATATCGGCCGCCCTTTGCTCCTCCATCCTTTGGAATGCCGATTGTTGCTCGGTCCGGAAAGCATCAAATTGGCGGTCCCTTGCTTGTTGCTCCGCCCGGTATTGGCCTAGCTCTTCTTGAAGTTGGGTAAATTGCCTACCCATTTTTGTGTAATCGAGGCTCATGGTTTGGAACCCGGCAAGGAGGGATTGTTGACCCGCCAAGAGTTGTTGGAAAAAGTCTTGGGGTGGCGGGTTTTGAGGAGGGTCGGGAAGAGCATTGTGGACATCTTCATGTCCTTGATTGTCGGCTTGATCGGGATGATGCTCGGGTTGTTCTTCGGGTGGGTTGGCTTGATCTTGGAGGTGGGGTGGAATGTTGTTTGGGAGGAGGTAATGGGGGATCTCGAATGTGGCCATCCTATACCTAAGCTTAGGCAATTCATCACAAGGGAGGGGGAAATATTTGGTGGGTTCGGGGTATTTCATGTGCCACCGATAGCGTTGGTTTCCATTGTGGTCCTTGTTGCCCAAAGAGATCAAACCCGCATTGGACAACCAACCAATGTGCATTAAGCAATCGGGGTGAATTGGAGCATTGTCCGTATAACCGAATTTGCTCACTAAGTGCATCACAACCCCCCCAACCACAATATTCCCGGTCTTCTTACATGCTTCCTCCAAGTGATCCCACATCAAATTGCAAAGATTATATTCCGTGGGTCTATGAAAAAGGGCTAGAGTGAGTATGGCCACGTCCCCCATCCGAGTATGGTGATTGTTGGGGCGACCAAGTAAGGAGTTGCACAAGAACTTTAGGAACATCCGGAGAAGAGGATGTTGAACGTGACTAATGGATAGTTTAGACGCGTTCACCTTCCTTTCTCCGGTCATTTTGGCCCATAAGGTGTGCCCGTCAAGTGTGCTCTCCGGTATCCCCCTTTCATGGGGTGCGGGAATGCCGAAGTGTTCCGCAAACTCACGTCTCGTTATTGAGTATTCGTTGTTTAACCAACGAAACGTGAGCTTGTCGTAGAGGAACTCCGCCGGGTCATCATGTAGAACAACTTTAGCCGAACTCATCACCTCATAAATCACTTTGTCAACACAATTATACTTCATATTAAAAATCAAATTCATCTCCAACCTATCAAATAATTCCCTCATTCCATCCAACAAGCCTAGTTGTGTAAGAGCATTATGACATAGGAATCTAGAAGGAACTACTTGCCTTTTGATGATGGCCATAAATCGTTTGCGGTGATCTCCCGGCCCAAAGCGGATGGTCTCATACCCCAGAATTGGTCCTCTAGCATTGGAGCTCTCTGGTTGACTTCTTTTTGGTGCCATTTTGCCCAAATTTCAAGCTTGAATTCGGATTTGGGGGTTTTTGGGGTAGGGTTTCGGATTTTTGGAGAGAGAGGGAAATGTGTTGATTTTTGGGTATGAGGTTGGAGAGGGTGGTGAGAGGAGTGTTTTGATGGTGGAATGGGAAGATTTGGTAGAGTGTTGGGTGAGTTATGGAAGCTTGGAGGTCCGAAAATGGGGGATTTGGGGAGAGTGGTTCGAGTTTTGGTATGTTGGGGAAGATGAAATGGTGGGTTTGGGACTGATTTGGGGTAAAAAGGTCGTGTACCCGATCGGGTGGCCCGATATACCCGATCGGGTTTTTTAATTCGAAGGTGGCTTTATCTTTCCAGAGTAGAGCGCCCGATCGGGTAACCCGATTACCCGATCGGGTAAATTAATTCGAAAGTGCCTTTTGATTCTGCAGCTTAGTGTACCCGATCGGGTGAGTCAAATACCCGATCGGGTATGACGTCGATTTTTTTTAAAATTGCTCCAGGGGTTCTCACCCGATCGAGTTTGAGGGTACTCGATCGGGGGATTTAATTCGAAGGAAACTTTTTAAATTTCCTTATTATACCCGATCGGGCTTTATGGGTACCCGATCGGGTGCCCTTTTGAAAATTTTCGCATGTACCCGATCGGGTATAGCAATGGTGCCCGATCGCGTACCCTACCCTGGGACGTGTTTTTGTCCAGTTTTAACCTCTTTTTAGCGCGGATCCGATCGGTTAAGTGATGAAGACCGACCGGAGGTTTTCCCAGGCTCCCAAAACATGGTTTTCCTTCATTTTTTCTCTTGAGAATTTTACCCCATTTTCTCAAAATTGACATTAAAAAGCAAGAATTTGAAAAGAAAAGAAGAAAAATGCGTACCTTGACTTGGGTTGCCTCCCAAGAAGCGCCTTAGTTAACGTCGCGGCACGACGCCATAGTCATGTTCATCCTTCATAGATTGGATCGAAGAGATCCATGCATTCAACGCTCTCTTTTTGGAAGCCCTCAAGGAACGGTTTGAGTTGATGTCCGTTAACCTTGAGGACTTTGCCGGTGTCGAGGCTCTTTATTTCAACCGCTCCGTGGGGGTAGACTTTGATCACTTCGAATGGTCCTTCCCATCGTGATCTCAGTTTACCGGGGAAAAGACGAAGGCGTGAGAGAAAAAGAAGGACTTTGTCTCCGATTTGGAAGTCCTTTCTCATTATCAATTTATCATGCCATACCTTCGTCTTCTCCTTGTAGATGGCGGCGTTCTCATAGGACTCAAGTCGAAGTTCCTCTAGTTCTTGGAGTTGTAGCTTCCTTTGCATCCCTGCTTGCTCCATGTCGAGGTTGAATGTTTTTACCGCCCAATAAGACTTATGTTCGAGTTCGACCGGGAGATGGCAAGCTTTCCCGAACACAAGTCTATAGGGAGACATTCCAATTGGTGTTTTGAAAGCAGTTCTATATGCCCACAAGGCATCATCCATGCGAAGACTCCAATCTTTACGGTTAGGGTTCACCGTCTTTTGGAGTATAGACTTTAACTCCCTGTTCGAGACTTCGGCTTGGCCGTTTGTTTGCGGGTGATAGGCGGTGGAGAGCTTGTGTGTGACGCCATATTTCTTCAACAAGGCACTCACAGTTTTGTTGTGGAAGTGAGTGCCCCGATCACTTATTAGAATGCGCGGGACTCCAAACCTTGAGAAGATGCGGGTTTTGATGAAGTCCGCTACTACTTTGGCGTCATCGGTCTTTGTGGCTTTTGCTTCCACCCATTTTGAGACGTAGTCTACCGCCAAGAGGATGTATAGATTTCCGTGGGAGTTAGAAAAAGGTCCCATGAAATCTATTCCCCAAACATCAAATATCTCCACATAGAGCATAGGAACTTGCGGCATCTCATGTTTTCGAGAGATGTTGCCCATGCGTTGGCAATTGTCACAAGATTGACAAAAGACTTGGGCATCTCGAAATAAGCTTGGCCACCAAAGACCGCACTCAAGTACCTTCATGGCCGTTCGTTTTCCTCCAAAGTGGCCACCACATGCATGTGAGTGACAAAAGGCAAGAATAGATGCTATCTCCGTCTCGGGAATGCACCTTCTAATGACTTGATCTTTGCAATGTTTCCACAAGTATGGTTCATCCAATACATATTGTTTTGCATCGTGTTGGAGCTTCTCTCTTTGAGCTTTAGAGAAGCTTGGTGGAAACCTGTTTAGAACAAGGAAATTAACAATGTGAGCGTACCAAGGGCGAATTTCCTTAAGAGAAAAAAGAGTCTCATCGGGAAATTCCCCTCGGATATCATCTTTGATATGATCATTTCCTTCATCAAGGACTAAACGGCTCAAGTGATCGGCCACCAAGTTCTCCATGCCTTTCTTGTCCTTGATCTCAACATCAAACTCGCTCAAGAGTAGTATCCACCGAATCAACCTTGGTTTGGCCTCCTTCTTTGTCATTAAGAATCTAAGAGCCGCATGATCGGTGTAAATGATCACTTTGGTTCCAAGTAAGTATGACCTGAATTTTTCAAGTGCGTAGACGACGGCCAACATTTCTTTTTCGGTGGTGGCGTAGTTGCGTTGAGCATCATTGAGAGTGGTGGATGCATAGTAGATCACATGGGATGCCCTTCCCACCTTTTGGCCCAAAACGGCCCCGACCGCATAATCACTAGCATCACACATGATCTCAAATGGAAGAGACCAATCGGGAGCTTGGATGATAGGTGCGGTTACTAGCTTTTCCTTCAACGTATTGAAGGCCTTCTTGCATTCCTCGGAGAAGATGAATTCCACCTCCTTTTGCAAAAGTGTGCATAAAGGAGATGCACTCTTTGAGAAGTCTTTGATGAATCTCCGATAAAAACCTGCATGTCCAAGGAATGATCGTATCTCCCTAACGGTGGTAGGATAAGGGAGTGATTGGATGACTTCAACTTTGGCCTTGTCAACCTCTATCCCTTTGGATGAGATTACATGGCCTAGAACAATTCCTTCCTCCACCATGAAGTGGCATTTTTCAGAATTCAAAACAAGGTTTGATTCTAAACAACTTTTGAGTACAAGAGATAGATGATATAAGCATGAATCAAATGAGTCCCCATGGATTGTGAAGTCATCCATAAAGACTTCCATAAATAGCTCAACATACTCAGAGAATATGCTCATCATGCATCTTTGGAAGGTAGCGGGTGCGTTGCAAAGCCCGAATGGCATACGTCGGTAGGCAAAAGTGCCAAACGGACAAGTGAACGTTGTCTTCTCTTGATCTTCAGGGGCTATGGGTACTTGAAAATACCCGGAGTAGCCATCAAGGAAACAATAGAATTTATGCCCCGCAAGTCTCTCAAGCATTTGATCAATGAAGAGCAAAGGAAAGAAATCCTTTCTAGTTACCGCGTTGAGGCGACGGTAATCTATACATACCCTCCATCCATTTTGAATTCGGGTGGGCATAAGTTCTCCATGTTTGTTTTCCACCACCGTGACTCCGGTTTTCTTGGGAACAACTTGGGTCGGACTAACCCACTTGCTATCGGATATGGGGAAGATTATCCCCATTTGGAGAAGCTTGATGACCTCCTTTTTTACCACCTCCATCATAGGTGGGTTCAATCTCCGTTGTGGTTGGCGCACCGGCTTGGCTTCATCCTCCATCAATATGCGGTGCATGCAAGTAGATGGGCTAATGCCTTTGATGTCGGCTATAGTCCATCCGATTGCAAGCTTGTGCTCTTTAAGCACCGCAATCAACTTTTCTTCTTGATCTTCGGTCAATTTGTTTGAGATTATGACCGGCAACGTTTCTTTTTCTCCCAAAAACACATATTTCAAGTGTTTTGGGAGTGGCTTCATCTCAACATCGGGGGCCTGCAAAATAGAAGGCAAAGGCTTCTCTTCGGGGATGGTTAGTGGAAATGCTCTCGACCCCGGTGGCATGAGTGGAAGTTGGAAGTGATTATCCAATTCCACCATCATGGCTTGCATATTGGGAATCGAGGCAAGTCCTAAAGAATTTTCCCCGAAATCATTTTCAATGACGCTCAATAGTTCGTCCTCTCCATTTATTTCAAAAGTATCTTGTACAAGAGGATCAATAATATCAATGGCAAATAGAGAATGATTTTCATTTGGGTATTTCATGGAGTCATAAATGTTGAATTCAACTTTATCTCCATCAAATTCCATTGTTAAAGATCCGCTAAAAACATCAATTTTAGCTCTAGCGGTCTTTAGAAATGGCCTTCCTAAAAGGATAGGAACCGCATTCTTATCATTTTCCATTTCCAAAACATAAAAGTCGGCGGGAAAGATCAAATTGTCTACCATAACTAGTACGTCTTCGACAATACCCTTAGGGTAGGCGTTTGATCTATCCGCAAGTTGGATAACCACTCCGGTTTCGTTTAAAGGGCCAAGTTCAAGTGATTTATACAAAGAATAGGGAATAACATTGATTGATGCTCCTAAATCTAGCATGGCCTTTGAAAACGTAGTGCCGCCCAACTTACAAGGTATAGTGAACATTCCGGGGTCATTGTATTTCTTTGGAAGTTTCTTTTGAAAGACCGCGGAAACACGTTCACTAACTTGGACTTTTTGTTTTCCATTGAGTCTATGTTTTCTTTTTATTGTACAAAGCTCTTTGAAAAATTTTGCAAATCTAGGGACACCTTTTATTAAGTTCAGGAGGGGAATATTTACCTCACATTTGGAGAAAGTCTCATAGATATCTTTGTCTTTCTCCACCTTCCGTGTTTCCCTCAGAGCTTCGGGAAACGGGGCTTCAACTTCTTGGATGGCCGGTGGTGGAGTCGGCATGTGAACCTCCTCCTCTTCCGATTTAGCTTTGTCCACAATCTCCTCTTCTTCTTCCTCGCCAATGTGGCTTTTGGCTTTCTCCTTGGCAATCACCAACTCTTTGTCACTCCTTAATGTCACCGCATGGGCTTGTTGCCTAGGATTCGGCTCCGTTTGAGATGGAAGCTTTGTTGAATCCTTGGCTTCAAGCCTACTCACCGCACTTGAGATTTGGCTCATTTGATTCTCAAGGTTTTGGATGCTTGATTTTGTCTCATGCTGAAATTGAACCATGTTTTGTTGCATGGTTGAGACATTTGAGGTGAGTGCTCGGATCATGTCTTCGGTGGACATAGTTGAGCCTTGGCCTTGGGGTTTAGAATACGGTTGCTTTTGAGGAAATTGGTTTTGTGGGGGGTTATTTTGTGGTGGGTTTCCTTGCGGATTCCCATATCTCAAATTGGGGTGATCTCTAAACCCGGGATGATAAGTATTTCCATAAGAATCGTACCTCTTTTGGTTGGGGAACCCCAAGGCATTGACTTGCTCGGAGTTGTCTTCTTGTAGAGTTGGGCATGAGTCGGTTGGGTGCCCTTGCTGAGTGCAAATGCCGCAGACCTTGACTTCTTGGGTTTTGGAATTTAAAAGGAAATCCTTAACCAAAGAAGTCAAGCCGGCAACTTGACTTTCCAACGAGGTGTTGGACTCTGCCGCCATCACTCGTTTTTTTGATGACCTCCCGCTATAGTGTCTCGAGTTTTCGGCAAACTCCGAGATGAGGTCTCTTGCTTGGGAAGGTGTTTTGTTGACGATTCCTCCTCCACATGCGGCGTTGATCATTCGTCTATCATCATTGCAAAGACCATCATAAAAGTATAGGATGAGGTCTTGCTCCGAATAGCCGTGGTATGGACAGCTTGCACAAAGCTTTTTGAACCGTTCCCAATATTCATAGAATGATTCATCATCGTTTTGCTCCACATTGCTAATTTGTTTCTTTAGAGATGAGGAGACGGAGGCGGGGTAATACCTCTCGAGAAAAGCTTTCTTCATGGCCGCCCATGTTCCTATACTTCCCGAGGGAAGATAGAATAACCAATCCTTTGCGGTGTCTTTGAGGGAGAATGGAAAAGCCCTCAACTTAATTTGCTCCTCGGTAACTCCGTTGGGGCACATGCTTGTGCAAACAACATGGAATTCTGAGAGATGCTTATTTGGATCCTCCCCTCTTAAGCCATGGAAGGAAGGAAGAAGATGAATAAGCCCCGATTTGAGCTCAAATGTATTACCCTCATCAAGAGTGGGGAAGGTAATACACAATGGTTGTTGATTCAGGTTTGGAGCCGTGAGCTCCCTCAGTGTTCTTGTTTCTTGAGCCATAGTGATTGGCTCTTCAGATTCGCTAGAACTAGAGCTAGCGTTTGAGGATTCCTCCGAGGGTGTGTGCGGAAATAAATTTCTCAACCTCTCGAAGGCTTGTTCTATTTCGGGGTTTGTTTGATAAGTGATTTCGTTTATGGAACGATATCGGACCATATACTTCACAAAGCTCAGAAATAGAAAAATAAGAACTCTTTATATTTTTGATTACACTACTACAAAAGAGGGTTTTCACGTCGGTTATTTATACCCTTTCACGTCAGTTTTTAAACTGACGAGGAAAGTCGCGACGTTATAGGTAGTATGATATTACGTCGGTTTAGTAACCGTCGTAATAGTTAAGTTCTCACGTCGGTTCTTTTGTAAAACCGACGTAACAAGTAATCGATTTTCCATAATAACTAAGACCTACCACGTCAGTTTTTCTGAAAAACCGACGTAAAAAGCTTTATTTAAAAATAAAAAAAAAATACATATAACGTCAGTTTCTTAAACAAACCGACGTTATATGTACTTTTAAAAAACAAAAAAAAATAGTAAAATACATTTACATAGCCCACGAGACAATTCAAGTTTCTTATTTACGTGTTCTCCCCTGTGGTTAAATGTACGCCGCAAGTGGGTTATTAATTGCTGCTGTACAAAAAAAGAATATCAGATTGTGAAAATATGAAAGAATGTTTTTTACTATACAAAGATAACAAAAAATCCCTCTGCAGCCAAATTATGTTATCAAATAATGAAATTTACGAATAGTGAACTTTTTGGTAAAAGGTTATATCAAATAACCATTCCGCCCGCTATATCAAAAGAGGCTGCTTCCTCGGTAGTCATATTCGCCCGTGCAACTCTTTCATTTTTTCAACCTTAAATTCAAACAAAACAAAAACCAGTTGATCACTTTGATAATGCTTTGGCTAAAAAACAATGTATAACATCTTGTAGATTTTAAATATACAAATCAGATACAAGAATTGCACCTGCAAATATTCAAATACTCATCTCTTGAACTTGTGAACTCAATAAGATCTCTCTCTTCCGAGCAGATTCAATCCCTGAGATCTGTAAAGCATGTCTAACAAATTAACATTCAGAAATTAAAATACATGAAGTCACAGTATTACAGCTTAAACCTGAAAGCAGAAACTCAATTAAAAAACAACTATCATATATTTCGTTGTCCAGCTGCATTCATTGGCTTTAATGTTTTGTAAATGCCAAGTATAATTCAAAGAAACCTCCAACATGCAGTAGCCAATTTGTATGAAGCCATCAACCTTTAAAGTAATGTTTTTCATAAAATACCTATTTAGATAATAGATTGTAATTTATGCAGCCTATAAAGACCATGCCCTTTAAGGCATCTAGCTACCTCTGCATTTCAAGCATCATTTCAAGCATCAGGAGGCAACTCTTGCAAGTCAATCAAGTCCTCTTTGATCACATTTATATTCCTAAAACAGTAGGAGAATGTTATTCAAACTAAAACTTACAGCATTAATATATACACATATATATAGTAAACTCACGTTTTTCTAGGACAAAACTGAACAAAGAGAGAATCAAATGAATGAAAATAGTAGATGGAAAAGCAGAGCTGTGATACAAGATCATATTCTCCTCACCAATCTGCTATACAAAAAAAATAGCTTTATATGTTCATTTAGATTCGCATACTTTATTTCATCTTTAATACAAGAACAAATGTAATAAAGAAGCAATTGACAAAAGAATCATATAATGTTCATCTATGCCATTTCTTGTGGAAAAGACACAGGAAGTGCATACTCAGATAAGAGACCTTTTACTTCTTACGCCACACATGAAAATAAAGGACATCCACTGAACCAGTGCATACTCAGATAAGAGACCTTTTACATACTCCACATGTGACATTGGGCAGAAGCTACCTCTTTCTTTCCTTTAAAAAACACAAGAAAATTTTCAACATTATGCATTAGAACAACCTAAATTCAATGGATGCAAGCCTGAATACTATCTGGAGCGGAAATAATGAAACAAACACTAAAAGCAGCGACAAACTAGCAATTCTAATTATTAACACTAAGGTGAAATTATAACTAATGATTTCGAATATAGCAAATTCGAATAATTCACAGTATGTATTCAAACAAACACTAAATTTTAAATGTCAGAATTTTTGAATTTCAATTCAGAAGTAAAAATTGAAAGTCTATTCATATGAAACCTGAAGGTCAAGGTTTTTGCTGTTTTTCATCTATTATGCGTAACCTCAAGCTTCAAGGAACCAGTGCTGCAAAAGATTTCAAAGGCCGAATAAAGAAACATGATACTAATACAAGATATTCATATAAGATTATTCTTGACATCCCTGGAGTGATAGTGTTAAAAAAAACATGATACTAGTACAAAATATTCATATAAGATTATTCATGTCATCCCTTCTATCAAATATCTTCTATCGGTATTGAGAATCCTATAAATTTGCTATGGTTTTTGCTTGCATACCACGTTCAGAACGCTACCCAAAAATGAGTTTTCATTCTATTCTTCTAAAAAGAATCTATGATGCTGAACATGTGAAACTAGCAATTTCTTTAAAACACTTCAAATGCTTCTTAAACCACTAAATTATTGTACCACTATTCATAAATACGAGTATCAATCAAAACATCAAAAAAAGCGCATAGCACATAAAAAATAGGTTTTGGAAACAGTCCTACACTCCTACTAAAGATTAAGGTACTTAAATTTTTCAATCAAAATATCTAGAAAAACAGAGTTATACGCAAATGGAGACTGGATAGGTCGAGATGGTGAAGGATATCATGACTTAAGAGAGGGCGAACAATGGAAGAAAGAGAACCTGATTAGCTGCGGAAGTCAATCAGAAGCCTAGCACCCGCGATTTCTTTACCTGCAGAAGTTAATCAAAAGTTTGGCTGACTGGGCGAACTCACCTCAATATCTGTACCAGTGGCTTTTTCCGGCGTCTGGAAAGAGTTGAATGACTCCAAATTTGATAACCCTTGAAAACCAGACAACCCTACATCTTTTTAAAAAAACTAATTGATCGGTCAAGCCAATGCTTTTCGATTATGCGAGTTCATGAAAAACGCCAGAAAATCTAGGGTTTATCACGCAGTGTCGCTTGTCTAAACCCAGGCGCAATTCTACCCTCTCGCCTGCGCTTTGAAGATTAATGACGCTTTTCAACGATTTTAAGATGATTGGCCCGGTGAGAATGGAGGAATATACCTGTATAGGGCGTCTGAGTCGGGGGATTCATGAAGTGAATCAGTTCGTCGAGATCGGCGGGGTAAGACGAGAGACGAACCTAAGCGGCGCAGGTCTGGCTCCTCGATATGAAAGATGCGATTGAAAGTAACTCGAAGGATTAATTAGATACGAAGTATTAAGAAGTGTTTTTAATATTACCACCAAACGGTCTAGTATTATTATAATGCAAGTCGGTTGTAAAGAAACTGTCCTAAAACACCCCGCTATTACGCCTGACAATAAGAGGACCGTCGAAAGAAGGTGGATGTCGTTTTTTGCATGTACCTTACTGCGTCGGTTATTTTGAATAACCGACGTTAAAACAAAAACCATATGTTACAACGACCGTTTTCCAAAAACCGACGTTATACGTGTGACGTGAAATGTCATATTTGTAGTAGTGTTAATTATATTTTTTTTGATTTTTCTTGAAATAAAAAGAAAAATAATTGCCTTTCCCCGGCAACGGCGCCAAATTTGACGTGCACTTTGTCGTGATGTGCACTCAAAATAATAATACAATACAACACTTATACGTAGTATAGCGTAGTAAGGTTCGTATCCACAGGGAAAGGAATACTTTTCTTTTTATAGAACTAGTAACAAAATGGGGGGTTTTAGTTTGATTTGGTTTAATAAATTAAACACGAAGATGAACAAGTTATGTGGTTTAATTAATGAGAAGAAGACTTGGCTTTGCTTTTATCCACTTAATGAAATGTTCGTCGATCCCGGTTATATCTTTAACTATCTTCCTCTCGAATACTCAATCGAGGAGTATATCCAGTTCATCGAGGGTAGTTATTAATAACGAGACGCGTTCATTAATAAAACTTACTACCGAGTCAATATAGAACAAGCGCCGTATATTAACTTGATAGTAGCAATAAAATCAAGATGAAAACGATTGAGATTGATAACCTCAACACAAGCGGTTTATTGGTTTAATCAATATAATTAATTCCCCTTGGCTTATTAACCATGAGAAGCATGCATTAACAACCCAAGTTTACTACCATGAAAGGACCGAATTAATAACAAGCGTATTAACCGACCGATTCTAGGAATAATTAATATATGAGACAAAACTAGTTGATCCTTTAAGTAATGTTCAAAATATTAATATGAAATATGAATAGGAATTAATTAATACTCAAGGAAGAATATTAAAGAAGATGAATCCTACTATAGTTAATATCAAGATGTTAACTAATTGTCATTTTAGTAACACTCCCCAATATTAACATAGAGGAAGAAATAGCTATTACTATAACTAATGTCAAGATGTTAACTAATTGTCATCTTAGTAACACTCCCCAACATTGATATAGAAATAGTATTTAAAGGGAGAATTAATATTCAAGGAAGAAGATTAAAGAAAATAACTCACAACTTACAAATTCATTAAGCTTCAAAGTAGCAAAACCAAGAGGGAAGAGTTTAGCTCCTCATTTGGAGACTAAACATGATAAAAATATAAAGAAAGGACTTGACTAAACTGAGCTTAGAAGTATATAGGAATTGGTCATCTTCTTGTGGAGGAAATGGGGTGTATTTATAGCCTTTTTAGGCTTGCAGGGTCGTGTACCCGATCGGGTTTTCAGCCCACTCGATCGGGTACCATATGTGGCTTCGGCGAAGCTGAAAAATGGGGTCATACCCGATCGGGTCTGTCGGTCACCCGATCGGGTATGGACACCCGAACGTGTTAAAATCTTCCCGCATGATGCCTTGTTCCCGGATTTGATTTGATTCGAAATTTCAGAAGGGTACCCGACCGGGTATAGGTCATACCCGATCGGGTACAGACCAAATTCGAAATCTTCACCTCTTTTTCTTGTATTTTTGCACCTTCCTTCCACTTGTGATGTTCACCAATGGTCTCCAAAGTGTACTTGAACCTGTTTGGGCTCAGAATGAACCTAATCTAAACATATTACAAATATTTCACAAGCTAAACTATGACACCAAAAGTGTGTAATTTCCAAAGTGACAATCAATTCAAACTAATTAAAAATACCAAAATAAACATGGAAATTGCATGAATGTCAAACACCTATAAATACACTCCTTTTCCTTCCCATTTTGACACCCAATCTTATATATACTTAAACTCAGTTTAGAATAGTTATTTTCTTTGTATTTTCTAGCATGGTTTTAATTTTCTTTTGTGGTTTGTCACTTTGTTGAATGTTAAATTAAAGTTGGGATTTATTTTCTTAAATTTATTTTTTGAATATTAATTATTCCCTTGAGCCTATTTCTATATTAATGTTAGTATGTTGCTAAGTGACGATTAGTTAATGCTTTGACATTAATTATTTCTAGAAATTCTCTTCTATAAATGATCAATGAAATGATGATATTAATCATTGATGGTTTCACATGTAAGTAACTCCGGGTTATTAGTGTGTGGTCTCATGGTTACCAATCTTAAGAGGGATTAATAATTGTGTTGATTAAACTGAAATTTTTGTGTTGAGGTTATCAATCTCAATTGATTTCATCAAGGAGTTCAGAGATTAAATGCTACTATCAAGTCGGTATATGATGATGTTCTATACTTGACTAATAGTAAGAGTTGTTAATGAACGGTCTCGTTATTAATAACTTCTCCGGATGAATTGGAAATACTCCACGATATAATTGAGTATTCGAGAGGGGACAAGTTAAAGATACAATCGAGATCAACAAACATCTCAACAAGTGAAACGTAACAAAACCAAATATTTTATCTCATTGATTTAAATCACATAAGTCACTCATCTTAGCATTTAAATATTATGAATTGAAACAAACTTAAATCCCACCCTTTGTTATAATTTTCAAATAAGAAATACATTTTCCTATAGATACTAATCTTACTACAATATACTACGCGCGGTATTAGTGCGACTATTAATCGATTTGATTTTGAGGCACACAACAACTCTGATACTGTCACATGTTTTACTTCTATTCATGAAGGAATTATCTCTAAACTTTACCTATACTCCCTCATGAATTGATTTGCAATTTTTGGATTTAAAAATGACTTGGTAAAGTTAAATCAACTATGTGGACAATTAATTACATTGAAAGTTCTACAAAATAAATTGTTGTGGTAAACAACTAATAAATAAAGTGAAACTATGTTGACCAGAAAAAATGTCTTTGTAATTCTTTTCGAGGAAGTGTATAAGAGTTAACTGAGTTTGGTGTCCAATTGTTTAATAACCCATTCTCAAATCTTTCTCACAATACTAATTTGATATAGGCAATTGAATTGACTGAATTTATTGAATAATGAAAAAACTATAATTAAAATATACTCCCTCTAATCATCAATTATGAATAATTTCTATTATAGGAGCAGCGGACTTTGAAGAGGCGGCCCTAGGGGAAACCCTGGGCGGCCCTAGCGGACTTTCTTCTTCAATCAGTAAAAAGATTTGAAAGACATTGACATTTTCTATGATGTGAAAGATCAAATCAAAAGTTTTTGTATGTTTCCGCTATTTTTTTTATTTCTATTTACGAGAATTTTGGTCCGGTTTCTTCATTGGTCGAGAATTTAGTCCGCTTCATGTGAGCGTGTGGTATGTTATTCTCCTAGCAATGTCTAGAGGCTACGTGTTTCTAATCGGTGTAATCGATCTGGTGAATTTTCTTTGTTCATGGTTGGTAAAGCCTTTTCAACCTTGTTGTTCAGATGCTTTAATTACTCGCCCACCACCTAACACACCGCCTCTCTCTGGGAAGAAGAAAACGCTCAATTGGATCTCCTTTTCGGTGGCTGGTCAAACCGATGATTCAAAAAAATTATGTTCAACTGATTTTCCTTTGTTGATTGCTAGTCAAACCAATTCTCTCTTTCCGGTGGCTGGTGAAGCCGAGTCTTTTAGTTGTAATTTTTTATTTTCTATTTGGAGTAGCAAGAAGAGCAGCAAGACTGTTAGATTAGATTACATTATTGCGGGATTAGTGATCTGGAAGGATTAATTAGATCATTTCCATTTATGTCTCATCCCATTGTAGATTTAGGTTATTCGCTCTTTGTATCTTTGTTGTCTATTAATAATAAATTTATTATTTGCTTTTCATGAAAAAAAATATAGAGGTTTTTCCTAAAATATTACTAGTAAAAAAATCCATAGACAAAAAATGTGACTATAAGATACTATGAGCAAGTTTTATAGTCACTACGAGGTAACATTTGAATACACTTGTAGTCACTAAAGTTACTGAGTCACATTTTTGTCCACTAATTTTATTTTGGTAATATATTTGGAATTATTTCAAAAATATACTCCCTCTATCGTTCAAAACTTTGTCAGTTTTCGGCAGATTCCAGTGACGAGCAGCTCTGGCAGCAACTCTTCCAGGGTATTCTTGTCTATGTTTAAAAAGTACTCCTATTCTAGGAATTTTAGAAACTTTGTCCTATTTATGCACTTTCTATATGTTCTACTCGGTTAATGAAATTTGACGGGCAATAAAGTTAAGCGATCTATGTGAATATGATAGCCGTTATATTTACTTGTGTTTAACATAAGTTTTTATGAGTATTTGTTGAAGAAAAGAAGAGAAATCGGGCAAATACCTCAAGAATGAGAGCTAGAGCATAAAACATTGCGATGCATGGCTTTTTGGACCAAGAGAATGACGTCCTGTCCATAATTCGAGTATAAATTATTATAGAGAACTCGAAATCACTCGATTCGAGTTTCATGTGAATTCTAACTCAATAAGGTACAAATGTTATGAAGACGTCATGGCCAAAATATGAAGGGAACAAGACTCAATCAACCAACAAAGTCATATGTTGCTGGTGGGATTTCAGGATGCATACCTCTCAGTGTTTTATCCATATCTTTTGATTGGATGAATAAAATCACCCCATTCAAGTTTTGGTGGATAGAAGACTTCATTAGCTACAACTGTGATGAAGGACTCATGTCCAAATTCGTAGCGGAACATCTCCAAAATCCCAGGACAAAACCGGCGCCGGAATTTCACCAAACCGGCGCCGGTTGCATTAAATCTGCCATTTTCCCGGTTGGCCGAAGTATAAACGGCGCCGGTTTTACCCTATAACCGGCGCCGGTTATGGTGTTTTTCAGCATTATTCCATCCCCGAAGTAAAACCGGCGCCGGTCAAGCCTAAAACCGGCGTCGGTTAAGCCCGAATCTACAAAATACAAAGAGACGTGCAGCCATATCTTGATCGGAAAAACCCACTTTCCTTATGATCTGATCAAATATATCTTCCATGCTTGATTGTTGGGCTCGAATAGACTAAAAGTTGCCAATTTTTAGCCTATATAAAGCCCCCAATTCATCAAACAAGATCATAAATCCATTCTTGAAGATTAAATTTCAGTTTTTATATTTCCTTTTTGCATTTTCTTGAAGTGCTGGAGAAGAAGTCATTTCTATCCTCTACAATTGGTCCTAGATATTATTTCTTGTATGTTATTGTATTTCATTGCTCTTAGTTACACTTTTGTAATTAATATGAGCTCAAGGAGATAAGTTCTTAGCTAAGGCTAGGGATGAACTTCTATGCCCACTAGGTGTTCGATAAAAGTTCTAAACCAATAAATTGTGATTTATCCTTTACATTTTGATTGTTTATGACTATGGTATACAACATAGAAGTATGTTAAATTTAGTTTATACTTGCAATTAACGTTGAAGTCTAAACTATGAACATTAAAGGATAAACATATATATTACCGAGAATAGAAATATATCCGGTATTATATGATACGGGTGTGATGTCTTGATATTCAACGGGGTTTTCGGTAGATGAATGTAAGCCGTAACGGGACTTACACGTAACGAAAATCACGCTCTCGCTACCTTAACCGGAGTTGAGAATATATTAGCGACAATCGTATTCATAATTATTGGTAAATAACTACTATTCAACCCTATTAAAGCATTTAAGTGATTCCCGAAGCCTTAGCCGTTGTTATCATTCATTTTAAACCCGAATTAATTAAAGTTGTTTCCTTGAATTAAAAGTGAAAAGCCAAAAATACAAAACACAAATCAAAATCCCTGCACTTTACTCATTTCAATATTTAAAGTTATCTACTCTCGGACTTGAATTAAACAACGTTTCCCTGTGGATTCGACCCGGTATTTTACCGGAATTTATTACTATATCGGCACTTGTACACTTGCAAGTTCAAACCGATCAGAATACATGAATTATTTTTAGGAAATAAAATTTGCTAAAAGTCAGATATTCAAAGTAAGAAGTAAAACATTATAAATGACGTGCACTTTGTCGTGTGTGCACTCAAAATAAATTCAATACTAACAACTATACGTAGTATAGCGTAGTAGAGTTCGTATCCACAGGGAAAGGAATAACTCTCTTTTTATGTAACTAGTAATAAAAAGGGGGGTTTTGATTGTTGTGTGATTTAATTAAATTAAACACGAAGATGAACGAGTTATATGGGATTTAATTCAAGAATAAAAAGGGACTTGGTCTTGTTACTTTCCACTTGTTGATATATTTTAGTCGATCATTGTTATATCTATAACTTATCACCTCTCGAATACTCAATCGCAGAGTATCTCCAATTCATCGAGGGTAGTTATTAACAACGACCGTTCATTAATAACCCTTACTATTTATCAAATATAGAACAATGTCGTATACCGATATAATAGTAGCATTTAACCTCTTTAACTCCTTGATGAAATCAATTGAGGATTGATAACCTCAACACAACGGTTTCGGTTTAACCAACAAAATTAATCCCTCTTAAGTTTATTAACCACGACCGTGCATTAATAAACCGAAGTTACTTACTTGTGAAATCATCAACGTTTAACCATCGGTTCGTTGATTGTTTCTAGTAATAATCAATGTCGGAACGTTAACTAATCGTCACTTAGCCACCCTCCAACATTAATATAGAATGAGATTAAGGGAAGAATTCATAATCAAGAGGAGAAAGTAAGAAAATAACTCACAACTTTAATAATAAACAAGCTTCAAGAGCAAAATCAAGAAATGGAAGTTTAGCTCCTCATTTGGAGACTAAACATGCTATAAAATATAAAAGAAATACTATTCTAAACTAAGTTTAAGAGTATGGAAGAAGGGATTGATTAAATGGGAGGAAAAGGGGGTGTATTTATAGGTATTTTGAGGTGGTTGGGTCTGATACCCGACCGGGTATATAGAATACCCGATCGGGTATCCTTAATTGCTTGGAAGGTGCTGAAATCACATTCAACCCGACTGGGTTGGGTCAAAACCCGACCGGGTTACGTATCAAATCGGATATTTCCCACGTTCTCTTGATCTTGGACACGTTCTTTTGTTCTTGTCAACTCAACCCGACCGGGTTTTATACCAACCCGACCGGGTTTTGGTGCGTAGCTTCCTTTTGGCTTCATATGTCACTTCCAACCCGACCGGGTTTGCTACCAGAATTTATTTCTACCATTCATCTTGCCTTCCTTTGGTGCCTATAATACTTCCTTGCATCCCTTATGGTACTTACAACAAAATACACACTAAAAATACAAATTAAAACCTACAACATTAATCTATAGAGTACATCACAAACTAAACTAAACAATTAAAAACAACAATCAAACAATACTAAAATAACAAACTTATGCACTAGGAAATAGTGCATATCAATAAACTAGAGAAAATTCCTTATGTAAGACTACAACATAGACAAAGTGCACATATAAGACTATTAATGTTTTCTTCCTAAAATATGATTTATTCACTCCTAATAGGAGTATGATCAAATAAGTCATATTTTGAAAATAAATATATGTAATCTTATTTGTGCAAAGTATAAAGTAAAAGATTAAAAAACAATTTCTATAAAAACTATTGGAGTTGATCAACTAATATTAAAAATGTTTTCTTTTGGACTATTTTCAGTCCCAGATAAGACCAGATCAGACTTAAACATATCAAAACAGACCAGAACAGACTTAAGCAGACTAGACCAGACCAGACTAGATTAGACTTGGGATGTTTCCTTTTTGGACTGTTTTCAGTCCCAGACCATATCAGACCAGACCAGACTTGACTTCCGTAGTTATAAAATACACAGAGACCAGACGTTTACCAGACCAGACCAGACCGGCAAATTTCAGTCCAAAAGAAAACATCTTTGGACAGTTATAAAAACACAGAGACCAAACATTATATTTGTCAGACCAATTCAGACCCGATAATTGAAACAGACCAAACCAGATTAGACTAAACCATATGAGTAAGTCTCACTCCAAAACAAAACATCCTAAATGGTCTTTTATTTAGGGATGTATATTTTTACTTTTTATACTACCTCCGTCCCAATTTACACTTAACCATCTCTGACTTTTCTGGTCCAAGATGGTAAATTTGACCAATTATTTTAATTAATATATTTATGCAAAATATAATAATTTTATACTTTTATGATAGAATTTTAGCAAAGAACATTTTCATATCATTTTCATATTATCAATATTTTCTCTATATAAACATATAATCGGTCAAAGTAAAATGGGACGGAGGGAGGGAGTAGTATTTTACTTCGAATACGTACTCCTTAATTATTACTCCGTATCTTAGCTTGTTGTATATCACAAAATTAAACACAGTCTATATATGATATGCATCATTAAATTAGGTTGATCCACTGCCGTGTGAGTCTCATATTATATCGATCAATGCTGCTAGCTAGATATCAGCAGCGTCTTCAACCTCGGAGTGGTCAAATGATGATGACTGATCGGCGGCGGGCGTAAATAAAGGCGGCATCCCTCCATATGGTTGATGGTTATTGACGATGTCATGAGCAACAACGTGGGTAGCACTTTCTTGATGATCAAAACCGGCGGCGGCGGTTGTGTATCGCATCAAGTCGGCGTTGGCGTCGTCGAGCTCCTTCTGGAGGTGAAGGAGCTGGGCGTGGAGGAGGGAGATGGCGCCGACGCAGCCGTGGACGGGGTCTCGGGCCCGAGCGTCGGCTTCGTAGGCAAGGCAGTTGACGGCGTCCTGCCTCTGGTGGGCTGGGATGTGGCTCAACAGCTTGCTCACGTTGCTAGCCCCGAAGATCCTGTGCACATTGGCGAACTTCTGAGGCTCCTCCGGCGGGAAGTATGGCGCGAAATTGCACTCCGCCGTACATTTCCTCCTCAGCTGCTTGCATGCTGCACATGGCGCCTTTGAATCAGGGCCGCCGCCGCCGCCGCTCCAACCTCCTCCTCCTGATCTTGAACACATGTCCTAGCACCACATATCTCCTTGAATCAGCTTATCTCTAGTATGCTCTTAAATTTAAATTTGATACTTTTAATATAAAGGATCGGAACAGTGAACAACAATAATCTCAACTATCAGTGATCTGTTTGAAATAATTCGAAATATGTTTATTTCAAAATAATTCCAACTGTTGAATTTTTTTCTCAAAATACTTCACTCACTCATAAGTATTACGGAGCATATAAGTTTAATTAAGGATAATTATAAGTCATTGGAGTATTTTGAGAAGATTTTTCAATAGTTGAGATTATTTTGGAATAACCGATACTTTAATTTGAATTATTTCAAGCAGATCAATAATAGTTGAGATTATTCTTGTTCATTATATCTAATTTAAATGAATGTTTCACCGAATAATGCTATTCAAATTTCCATCCAAAAAATTCTATGTAGGGTATCAAATAAAATTCTATGTACTATCGTATGAAATTTCACCCTTTGAATAGGATTCTTTAGCCGAAAATTGGAACAATATTACCCGTAGAAACGTTTGTGTATACATATAGTACTGATTTATTTCATTTTATACTTAAAGGTATCCAAATGCAATAATCGTATCCAATATATATAGTTAGAAATAGTGTTTATTCCTTTTACCCAAAACAATTCAAACAATTACGGAGTACAAAATAAGTACATCATTGATCACTTCATTATCGCGCCCAACCGACCAAAAGGTGAAGTCATATACGATAGTATATATATGGAGTCATATATATGGAGGGCTATACTCTCAAGTCAACATATAGGAATTAATTCCACTTTATGTTGTTTCCATATTTAATACTCGTCTTTCACTTTCGGTTTTCCTCCGAGTTTTGGTACCTGACTATTATTTTTTTGACCATTTTCGGTCCATCTCTGGGCATTTTTACTACCGGAAAAGGACTATATATGGTCAAGAAAACAATAGTCAGGTACCAAAAATAGATAAAGTGAAAGACGTGGACTAATTGTGGAATTGGTGCAAAACTCAGAGGACCAAAAGTGGAATTTCTTTCCACATATAGAAGCTAATTTAAGTAATTAATAGAACTCAAATTTCATTAAGATACTCTCACATAGTCACATTTATACATGGGCGGAGCTAGGGGAGGGCCATCCCTGGCCCTGGCCCAGCCCAAATTTTAAAAATGTCTATACTTTTAGTGTAAAAAATTCCGTGTAAAAAATTTTCAAAAAATATTCTTTGTATAGGCCCAGTCCGGCCTAGTGCTCTAGCTCCGCCCCTGCATTTATAGATGTACAAGTAGGTAGAGGGAGGTTCAAATAAAAAGTACTCCTCATATGAAAAGTAAGAAGTAATCTTAGCCGTTAAGATGAGAAAATGAGTGGATGGGATCAATTTTTAAGGGTAAAATTCGGTGCCAAAAGTGTAATTATCAAAAAGTTTTTTAAAAAATAGAGTGAAAAATGTGCATGAATACTGAGGAAAAGTGCATTAGACTAACACAAAAGTGCATCACTTTTTAAGAAAAAAAAATAAGAAGTATAACTATTGTTTCTGATATTTTTTTAGTAGCTGAATGTGCACCATTACATATTGCATATGCACTTTTGCTATTATGTATTACACATTTTGGTTGGCCGTGACTTTTGATCTATACCATCCATTTTTAAGTAATCAAGGGCTTAGATCACTTCTCACTTTTCTAGTAGGTATATATCATATATGTATAGGTATGTCATGAGATTTAAGAAAATAAAGAGTATACTTTTGTTTAACAATTGAAACCTTTAAAAGGGAAGAAAATGGACGTAATTAATATGGATATAAAAACGCGAAATACAGTACGTAATAGATGAAATTAAAGCCAAAGTGAAAAAAAAAACATTTTCAATGTAAGAAAAATGAGAAATACTACGTAATTAATTAGTGAAGTCCAAAAGTGAACAGTATTTTCTATAAAATGAGAAAGAATTAACAGAAACATCCCTAAATATGAATACAAAAAAGTCAATGTTTAAAAATGAATTATACCATCATATATATATATATATATCCTACATCATTAACCCGCCTTAGCTTCTGGTTATTATTTACGTACGTCGACGTATTATGTACGTGTAAGGAGGCAAAGTAGGTTGGGGTCATACCGGCAAAGGATGTAGGGTTCGAGCATGTGGACTTACTTCCGGGATCTAAGCCTTTTTATGGGTTGATACCCGACATTCCTCATGCACACCTCCGCAAAACAAGCATATACGGAGTATGGGTATATATGTGGATGGCCGGATTAAAGTGAAAATTGTTATAGAAAATTGTTATGGGTATTTCATTCTAAAAGATCAACCTGAGGTATTTCATTCTAAAAGATCAACCTGATAGAAAGAATAGTATAGATCTTAATACGTAGTATAGATCTTAATAAGTAGGCTAGATCTTATATTTGTGAGACTATAACAAAAATCACTCCTCCCATGAAAAATACGTATTAATGAATCTAGAGTTTCAAAATGAGTGAACTAAATCGGTACACAATTTTAATTCTTATACATTTTGTTTGCGGTCTGATGCACCTTTGACCCATAATAATGTTGTATTTGCAGACAATGGTGCAGTTTTTACACATGTGACTTTAGAATATCTACGCAAATACGTAGTATATGTTTTTCAATTTTTACTTTAAAATCTCATCTCATCCCGGTTTTATTAGATCATTCACCATAATCCATCCTTATTTTTCATCTAAAAACTCTATTTAGTTGAGCTCCCTATTGTTTGAAACATTACTTGTTTATTTTTAACCTTTTAAAGCATAAAAAGAAAGAAACAAATTTTAAAGTGATAGAAAAACTCCTTAAATGCTAAGTTTTTGGGTGTGTCATGGCTTCTTAACACTATTCTTATACGTGCTCTCGTTTTATTTTCTTCCTTCCAAACCCCCCAATCAAGTATATAAACTCTACCCGAATAATAATCGAAATCGGTGAAGATCAACGAACTTTCATACTAAGTGTGATCATTCAAGGATTATAAAAAAAATTAAGGAAATTGCTTTAAATAGGATTAGAGTAAATAAGTTTTAGAATTCTATTATGCTTTCATCACGAAATACGAGTCATTATTGCCGATCATGATTGACAGATATTGGCATGTTATATTCAGGGGCGTAGCTAGGATTGAAGGTTGGGCAGAACCGGTATAAAGATTTTTTCAGATAATTTTTTTCACATAAATTTTTAGACTAAGGATGTTTTTACTTGGACTGTAATTTGCCCCAGACCAAACCAGACCAGACCAGTCCAGACCAGACCAGACCAGTTCAGACCAGACCAGACCATACTAGACTTTGATAGTTATAAAAATACACAGGGCCGGTCCTGATATAGGGGCAGGATGGGCGGCTGCCCAGGGCCCACCAGGAAGAAGGGCCCATAAATTATTTAGGAGTAATATATATATATTGAGTCTCGTTCACCTCGGGCCCACAAATCTATTTGAGACGCTTTCGGATGAAATTGTTTGATAAAAGTTTGCGAGTATATTTTTCATTAAGTGTAGATTAGGTCAAAAAAATTTCAACTCAAAATTCAATCAGAAAATCTGTTAAATAAATTATTGAAAAATAGTGTGCTTTATGTATGTTTAAATATCACAATGTTTTTAATAATTTATTTAACTAACTTCTTAATTGAATTAGAAATTGAAATTTTGTGTAAATAATCTAATCTTTATGAAGAACATGCCCACAAAATTTTATTAAAAAAATTTGACCAGATCATTTTGTCAAGTGCGCCTGACCAAATCATTTCCTTATACTCTAAATCTCTAATACTCCGTAAAAGATACCCCTCAATCCTCATATCCATAGACTGAGCCACAACGACAGAGCTACACACGAAACACAACTAGATGACTTTCTACATTCCTCACAAAAGCCGATAATTTAAAATTGAAATTTTCTTTTAACAATGCCTAAAGAATTGTTATGTATGGCTTATGATACCAAGTATTTTTTAGGAACAAAAACATTTACTTGTGTAATGAATTTTATTTTTGACTTGAAGCTTTTGTAATACATTTCAATAATATACGGAATATATAATTAGGGGCCTATTTTTTATTTTTTGTCCAGGGCCTATAAATTGTCAGGACCGGCCCTGAAAATACAAAGAAACCAGACCTTACCAGACCAGACCAGACCAGTTCAGACCAGACCAGACCAGATCAGACCAGACCAGACCAGACCAGCAAATTACAGTCCAAGTAAAAGCATCCTAAAAATACAAAGAATTTTCAAATTTGGGGCGGGCCGTGGCCTGGTTGGCCACCCCTCTAGCTCCGCCCCTGGTTATATTGTTAATGCCTAGCTAGTATACTACGTATATTGCAATGATTTTGACGGTAATGAAACTCTTATTTCGGAGAAAAACATAGCAACCCTATTTTGGAATTCCAAAACATGTTCACTTATTTTGGGAATTTCCCAACAACCAGTTATATACTGATATATCTTAAAATCTCTCACAAGATTGATATATGACATACCTAAACATAAGTTTTAATCTTGTACGAAAGGATTGATCGATTCTAAATGATCATTTCATTTTATACGAGTATTATATAAGGCCGGAATAAAGAAAAAAAATCATTAACATAGAATAATCAGTTCTGATGCATTAAAACTTGATGGACTATATTATACTTCGATGATCGATCATTCAATATGTTAGAAAATAGAAATAATGATTAAGGGGTTTCCATCCATGCTTATTCATATGAGGATTTTAAACACATACCCATTAAAAGTGCACCTAGCTAGCTAGCACTTAATTACAGGTAGTAGACTTATACCTTTCTGGTTTGATTCTTGACTATATTATTGTTAGCTAGTGTACGTACGTGGGGTTCGATTTTCCAAGGTAATTTAAGCTAGCTACATACGTACCTATGTCTCACTTCACCTCGATCGTCTGTCACATATATATGTCGTTCTTGCTTGGGAGTTCGTTGCGTACACCTTATTAAATAAGCTGGAAACCCTTTAAATATCCTGCAAAATGATCGCGAGAAACCAATTTTGTGACAGAAAAACCCTAGCTAGCTAGCTAGATCATGCATTGAAGAAGAGGGAGATGATGATAATGATTAGTGGAGAATGTAAGAGTTGGGGTCGGTGGGTCGATCAATTGTGCAAATGGTACAAAACAAAAGAGCTTATCACTCACTAAATACGGATTTTTAGGGCTACAACAATGATTAGGCAAATGCTAGTGCTAAATTATTGCACTCACAATAAGCTACCTTAGCTTAGCTCTCTATATCAACCGACATATATACCAAACAAATTTTAGATATATATGATGTGTATTTAATATTTTTAAATGTTCATCCACAAGAGGAGATAATGTGTTACATGCACCTGCTCCTAGCTACATACTAATGTGGTGTCATGTAATAATAATGTTGAATCTGCTCAAATTGATGAAAGTATGATCTAAGCGGTTAATAGGTTGAATCTGCTAAACTATAAAAACTCTCATCATCCCTTAAAACTTAATCATCTTTGAAATTTTGGTTAATTGTGTTCAATTTTGACCAATATAATATGAAAATGATATGAAAATGTTTTTGTTAAAAATATATACTTTCATAAAAGTAAATATAAAATTTATAACTTTCGTAATGTATATATACTTATGAAAATCATGGTCCAAACTTGAGGGTCATTGACTTAAAAAGTTAAAGATGACAAAATTTTAAGAGACGGGGGTATGTAGTATATTTTATCAATAAAATAAGGAAATTTTTATATGAAAATAGCTAAAACAATCCATTATAGAAAATTCAACCAATTTAGCTAGAAAACTAACTTCACATTTACTAATTGAATTCAAGTATAACAATATTAATTTAAAGTTATTTAAGTTATGTTATTATAGTAAGCCAAAAATGGATGCTCTTATTTGTGTATAGACTCATGCTTTACTATAATTTACGAAATAATTTGGATGATTTTAGTGTTATACAATCAAATTAAATTTAATTAGTCTTTAAATGTATTTAATTGATATACAAAGTATAATGTAATACTTCAATTCATTCACTTACTTATACTATGAGAGTGTTCGCGGTTGTATCTACTTTTAATTAAAGTCAACTTTTAAATAAAAAGTGATTTTAGATCGAGTGCTTTAATTTAATAGTAAAAATAGATAATGTTTGTGAAAAAAACGATTTTTTGACAAAGTTAAAGTTGACAACGTTTCATAAAAAGTGTTTTTGTGTAAAAGGAAAAGTAAAAAACAAGTTAAATTACAAATTTTAAATTTTAAGTGCTTAATTCAAGTAAAAATTATCATTTGAAAAATCAGGAGTCTCCGAATTTTAAAGCATAAACTTGAAAACTACTTTTAAGTTTTCGCAAACATTTTCTTATTTTACTTGATTTTGTGTACTAGACTACTAGCTGATAGTCAAATCTTCAGCATTAAATGCGTCTCTCGCCGATATCTAGGTTCCCCGCCCATCTCTGCGGACGAGTGTCTTCATGATTTTGGACCTTCTGCTGGAATGGAACAAGAGGTAGAAGCGGAACGTCTTCTGTGTATCATCTGCGTGGTCACTAGACCGCCATCTGGTGCATTATGGGGCTAAGGTCATAGAGGTCGATCGTCTTATCGGGACGAGCCGAACGGCGTATCAAACATTGGCCTACCATGGTTAACTGCCCTTGTGGGCTGTGGGGCCCGAGGACGAGCGTCTTGGGCTCCTTTCTTGCTGGGCCTTGATGCTCTTCGTTAAGGGGTAATGGGCCGGCCCCCGGTCAAGCCATTAACTCAATAGTAGTGATTATCACAGTAATATCAGATCATTTTGTGTTCATTCACGTTTAGAATCTATGCTAGCCTTTGAGGAAAGTTTCTAAGCTATATCAACCAAAATGTATGTTTTGCCGTAAATATGATTTAATTAGGGTTTGTGATATGAGTTTGTATTACTTATGAAGTTTTATGGATACTTCAGCTATTATGAGATTAATGGTATTGGAATATGAATTTTGAATTTTGGATAAATTAATTATTTTGATTTATTATGGCTTGAAAGCATGACTTTTATGGAATTGTACTATTATTATCATTGGAAAATTGGGAAAGTTGAATCTCGTATTACTAAACTATATTAATTTTGGTTTTATTTGTAATTTTCACAAATATTTGTATTTGTGATTTTTTCTAATTTGAGGTTTCTTCACAAACGAGCTCTATTGAAAGACGTGGTTAATCTTGATTGTAATTAGGTTCTTAGTAATTTTCTAATTCAAAATTGTACTGTTATTTTGCGTACTAGACTAGTAGCTGATAGTCAAATTATAAGAAAGAAGATGAAAATTAGGAAAAGTTGTGAAGATCAATTGAAAAAGTAAAAGTACTCCGTATTACTTAAATGTTTTAGACAAAACATCAAAAGTGGAGCGTGTAAGAATAACACTCAAGGAAAAGTGAATCAATTTAAAGCAAGCAAGGGATTATTCAAGTGTTCTTTTCATGTTTAAGTCCTTTGATTGTTATGGTAATTGCATTTATGGCACAAACATATTAATTTGTCTCTTTTACTGTTCTATCAAACTTTTAATACTCGTCTTTCATTTCTTCATTGTTTACTTTATACTCTAGTGAAACATATTTCCTACAACCAATGTGAGCACCAAAGAGATTTAGAATTGGCACTTTTAAAATAGCTTGAGGACAATAATATATAATCAAAGTACTATGATAAGTTCATACTTTAACATGCATTTTAAGCGTGTTGAGATTGGTTTTGGTCAATTAATCTAGCTTAAATGTGTCACAAAGGGCCAATTTAACTCTAGTTATGGTTTACATGATTCTCCTCTGCATTTGGTATTTTTGGAGTTAATGTAAGAAAAGTTGAGCCCGACATGCACCAGCGTTGGAGAGTTTTATTTTAGAGCTGAAGAAACTTTCGAGGACAATTGAGGAGCAAAGATAATCTACGACACTTGAAGAAAATAATAGTTGTTCTGTATTGGGAATTCTTATGTATTTTGGTATAGTGGACGGCTCCGTTCAAGTACCTTCCATGTACACAGTGGATTTTAACAATAATCAAGTTGTGAATACTGAGTATTATCATTGGTTACGGCCTCCGGGTAGATCAAACAATTAGATCATAGTTGTTTGTTACTCTCACTCGTTGATGTATTGATTAATGTACATGATATCAAACACTTGTCTGGTATCTAGGACAGTTTGCAAACCCGATTTATGTCTGTCAGTTTAGCTCGGTCCATGAATTGAGCTTAAGCGTCTATTGTCTAATATCAAAAAGAAAGAAAATCAATTTATGGAGCATGCATTATATAAGTGATATTAATAAAACTTTGGTTGATGCTTTAGGTGCAATAAATTCCCCTATGTATGACAAGGAATTATTAGAACACATGCTTCTTGAGTTAGGTCCTGATTATGAGTATATTGTTGGGATGGAGCCATTTCTTTATTCCCCGAGGTTTTTTCACCTCATCACATTCTTCATCCCAAACTTTTAGAAGCGGAACAACGTGTCCTTTTTCTTTGTCAACAAGATCATACTCATCTACATCAAGCGTTTGGGGCTCAAGTCAGTACCGACAACCAGGGCCAAGCTGTAGCTTTCCGCGGGAGAGGAGGTCGCGACAGGGGCAGGTTTCATCGGCCGCAGGGCATGCTGCAGGGACAGCAACCAAGCATGCCGCAAGTATCTGGAGCTTCA
Organism: Cuscuta epithymum; assembly: GCA_945859915.1. Taxonomy (NCBI): domain Eukaryota; kingdom Viridiplantae; phylum Streptophyta; class Magnoliopsida; order Solanales; family Convolvulaceae; genus Cuscuta; species Cuscuta epithymum. The sequence goes on from CAMAPF010000059.1 coordinate 3,317,051, forward strand.
GCCGAAGAGGTGTGGCATATCTAAAACCTCCTAATGCTACCATGGGTAATTCTGTTTTGTCCACTTTGAATACTAATGCTATATCGATCTGTTGTTGGTACTCATTTTGGTTATGAAGGCATCCGATTTGGTGAGGGTATTTGGCGGAACTAGAGTCGTTGTATGTCTCGAAATAAATACAATATTTGCACTAATACCATAGTATAGCGTAGTAAGGTTCGTATTCATAGGGGAAAGAATATTCCTCTTTTAATTAAATCGTAACAAAGGGGAATTGTAAGATTGCTCTTGAACTTAAGAGCATTTAATAAACAAAAAGATGAAAGACTTATGTGTTTTAATTCAATAGAGATGAAGACTTCGCTTTGTTTATATCCACTTAATGAAATGTTCGTCGATCCCGATTATATCTTTAACTATTTTCCTCTCAAATACTCAATCGTGAAGTATCTGCAATTCATTGAAGTAATTAATAACAAGACGCATTCATTAATAAAACTTACTATGAAGTCAATATAGAACATGCGTTTTATATTGACCCGATAGTAGCAATAAAACTTAAGATGAAATTGATTGAGACTGATAACCTCAACACAAGTGGTTGATTGGTTTAATCAATACAATTAATTCCCGTTAGATTACTAACCATGAGACGCATGCATTAATAATTCAAGTTTACTACCGTTGAAAAGACCGAACGATTAACAAGCGTATGCGTCGATCGATTCTAGTAATAATTAATATATGAAACATAACTAGTTGATCCTTTAAGTAATGCTCAAATATTAATATGAAATATGAATAGGAATGTAATTAATATTCAAGGAAGATGATTAAAGAAAATAACTCACAACTTACAAATCATAAGCTTCAACGTAGCAAAACCAAGATGGAAGGGTTTTGCTCCTCATTTGGAGACTAAACATACTAGAAAATATAAAGGAAATAGTTGTCTAAACTGATATTAAAGGTATATGTGAATTGGTGAAATGAATGTTAAGGAAAAGGTGTGTACTTATAGGTGTTTGGAGGTGGCAAGGTTATGTACCCGATCGGGTATACGGGGTACCTGGTCAAGTACCTTTAACAGTTTCCCGGAAGTTGTAAAAATCACACATACCCGACCGGGTATGTCGGTCTACCCGATCGGGTATGAGACCAGATCTTCAAATTTATTCAGCCATGTTCAATTTTTCTCCGGATTTGATTTTGACAAGAGAATCCGGTCAATACTCGACCGGGTATGTATAAGAACAAAACTCCAAATCTTCATACGATGTTCTCCCTTTTGCACATTCTTTGGTCTTTAGGATTCATTCTTTGATCGTTGGGATGATTTTGACCTGTTTTGAGCTCAGAAAAGTCCTAGTCTAAACAAATTACAAAAATCTAAAAAACTAAGGTAATACACCAAAAGTGTGTAATTTCCAAAATAACAAACAACAAAACTAATTAAAAATACACATATAAATACACCCCTTTTTTCTTCCATTTTGATATCCCTTCTTCCATATACTTAAGCTCAACTTAGAATAGTATTTTCTTTATATTTTCTAGCATTCTTTAGTCTCCAAATGAGGAGTTAAACTCCAATTTCTTGGTTTTGCTGTTGAAGCTTGTTGAATGTTAAAGTTGTGAGTTGTTTCCTAATTACCTCTTCCATTGAATATTAATTTTTCCCTTAATTTATCTCTATATTAATGTTGGGGAGTGTTGCTAAATGAAAACTTACAAACATCTTGACATTAATTACTACTAGATCAAACGATCAATGAACTGATGGTTAATCATTAATGATTTCACAAGTAAGTAACTTCGGGTTATTAATGCATGGTCGTAATTAATAATCTTAAGAGGGATTAACTGTGTTGGTTAAACTGAAACCGTTGTGTTGAGGTTATCAATCTCAATTGATTTCATCGAGTTAAGAGATTAAATGATACTATCAAGTCGGTATATGGCGGTGTTCTATACTTGGCTAATAGTAAGGATTATTAATGAGCGGTCGTTATTAATAACTACCCTCGATGAATTGGAGATACACCTCGATTGAGTATTTGAGAGGGGATAAGTTATGGATATAATCGGGATCAACAAACATATCAACAAGTGGAAAATAGCAAAGTCAAGTCTTTTATCTCATTAATTAAAATCATATAAGTTGTTCATCTTAGTATTTAATTAATTAAATCAAACAATCCGAAAAATCCCTTTTAATTGCAAGTTCCGCAAAAGAAAAATATTCTTTTCCATGTGGATACGAACTCTATTTCAATATACTACATATTAGTGCTAGTATTGAATTTATATTGAGGGACAAAACGACTTTAATGTCGTCAGACATGGTGGAACATCTCGATATTTGAAAAGAATTGGTGCCACACCCACGACAAAATAGGGTTTATCTTCCACCAGGGGTTATAACTTTCAGAGACTGAGAAACATACTTTCTATGAATGCTTATATGGCATAAAGGTGCATTCAGGGTATCCCTCAAACATTATAAATCTTGTATCATTAAAGGATTTGAAATTGGTTGGTTTGATAAATAGCATATTTCATTTTTATTATCTTTGACCATTTTTTGTATGCATTATAATTTAAGTGTGCGAGATAACTTGTGAGTACTGAATGTGGATATTATGTGATGCGTGATAAGTTCATATTTTAACATGCATTTGATGCATGTTGGGATTGATATTTTCCAATTTTCCCAAATTAAACGTGTCGCAAAGCACTTAATTAGCTCAAGTCATAGTTTAACATATTTTGGTTGACATTTGATGTTTTTAGAATTAAAAATAGGAAATTGGTTTGGTGTCGACGTTGGAGAATTATTCGGAAGGATTTGAGACACATTTGAGAGTTATTGAGAAGTACTGAAGGTCCATGAGACATTAAAGGAGAAATTTGGAACTCAATGGAGCTCAAGGATCAAGTACGAGATCAGACAGGGACAAATAGAACTTGAAATAGCGATCATGATCACATTCTGTCAATCATTTGAGCATATCTTTTCGTAGAAAACTCCAAATGCAACGATTCAAGTTTCATGTGAAAGAACTTAATGGTATACAAATCATATGAAGACACCATGATGAGAATGTGAGAGGATCAAGGTGAAAATAGATGTTGAGATTTTAGAATGCGACCTCCACCATTTTATCCATATTTTTTGATTGGATGATCCAATTCTAGTTTTTCAAGTTTTTGTGGATAAAGGACTTCGTTAGCTACAACTTTTTTTATAGAAGCGTAGTCAAATTCGAACGGGAGGTGCGCACGCCGTGTGCGGAAAGAAAATATTATGGAGAAGCTGCTTCACGCCGTGCGAACTAGCTAGCCACGCACGCCTTGTGCGGCGGTTTTTGCGTGAATCGTCTATCGGACGCATTGGCGTATGCATGCCGTGCATGGGCGCCATGTGTGCGACCCATGTGTCCTTTTTCGACCCAAATTGATATGTTTTCTATTTAAACTGCCTGTAAAGCCCTGTTTTAGGTTACAAAGCTTAGAGAGAGTGTCTAGGACAAAGTTCTCAGAGGTTTTCCACTTTAGATTATTAATATTCTGGGGTTATTTGTAAGTTCTATTTTTTAAATAATGACAACTAATGCATTCCTTCTCAATTACGTTGATCATTTAATTATAAATTCTGCATAGATTTAATTAGGCATTTGGGATTGATGAATGTGGTATTAATCATGATCTAGGGCTTCAATCTTGAGGGTTTAAATGCATGATTATTTATTTATTTAATTCGTGTTTTAGGAATTTAATTGACATCTTTTATAACTTAGAACTGCAACTACGATTATAATTGCACATAGGATGATTTAAGAGAGATCTAAGCTATTTTAGGACACTTTTACACTTACCTTATCGTTCGCTAAGAGTTTAGTAGCGATTAGGGAGCCGTATGCGCTCGCTCGTTTTGGCAATCGTTTAGAACTTGTCGCATGAGAGATCACCCTGGTTCTCGTGGCAAGAACCTAGTATTGACCTGCGGCGTTGCTCAATTAAATGATTTTCATGTGATTATTAATCCTAATAAGCCCCGATATCTGGTTGCCCTCCATCATGAATTAATAAGAACCTTTAATATTTTCGCATAAATTAATTTCCCAAAAATCAAATCTCGCACAATCACATTTATTTGTTTATTTGTTTATTTTAATCGCTGAAACTATTTAATACGGAGTACATGATTACGTTTTTCGACCCCGTGAAAACAATACTCGTACTTATATTCTATATTGCTACATTATTTTAAATGCGAGAAAACTCACATCAATGCGATATGTGTGGGAAGTAATTTTTAACGTGGTAGCATTGATACGGAAAGGTATACCAATGTTTTTTCAAACTTTAATTACCTTGTGTTGTATTTAAAATACTTACAAACTGTTTATTTTTTTGTATTTAACTATTTTAGGATTGGTCTCGAAGAAGTGAAGCATATACCATTGAAGAGTTTTACAATATTTGTGATATATGGGCAAGGTTCTTTTTAGATGTAGTTATAAATATGTTGGTTTTGTTAAAATTCCTTAATTTAGTACTCATATTTCAACTAAGAGTTTGTTATTGCATATCATGGAAATGTTGTTTTGTCTTGAATGTAACAAGGGTTGATGTATGTGTGTATTTTATTAGACTCATGTATGAATGCTTATGACAATTTGATTTGGTGTTGGTGTTTATGCTTTGTCAAAAAAGGGATTATTGATAGTAAAAATCGTGTTTTAAAAAAAACTATGTGGCACTTTTTTCTTAATATGTGCCGCATGTCAACAATAACCGAAGAATCTTTTTAATTTTTAATGACGTTTGCGGCGCCTTTTTCTAAACATGTGTCCCATGGCTAGACATTTTTTAAAAGTCATATGTGGCGCTTTTTCTGAATAAGCGCCGCATGGCCGAAAAATAATAATTTAATATTAATGTCATATGCACTGTTTAATGTTAATATGCGCTGCAACCTGTGCGGCACTTTTTTTAAAGTAAGCGCCGTCAAATCTTACTGTGCGGCAGTCAATTATACGCCATGTAAAATCGCCGCACGTTTGTCAAAATAAGCCCCACGTAAGACGTTTTTTCTACTGGTGATGGATTGTGGTTTGCTAAACCTGTTCGGTTATCGGTTGTATAATTTTAAACCCTACCTTGGCTTCTTAAGTACAACTAATTGGTTATGGTTATTTTTGGTTGAACAAGTTTGGTTTGCGGTTGGGTTGGATCTGCTCTCACGTTCATTCGGATTATATATAGTTTTGTTGAAATTGTGATGAATAAATTTATAATTGACAAAAATATCATTCAAAGTCGTACACTATATCATTCAAAGTCAAACATGATAATTGGCATATTTCAACATGCATAGCATAATATGATTTATTGGATTAATAGCACAAGTCCCAACTCCCAAGTTCATAATATAGTTCCAATACTTCCAAGGTAGTAAAAAAAATTACAATGACAAATTTGAACAACATCCAACATGCATTTTTTATATTTAGTTTCCAACTTCCAACATCCACTCAGCCAGTGCCACCACCCACCAGCCCATATGCAAATAAGAAATACAAAAAGAAAAAATTGAAAATAATACGAATCTCAACTATTCTCTGTCCGCTTTAATGATCACAACTATCATTTATTTCTAGATAATCTCAACTATTCTCTGTGCACAGACAATTCACTTTTTTGGGGTCACAGACAGGTCCATTTACTAAAATAAAAATCAATTGTCTATGCACAGACAAAATACACTTAACGTGTAAACGGGCGTGTAAGTAGGCGTGTACAAGTAGCATTTTTGTTTTGTTTTACAGAAGAGGCACACACCTCATGATAAAAGTTTTTTTCAGGCACACACCTCATGATAAAAGTTTTTTTTTCTTTCTGAAAAACACATTGCAATGTCATGGCTGCTACATGCTAGCTTCAACAGTGAAGTAAAGATAGATTTTTTATCCCTTACCAAGTATCAAGCAAGATTCTAGATGTTCGGGCGTTTAGCGAGGAATTCTCCTATGTGGGAATTGGGAAGTGTGGGTGGATCCAGAAATATGAGATGTCATGAGTTGAGTAGGAATTATACTAGGCTTAAATATTAGCGGGGTGAGCTAAATGTTAAAAGTTAAAAATTTACACTAAAAAAATTGAAAAAATTCTAAGTTGCCTTGAGCTGCAACCTATCATAATCCGTACATAGATCCTCCCATGATGGGAAGTCACAAAAATAAAAGAGATTATCCTTTGTATAAAGATCAATTGTTATATTAACTCTCCCAATGTGGAGAGTTAAACATCCTCACCAAACTATAAATTGAACTATAAATTGTTATTTGAAAAACACTCATTTAAATTGTTTAACCCAAAAAATAATTTTTCCAAGTTTTGCAAAGGGTCTTTAAATGGCAAAATGTGTAAATAGACTTTCATTTTGCATCATAAAATCCAAATGGATGATGGGCTCCACTTTAGTGTGATTATTACTGAAAACGATGCATCAAAGCAGGGCAATATGGGAAAAACAAAGTAATCTGGGCGGGAAAGAGAACCGTTGTTAAGACCGTACATCCCATTGTGGCGCCAAAATGCCAAAATTTCCCTCCACAGCCCCAAATAAATGACGAGCAGCCCTCCTTTTCCTCAAATATCAAACATCCCCTCTCTATGTAATCTCTTCTTCCCGTTAGCTCTGCCTTTTATCACACTTTTTTGCAGGGAAACGGTTTTAATTATTTACAGAGGAGAAACAAACACGACGCAACTTCTCGCAGATTCGCCTTGCTTTTGGTTTATTCCTCCAGCTACAAAATACCCATCTTTTTATGGCCCTTTTTCCTCCAATAACTGTGGTTTGAATTGGTTCTTCTCTTTGAGAAAGTTTCTGCTTTTCGTTTAACACCCCAAGGATATATACTCTGTACTCGGCTCTCAGAGGAGCAGATCGGAAATTACAGAAGAAATGGAGAGAGGCAAGCAATGGGTATTCTCGGAAGTCTCAATTTGTGGTCCTCCGAAGTCGAAGCCGAAAGAGGGAAACGATTGCCGCCGGTCCGACGAGGAACGCTCAACGACTCCGACGTCCAGAGGGTCTAGGATTCCGGAGAGACTGCCGTGCCCGCCGGCACCAAGGAAGCCGCGGCCGGCGGCTGCCTGCCGTTTTAACGGCGCGAAGGAGTTCTTTGTTCCGCCAGAACTGGAATCCGTGTTCATACGCCACGTGGAGCGAGCGAGCCAATTGAATCAGTTAGTAAACAATTAGCAGAGTTGTTAGTTCCTTAATTAATTCCGAGCCCCTCCTTCCTCCTCTCTTGTTACCTTTTCTCTGTTCGGTTTTGTCATGTTGTAGCATTTTATTTATTGAGTGGTATGATAGTTACTATTAGTGTGTGTAATACAATATATAATACTCTGTAGCATCGTTATGAATTTATGATAGTTGTTTTTCTCATGTTTTTTTATTGATGATAATAAGCATTATTTTTTGTTTTGCAAGATTTATTTACTGACCGAGTGTTCATGACCATTTTTAGCATAAAAGTTAACTATCGAAGTCACAATTGAAAGCATTCGATGTAAAATGGAGAAAATAGATGATCTTTGGGGTTCTTACAAATACATTTACAACATTAATCTTTTTTATTAATCTAGAATATTCTATAAACTTTAGAGAAACTGTCTTAAATAGGATTATCAAGTTTTGTTGTAAGTGTGATGTTTTGAAATTATAGACTTCAAGTATGACACCATTTAGCGAAATATGGGTGTTAAGCAACCAAATAAACTCCAATTGAAAGATCTTGTTAAAGATATGCTTTTAGGGATAAATAAACTCCAAACAAACCCCATTCGATTGAAGATTTTGTTATGTGAGGGCAAATCACAAGTTTTAGGGATTTAGCTATGCTTTTTAAGATGAATTACCATTACTGGTGGTTCATTTTATCACTTATCGCTAACTTCGTATGGAGCATAAGGTTGGATACTGAGGAATTTTTAGAGATGTGCATTTACGTCCAAAATTTTAATGAACATATACAACAACAGTAGGAAAATCCAAAGTTGAAAAACTTTTTGGTAAATAATCCAGCTATATACAAATCCAAATAAACTTTTTCTAAAATTTTCCAGTCTCTGAAATGGTCAAATGGGTAACCTTTAATGGGCACATTTATCACAAATTCTTCCAGATAAGCATTTGTGTGCAGCTACGGAGTGTTACCCTTCCTTACAGGATAACTCTTTGGGGGGGCCCGCCTAATGAGGATCCAATGTTACCAATTGATTTACTCGATTTTGAACCATTTTTATTAACGATTGTGATATGTGTAGACATTTTGGTGTACATAGACTCTTCTTCTCACGTCTATAGAATTATTTGTATACAGATAACTCTGTAAAGTTGTCTAAAGTTGTCTGTGGACAGACAATTTTGTATATGTGAGACAAACGAGTGTATGAAAAGTGTACATCAAAAAACATAACTCTGTAAAGTTGTCTAAAGTTGTCTGTGGACAGACAATTTTGTATATGTGAGACAAACGAGTGTATGAAAAGTGTACATCAAAAAACATTTTTCTTTTATTAAATCCTAAAAATTAAAATGTGTTCCCGTCTTGTTTTGGATTTTTATTCTTCATAAAAAAATGTATCTTATTCTTTTACTGTTGGAAACTGGAATGTACGCACTACGGAATTGCGGATTATGTTTTCAATCACTGATGAAAAGCCCAAAAAAATACGGAGTAACTAATTTAGTTCTCCTGTGACTGTAAAAAAACAGTTCTCCTGTGTTCTTTGGTCCTAATAAGACTCCTAACTCCTAAAGTCCTGAGTAACAATTCGGCGTAACAGGTAATAATGCAAAATGCAATTTTGTGATATGCGCTACACTTGGATGGTTTTCGGTCTCAAATCAAATAAGATTTTATACAGTTCAGGCTAGATCAAATCATATCAGACCTCCATAGTTATAAAATACACAGATGCTAGACATTTATCAGACCAAACAAGACTAGTTCAAACTAAATCATATCAGCAAATTTAAATCCAAGTAAAAACATCATAAAAGATAAAGATTTTCGATTAATACTCTGTTTTGGGTCAAACAGACTCATATTATTCACTTAATTAAGGTATCAATTCTTAATTAAGTTGCAATATAGATATTGCAACTCTATAGCGATTTTAATGTAGTTTCTGAATATGTAAACTTTTATTATTAAAATTGAATTAATTATCAATAAGGGAGATTTAACTTTAACATTAGTTGACCAAAAAATGTTAACTTTTGCAAAACAATTTGGGACGGAGGTAGTACATACATATATAAGCTTTTCGATCAGGGATTTCACATGCCAACCCAGAAGAAAGTTCTGATCATTATATTCAAAATTATAAATATTTGGGGTAATTGTTTGAAGAAAAAAACAAATTTTCAAAATCTTTTGTAGTAATTCTATATATGCATATATAGAAGGTAGCAAAACGAAAACGTACTTTAATTAGTGCATGAGCAACAAGTATGTAAATGGCCGGGCATCTTTTTTTATCATAAAGGAGATCAGAACGAGAAAGCTACCGAAGAATCAATACCGTAGAAGAAAGCAAACTGCAGCAGCTTACATTAAATTTGTGATTTGCCCGGCCAAAGTGTGGGTGTTTGCTTTGGCATCTGATTCTGGCCGGATTGACTTAGGAAAAGCTAGATAGGGACTAATAATTTAAATTGATAAATACCAAGGATATATATCAAGGATATATATAGTTTTAGAAATAGATGGAGTTGGCTTAGCTTCATCGGATACCCCAAAAGATCAGAACTGGGAATAATTAAACTTGAATTGGTCACTTTTCCCTCCATACATACATAAGCTCAGCTCACCCTATGTCATATCATAACAATATGAATTATAAAAAATCTTGTTCACGTTGCCATTCAACATCTAAGTCGATCTCGCATGACATATCTTAGTCACATGCAGTGCCTATACCGTGCAACCGGTGCATGGTGAGCACCATGCACCCATGGTTATATGAGATGTAACTCGTGTGATTCGAGGTGTAACTTCAAGCTAATCAAAATTTAAATTGCACTCATTCACATGTAACTCGTTAAAATGTAAACTGCTTTTATTGAAATGTAACTTGCATTGGGGAACAAATTAGATGTAATTTGGGACATGTAACTTTAGGCTATTGAAATGTAAAATGTTTTTACAGAGATGTAACTTCATATATATAATTTTACTAGTTTTGTACACGCGCGTTGCGCGATTGGGTATGCCCAATATTATGCCCAATTTTATAGGGTCCTATAAAAGTCAAACTCCACATGAAAAGAACAAAAGTCAAGTTCAGTTAGAAGTCACATTGTCTAACACATTGTCCTAGAATGATAATTCGTCTATCTTTCGGATCCAGAATTGATAAAAATCCACACAAAAACTACAAATATTCAATACATTATAGCCAGCAACCCGAACCATATATTGTTTCTCCAACTGTATCGTATCTTTTTGTATCAATGATGTAGCTGCAATAAGTGATGCAATAATCATTCGCAAAGAAATGAAATCTAGGGAAAACTTGAAAAGGAAGAATCATTTAAGGAAAAGCCTATTAAAGAAAGTTTTCCAATACTTTACAACTGAATTCTACCATGTACTGGTTCTAATTAAGCTTAAACACTACAAATCTACCCATCAAGGTAAGAATAAAAGCAAATAATCTAATTCTTGTTGGAATGAAGTGTTAGAATAACCTACATTTAAGCACACTTTAATACATAACAGAAAAACTGAATATTATCACTGGATCACGAAAGGCAAACCTAGTTTTTTCATTAATTTTCTACCCTACTACCCCTATTCTAATAAATTAATTGCACCCCTACTTTCTTTGGGCAACCAGGTCAGTCCGTTGGTGGGAGGTCAGTCTGTTGGTGGTTGGGCAATCCGGAGGTGGCGGCAGCGGTGGCAGACTGAGTGGGGAATCTTTAGTAGTGGGAATCTGGGCGTCGGTGTCGGGCGGCGGCAGTGGGCAGAGGTATTTTTATCCAATAAAATTCCTGTTTTGAGAATTTTGCCTTTTGATCATGTTTTGCTCAGATTAGAATCAACTCCAAACCATTTTAATAATAATAGCAATGAAATGAAAAAGGCTGGAGTTTTAGAACTCAGTGTTCTATATGAAATAGATTAAGCTATTTAACTTGATCTTTAATACTACGTATAATGTTTTCCATGAAGAGGGCCAAACCAAGTGAAATAACCAAGTAATCAATACCTTAGATTTTACCAATTTAAATTTTTCCTTATGAAGTCGTGCCGAATTTTGCCACTTTTTTTTCTCAAATAGGCTATGTATATATATGTCTAATACTCTAATGTCAAACTAAGCAAAAAAGAAACAATTAGGGAGGGCAAAGGCAGAGCAAGTAAAAAACTATAACGTCTGCACTCACTTCCTAGTCCAGTTCATATTTAAGAGGTAAAAACCAACTCGATGAATGAGAAAAAATTAAAATGGATGAGTGGAGTAAAAATGATGTAAAAATTAAGACAAGGCGATGCATCTTGGACAGGTGGGAGGGGGACAAAACTTAGTTATCAAAATATTTAAACAAAAATAGCAATACATCAAACACCTTATTGGCATAGTTTACACTCACCTATCAATTTATCATAAATTTTCACTCCAGGGAAAACTAATTCAGATCACCAACATAAAAGAAAGTAAAAAAAGCAGATGACATGTGGCGGTGAAGTTAAAACAACTTTTGCATTCAAACATATTATCATACATAGCAATATGGTGCATTAATATGAAAGGACATGAATACTTTTAGTACCGAGTATAGTAAAACATGATCAAAAGGCACGACGGGAGATCATGCCTTAAAAATATTATCCAATAAAATGCATGTTTTATTTAGAAGTAGAAATTCACACCGAGAAATCTATTTCTTAATCTCTTTATTAAGAAAGGCACGACGGGAATAGTTTTATTTAAATCTATTCCTGCTATGCCTCTGCCCCGTCAATTCCAAAACTTCAAACCAGGATCATGCCTCCATTTCAATTGGGATTCTTAGAACCCGTTTGGTGATCCCTTTTTTCGGCTTATCAGGCTTATCAATCAGCTTTTTCACCAAACACGTAACTTTCGATTTCGCGCGCTGAATTTTATAATAAGCAGAAAAAGTAAGGTTGAAGTTACTTTTCTGGCTGTATTGGCTGAAGTTACTGTAGATGATCATTTTAGCTATTTTTTCATATAATTTTTTATTTAATTTATTAATAACAAATATTTTAAATATAATTTTTTCATGAATCAGCAGAATCAGCCAATACAGTCACTTCAGCCAGAACTTCATAAATTTCAGCAGAATCAGCCAATTCAGCCAATTTTAGTGTTACCAAACGGGCTCTTACACTAAGATAGTTCAAACGTCTACAAATTAAGGGCACCACAAAAATGAATTCAAAATTGAATTCCAAAGTAAACAAAATTAAATGAAACTATGAATGAGTAGAAATTCAATACTCTAAGACGGAAGCTGAACAAGTCAAGTGAGGACACACGGCTAAATACAATGATTGAAGCGACTAAAGGCTTGGAGTTTAACGGAAGTAACGGAGGAAATTAAAAGAAAAAATATATGGTATAATGATGGAAGCATAATGTACAAGCACATGTTGCATTATGTTACCACCAACACATTTTACATATCAAAAATACCCTTACCCTCATTGGTGTTTATAATATTTTAGATACACACACACACACAAATGAATATACTGGGGCATGGTCTGGACTCGTGATTGCGTGAGGCAGCTGGGGTTGTGGTGGTGTGATGCGGCAGTTGCAAGGATTGCACAAGGGGGTTGTGGTTGTGGGATGGTGTTGGGCAACAATTCTGCAGGTGGATGGGCGAGGTGTTGGGCGCTGTGAAGGTTTGGGGCGGCTAGGTGGCGATGGCAGGTGGGCAGGGGCTGGGAGAGCGCTGTTGGTTTAGGCGAACGTAGTTGGAGAGGGAGGAATGATCGCCGTTTTGCGACCGGGCACACCATCCTCATGGTGCGCCGGTCGCACGATATAATCTGCGAGTCACATGTTAAGGTGCGAGGCATCGTATAATACATCAAATTTAAAGTTTGGATACATTCTTACCTTTTTATGAATACAGATTCAGGTTTACTATTAAAGGCCTGTATGAATGATGAAGTTTAAAGTGTGGATACAATTCTTTAATACACAACTTTTCTACACTATATTAATATATTGCATTTCATCCATTACAAGGGAATATTAGTCTATATAAATTATTTATTTATTTTGTTTATTATATATAATTAATGGGTCATAGAAATTGAGGATAGTGAATATCTAGAGAGAAATAGGAGCAAATCCAGAGTGAAAACTTTGTATAATAAATTTGGCAGAACAACAATGCATAAAATTTCGGATCTCTTTCTCAAACCGGTGGGCCACAAGGGTTAGGTCTCGAGTTCGAATCCCGGCAACTGCGATGAGGGGTTACTATGCTGAAAAATGCATAGGGCTTCTGCAAGTACCGGGGACAGAGCCCCACTCTCTATCTGTCAGATTGTGATTATAGTCCAATTTACATCCTCCCATCGTGCCGTCCGGTCGGTGTTGGGGGGCCCTCAGGAATGGGGTGTCATCCTTTTCGGATCTCTTTCTCAAATGGGGAATGTGCTAGGTATAATTATATGCAGAAGTACACGGCTTAAGCCTTTAGCCCAAAATGTTGGTTAATATGGAAATGACAAATGCCTCTTGAATAGTTGCGGAACACACCCATTGGTGACACGCTGATGTGGGGTGACGTCAACCATGGGAAACTCTATAGTGATGTAGTCCTTCAGGATCTATCCTGAAGTGAGCAATAGTGACAATGATGACAATGATGTAATCCCCTGATGTGCAGATGCCTGAAATGCCCGGGAAGTGACTAAGTATAGAAACATTAACTGAGCCGAGGTGTATCATGTCCACTCGAGCCCATCTTATGGCGTCAGCGTGAAATCCTACAGTCATAATAATAAGTACTATTATTTTGTCATTATTTCATGTTTTTTCTATACAAAACCAAACCAAATCAATATAAAATAAACCAAACAAGCCATTGTTTGATTTGAAAGATGAAATTAAATGGAACAAACAAAACTCACGCCTGTGGCGAATTGCAAGGGTTTTATAAAGATTATTATTTATAATTATCCTAAATAGGAGTAAAAGCGTTTGAGATAAACTTCAAAATAGGACTAGTATATTTTTATTTTCTAAATATGACTAATCAATATCATGTTTTGACATTACCAAGTTTTAAACATGTCCCAAGTTTAGCAATAATTTTTTTTGAATATTCTTCTAAGCCTATTATAATATATGTTCATGTTAATGTCATCATCCTTGTTTGGGATAAGACTCGAACCTGTGACTTCTTTTGGGAGATCAACAATGCTGCCATCAAAACACAAGTTTAGAGTAATTCCTCATATTTAGGAAACTAGAATTTAGTATTCACAGTGAAACTTCAAAACGTTTTTACTCCTATTTTTTAATTTCCCTTTATATTAAAGTATCAAGTTTATCACCACCTTAAGAATAGTCAAGTCTGAAGCAGATGAATCTTTGTAATCTTGATGAAATGAAAGAAAATGCATTTGCTGTGATTGCAGCCTCAAAATCACCTTTAGGCACATGGACACAAGTACACGACAGAGAATTGGGATTACAAATGCCAAAAGAAATGGCATTTAGGAGTAGTTCAAGGCCTGTGTACAATTTAGAGAGTGAGGAGTTGAGAAGTGGCAATGCTGTAAAATACAGTATCACCTAGCAAGCACAGTCCTCTTCAATATATTCATGTCATTAACAGTAATGTACTCAAAGCAATGTATCCCAGATGATAAATGATGTCGCAGAACATGACTATGGTCACCACTAAAGCTTGAGTTGAAAGAATCCTATCCCAAAACGTCCTAAGAAAGAATCAACCAAAGAAACACACATTTGTTTGCAATCAGTTCTATAACAGAACCACTCAGTCCCATCGTCCTAAGAAAATACATTTACACTGATCAAACTAGAAACACAAAACGTGCAGGCCAAATTCTAGCAGCAGTTGAAATGGAAACTGAGAAAATCCACGACAATTTTGGTTAATTGAAAGAAAAAAAACTCCAGAAATGAGCTCACTCTTGGCACAGAGAATAAATTAGCTTGTGTGGCGACGGTTCCCAAATTGGGAGGTCCATAAATGGTTTCTTAAGCCTTTCTTCTTGAGCACTGCACCAGGCTACAGCAGCATCGCATAGTTTTGAAATATCGGCAATCATGGCTCCTTGGATTTCAGCCTGCAGAAACCAAATCGAAAGTAAGAACTTCAGATGCAACTACACAGGCATGCCAGATTGAAGGTGATTGTAGGAATTACCTGAGAGAGGAACTCATCTATATACGGGTGGGGGGAGTTGTCCTCCGAGTGCGCCGGCGGTGCTGGGGCACCGGCAACGTGGTTTGACGATGATGCGGAAAGCTGGATGTAGGGTTTGTCTTGAGTCGCCTTCAAGGTGTTCGACAAATTCTCCCAGAGTTGGATCTCTGCTGCGTACTTGTGTTTGAGATTGAGGAGGGCGGCCCTCTTCCGTGCCTGGAGAATCTTGTCCGGAGACCCGCCGTCATGAAGCGAGGCGGCGATTTGGGAGTCGATGCGGGAGCGTTTTGGACGTTTGTAGACCAATGAGCCACCATCTTCAGTGACGAGCTCCCATTCGTTTGCCCAATTTGGAAACGCCATTCTCTCCCACCGCCAGAAATTTAATACCGAGTAATTATATACTCTCACTGTTTTTGCCTAAAAAAAAAATACTCGCACTGTTTTTGCCCAATTAACAGTAATTCTTCCTACCATATCATTGATATTTGCTACTCCCTCCATCCCATTTTACCTGTCTTACTTTCCTTTTTGGGTTGTCCCAAAATAAGTGTTCACTTTCCCTCTTTGGAAAGAAATATGTGGTTCACAACATTTCACTTTACTATAACCAAATCTCAACCACAACTTTTACCTTTTCAACCACTTTATTAAAATTTGTGCCAAAACCAAAGAAGACACATAAAATGAGACGGAGGTAGTACATTCTTTTTTTTAAGTATATTTTAATTTTTACTACATGTTCCTTGTTTGATAATTTTTTCATTTAAAAAAATTCAATTACACTTTTTTTCTATCTTTTAACTGTTCTTTCATACTTTTTCACTATCTCATACTTTTTGTACATTATTCATTACTTATTTATATCATTTTGATGGATAGTTTACCCGGGGGTGTCTTATCCGAGGGGTTATTGCGGGAATAGCTAGAGAGAAGTCAGAGCAAAATAGGAGGAGAGAGAGTCGATTTATTAAATGAACTCGAGATGATGTCACAATGAGAATAAGGGCTGCTATTTATAGCAACAATAAATGCGATGAGAGTACATGTTTCAGTAATCCAACGGCCGAAGGGTCACATCAATCGGGTGGCACCGGTAGTGGCATGTTCACCGCATTGAATGCGGGGGGTGGATGTGACGTTGCATTAAATGCGGTGGTTGGCTGTCTCCAAAAGGAATCTTCGATGATTGAGTCTGTTTAGCCGAAGGCTCCTCGTGTAGCTGAGGGTTTCGTGTGGCCGAAGGCTTTCGTGTAGCCGAAAGCCCTGAGATGCCGAGGGCTCAACAGCGCCGAAGGCTCCCGTTTTCTGCCATTTTCTCTCAGTATCTTCGTATGCCGAAAATGGCTATCATGTAAGTTTTGGAGCCTTCGGCCAAGGTGGCCGAAAGCACCCCAGTGTGTATTTCGGGCTTCCTTGAACATGGGCCACTATATTTGGGTCTTGGATGCTCTATGGACTCAATGGACCTTTGTGAGAGAAGTATGAGTCTATGGGTCGGGGGTTCCTGGGCCATATACTCCATCACATTTTTTCTTAAATATTGTGTCAAACCATATTGTAGCAAATATGATTTTTTGCGAGAACTATTGTAATAAATATTTTATTACAAGGGGATTGACTTTTTATTTATAATCATAGAAAGCATAAGAAAATAATACACACACACAAATACGTAGGCATCTGCCACCTTCTCAACCAATTCCAACAACGCCACCTCTGACCATTGAGGAAAATGTCAACCTGTTAAAATAAATAATGTCACCTTAATAGCAAGAGTAAAACTTGACATTTTGAAAGGGTAATAATGCAATCTTTATTGTAGAAAAATACAACAGATTTACACAAGACGTCATTGTTGTGGCGGTCGCGACTTGCAGGTGGCAGTGTTAAGAGACGACAAGCTCCTGCATAACTTTTTATCGTTATTTTATTTATTTATTTATTGTTTATTTACTATGGAGTAGGTAGTATTTTTTTTTTTTGAATTTTTTGTCTTTTATTTATGTTTACATTTTTATTACAGGGAGGGAGGCAGGCGAGCATGGGGCCGTATTGCTCGGGATCCACAAGGAGTGATTATAAATGCGAAGTGTACCTTCTACCCGGTAGATCTGTCACCAGAAGAAATGGAAGCAAAGGGAGTTAGAGTGGAAATAATTTGGACAGTCCAAGGAGGGTGGAGGCACGTGGCATCGAGTCAGATGCTTTCACGACCGTTCAAGCGGTAAATAGGGAGTGGGGAAGGTCCTATTTTGACATATGAGTGAATGATCTTAGGCAATTATTAAAAGAGAATACATCAATTTCTCTAAATTATTGTATAAAATCTGCTAAACGTTTTGCTCATGCACTTGTAAGGGCTAGCGTTATTCAGCCAAATCCTAGTTGTTGCAACAGCGTTATTCCAGTTTGCCTTGTAAACGAGATTGAGAATAATCTTATTAATTAATGAGAAGGTATTTATTTAGTTTCAAAAAAAAAAAAAAATATAGCAATTATAAACTTCTAATGATAATATGCCTTAGAATCAAGGGTGTACCTTTCGCCTAATATTGATGGGGTACTAGAAGCAGCCTTCAGAATCTCTATGGTATTAAGCCTACTACGGATCTAGGTAAATATTTAGGTGCCCCTATCATTGATGGGCGCAAGTCTAAAGACAAGTTTGCTTTTATTCTTGACCGGGTGAAACAAATGAAGATTTGCTTCTTGGAAAGAAAAGGTATTAAATATGGTTGGCCGAAAGACACTGGTTCAATCCGTGATCACAGATATACCCCAATATGTTATGCAAAGCTCTTTGATTCCCATAAGTATATGCGATAGCATCGACGAAATCAATAGAAACTTTCTTTGGGGTTATAAGGGAGACAGAAGTGAAATTCATCTAATCAATTGGGATGAAGTTTGCAAACCAAAGGAAAAAGGTGGTTTGGGCATTCGGAAAGCTCGGTATGATAACATGGCCTTAATGTCTAAATTGGGTTGAGACATCACGATGGATACTCCGAAACCTTGGTGAAAGTTTTTAAGGTGAAATATAGAGTAAAGGGTCAGTTTGGTACTCGAAGTTGCAAAAAAGGGGTCAAATAAGTCCTTATGTAGAAGATTCTGTCCGGACGTGCCATTTGAGGTGGCTCCCGGTAGAATTTTTTGATGAAATTTTTTGAGCATCTTATTCATTAAGTCTAGTTTACTCATACCAAATTTCAGCTAAAAATTCAATCGGAGAGACATTCAAATGAATTCTTGAAGATAACTGCGCTTTTAACGGCACAGTTATCTTCAAGAATTCATTTGAATGTCTTCCCGATTGAATTTTTATTTGAAATTTGGTATGAGTAAACTAGACTTTATGAATAAGATGCCCAAAAAAATTAATCAAAAAATTCCACCGGGAGCCACCTCAAATAGCACGTCCGGACAGAATTTTCTATATAAAGACTTATTTGACCCCTTTTTTGCAACTTTGAGGACCAAACTGACCCTTATCCCGTGAATTATATCAGAAACTCTTCATTTTTGGAATTTACGAAAAATCACGAACCTCTCACACATGGCGGGATATCTTGAATAGCAGGGATATCATTCAGAATGGGCTAGGATGGCAGGTCGTAAACGGTGAGAATACATCATTTTGTTACGATCCTTGGGTGTGGGATAAGCCTCTTTTATGAGGAAGTTGGATCCCCGTTAGTGGCAACTGCAGGACAAGTCAGAGTGGCGGACTTACTAATGAGTAACAAGGAATGAAATATTGCTAAACTTGATACAATACTTCCAGAAGAAGTGGTTGAGGATGTGAGAGCGATGCCTATTCTTGTGGCAAATGATTATCCCGATAGCATTTATTGGAGGCTGTCTGCAACATGTGAGTTTTCTGTAAAATCGGCCTATAATTCTATGTTTTTGTCACAGGATACTGATGACAGGAGCTTGTATGGAAGGTTCGCGTGGCTGAAAAGATCCGATGTTTACTTTGGCCTGTGATAAAAAAACAAACTGCTCACAAATGTGGAAAGATGGGGAAGGAATCTGACTGATGATAAAATATGCCCAATATGTAATAATGAGGAAGAAACAGTGCTCCATATGCTCCGGGATTGCCCCTTTGCAAGAGCAGTTTGGCAGAGGAGTTTACAAGGTGGTCATAGAATAGGAGATACTAGCTCAAGTAATCTAGAGTGGGTTCGAAGCCACTGTAACTAGGCATGGCAATGGGTCGGAGCGGGGCGGGTACCGCAAGACCCGGACCTGCCCCGCCCCGTGACCTGCACGGGTCCAAACTTGTTGACCCATGACCCGCCCCATGCATGTGGGGCGGGTTCGCCCTGCCCCGCTCCGTCGTAACCTAATTTGCTAATATGTATTTTTATTTGTGGGAAGTGGTTACCCATTGAATCTAAATAAAGTTTATCTCTAAATAATAATTAAAAATTAATATATTAAATCAAATTCATGATACGCTAAATATTTCAAAATTTAAGGAAAAATTACTCATACTTGAATAGTTAATCTATTTAATTATATTAATAATTGAATATATGTATTAAAATGCTATATATAAAGAAGACATTGATAATTCGTTGTTCATCTCATTCTAATATATATATATATATATACACACATTACAAGATAAAAAAAATTATGATTTATTGTATACACACATATGTATGTTGAAGTATATTTGTAGTATAATTTAAGAAAAAGTATGTATAGTTATATATTGAGCGGGTCGGGTCAGGGTGGCACGGGTCAATACTAATACCCGGACCCGCCCCATTTGCAAGACGGGGCGGGGCGGACTCGCCCCAAATGTCTCGGGCCAGGGCGGGTCATTGCGGGGCGGTTTTTTTTTACATCCCTAACTGTAACGCCACCAGTGATGTTTCTCGTAGAACCGCACATGCCTCAATGTTTGCATATACTGCGTGGATGATCTGGAAATCAAGAAATGGGTGGGTTTTTTAGGGTATACAAATAAATGTGGACAAGCTTATATGGAAGGCCCAATTTTTAGCAGATGGATATACAGGTACAACATACTTTGATTGTATCAAGCAACGTAAAGAGGCTAAAATCGTTAAATGGATTCCTCCAGAACTAGGATATTTTAAACTTAGTTGTGATGGCCTTAGTCGAGGAAAGGAGAAAGAGGCTAAGACTGGTGGGCTGGCTGATACGTAATCATAAAGGAGAATGGGTTAGCGGTTTTTGTATTAATATTGGGAAATCTGATAGTTTTAAAGCAGAATTTTGGGACTTAAGGCAAGGTTTGTTGCTAGCGAGGGAGCTGATCTGAATAGAGTTATCGTTGAGTTTGATTCGGAGAGCATGCTCAAAGTTGTTATTAAGAGAGATGGTTGGAATGGAAATAGTATAGGGGTGCTTGATCGGGACTGCCAGAAGCTTCTTGAAGATGAAAGGTTTGTCATGGTTCAACACACTTTTTGAGAAGGTAATAAAAGTGTCGATGTGTTAGCCAATGCAGCTCATGCAGAGCGCCTACGAGACTTACTATTTTCCAAGAGGCTCCTGCATGGATAAAAATTACTTTTGTGGAGGATGCTAATAGTCTAGAGAACATTACATTTTAATTTCTTGTTTTTTTGTATGCCTTTCTTTTTCCGATGTATTAAAAAATGATAATATGCCTTAGAAACATGAAAAATTCTTTTGGTACACCTTGGGTTACACCTTGGTGTACATCCTATATAACCCCCTATTTCTTATTTCTCCCCTCCCAACTTTTTTCTCTCCACTGTCTTCTCTCCACTCCTCTCCCATTTGAATCATACGGATCCCCCTCCCTCCTCTCTTTCTTATTTCCTTTTCTTCTTCTTCTTCAACATCTTGTTCTTTCTTCCTTTCTCCTTCATCTTCTTCTTATTCTTCTTCTTCTTTCCTTCTCTTTTCTAGGTTTTATATACCTTAATCATCTTCATTATCTTCATCACCATCTTCTTCTTTTTCTTTCTTTCTCACTTTTTACGTTTTATCCACACCGACACTAGTTTGCTATAGTTTCTGTGTACACAGACGAAAATTGTATATATACAGACACTTTTTTATACAAGACAACTAACGTCTGTGTACACCGACACTTGTTTTCCAACTAATTTTGTCACACTTACACTTTTTGTGTACACAGACAACTAACGTCTGTGTACACTGACACTTGTTTTCCAGCTAATTTTTCACACCGACACTTTGTTTCTACACAGACAACTAACGTCTGTGTACACCGACACTTGTTTTCCAACTAATTTTTTCACACCGACACTTTTTTGTCTACGCAGATAACTAACGTCTGTGTACACCGACACTTGTTTTCCAACTAATTTTTTCACACCGACACTTTTTTGTCTACACAGACAACTAACGTCTGTGTACACCGACACTTGTTTTCCAATTAATTTTTCACACCGACACTTTTTTGTTTACACATAGACAACTAATGTCTGTGTACACCGACATTGATTTCCGTGCAAGTATGCAACTAGTCTGACAGATCTAGAAACTAATTTCGCTTTGTCGGTATTTGTGTGTATTTGTGTTTGTAGTTGTTTGTTTGTGTGTTTTTGTTTGTGAGAAGGGCAAATAAATGGGTATACCACCCTGTAAGCCATGGTACACCAAGAACTATGGTAGAAACATTTTTGTTCTTCAGAGCATGAAGTGGAAGCCGGGAAGGAAAGTGCTTGAGGAAAGGTCTGTGACGCCCTCTTAGGTGAACTGCAACCTCGATGGCGAAACCGGCGCAACTGTCAAAGATATCGCTTGCTTTCTTCCACTTCACAAATTCATCCCCATTGGCTATACCACGCTCCATCTCCGTTTCCTCAAAGCTAAAACCTTTCACCCTCGAACATTTCTCCACAACCTCGACACCATATCCACTTCAATATGATATGATCGTATCTCGCCCGCTTGACCCTTCCCGGCACCGTGATCGCTCCCGTAACGCACAACGCCGCCTCAAACCCACAGAGTCTCCCGAACCGGACTCCGAACAAGGATTCGATGGTTGGGTCGACAGGAAATTAAGTTCAACTACATCTTCTTCGATGCCTGATACTGGAATGGATAAGGCTAAAAGGAAGTATTACAACAAGAGAAGGAAAAGGATGTTCGGATCGGATTCGGAAGACGACGAGGCTGGCCGCCGGGACGGAAGTGAATTTGTGGAACTTAAGCAAGAAGTTGTTGAACTGCGTACACTGCACAAGAAAGAGGAGGAGTTGCATTTCTATGATGCATTCGCTTATCCTTGGGAAAAGGAGAAGCATTACAAGATGGTTTATCAATTGGAGAAGAAGTTTTTTCCTGATCAGTGTTTCGATAAGGCTTTCCTTGAGCCTGGTCAGTCCAACGAGAAGAGTACCAAGAAAGGAAACAAGAAAGGTGGGAAGAGAGAAGAGAGCAAAGCTGATAATTCAGATAGCGGAGGAGATAGAGGATTGGTGTTTTTCGAGACTGATGAGGTGAAAAAAGAAAAGACAGAGATTGATGATACTAAGGATGTGAAAATAGACATCTCAGAGAAGAAAGTTGAGGAATTTTTCAAAAGTTTGAATAAAGTCCCAAACGGAACAGACAGTGGGGTTTCTAGTGCAGAACCCTTCTTTTCCTCAAGGGGTAGAGGGCTTCCCCCAAAGTGGGATACCCCTGCTGGGACTGTGGTTCTAGTGAACAAGCCAAAAGGTTAGTCTGGTAATTGAGTGAGTTTCTTCATGTAATTATTTCACAGCATCATTATCTGTTTTGCTAAGTATTGTCAAACTACATTCCACATCTCAGAACCACTCTGTACTGTCTCATTTCTAATTGCAATTAGGTCTGTCATGGAGCATTTATTGTTGACTTACATTTTCAAGTCCTGGACTCACTTATAGGATTATTGATATATTACTATATTAGTATTGTCAATATTGTCTTATGACTAGTATTATTCTGTAGAAGTACTTATGTGGATTGAACTCTTGATGCAATGATATTGGTTGTGTTCCACGTGTATTGTAACTTTCCTGTATATTTGCACTCTCAAGTTAATTGAAAGAAGTGTTTGGAAATTTTGATTGAAACCATGTTTACCAGATGTATAGCCATGATGCAGGTCACTTTGGGAAAAAATGCATGGCCTATGCTGTTAGGCATTGGTGTCTTACAGTGTGTTCTTATCAAAATAATTGTTGTCAGGTGTTGTTGAAGAGTGACGCTGAATAGTGTTACACGTCAGCTAAATATGAATGGATAAATGAGCATTGGACAATCTTCACCTCTTCTGAACTCTTTTAGGTTTGAGCTAGACCCAACCATATACTTAACACTAACATGTCAGGAAGAATAGTATAGATTCATAAACTAGCCTTAATAATTTAAAGTTGGGAGTTGATTGCTGATAAAAGTGTAGTACTTAAAGTTTACTCAATTTTCAATTTCAATTTCAATTTCATTACCTGATATAAGATTAGGAATTAATTAGTGCTGTGAACTCCTTTGAATTGTTATCTCATGTCATACTCTGTTCTTTGTATATATCACCACAGGATGGACTTCATTTACAGTATGTGGAAAGTTGCGCCGCCTAACCAAAGTGAAAAAGGTATTGCATCCAGTATTTAAACTATTGACTTCATAAATGACACTTTCGTCTTCATATACTGTTAAATATACCTCTTGCAGGTAGGCCATGCCGGGACTCTTGACCCTATGGCCACTGGTTTATTGATTGTATGCATTGGTAAAGCTACAAAGCTCGTTGATAGGTCAGTCAACCTAAGTTATAAATTATGCCATTAGGTTTTCATAGTTTGAGATTTCAGATGAAGGTTTTCAATCAAGATGGTAATTTTACAAATCATTTCCTAGTAGATATATTTTTAACCAATGATGTTTCACTTAACATGACTATGCTAGCAAATCATTTCCTCTACAGTGATAAATTTGTTAAGCTAAATGCGATTCAGTAAGAATATTTCTTTGCAGATATCAGGGTATGATTAAGGGCTATAGTGGAACTTTCCGTCTAGGAGAAGCTACCTCTACTTGGGATGCAGATTCCCCGGTGTGTTGTTATTTGGACATTTTCACAATTACTCCATCTGTCCCATGCAAATGTTTTTTGTTTGACTTGGCTAGTTTTTATAAATTCATTTTTACTCTATGACTTCTAAATTTTCCCCTAAATAAGTGATTTGAGAGTAAAACATTTTACTTATAAATTAGTGATAGCTCTGGGACAGATGTAAAAGGATAGTAGAAATGTTATTTAGGGACGATGGAAGTAAAATACTTTAAATGCTAGTAGAGATACTTATACGTTCCTTGGTAGGACCTACCAACAACGCAAACAAAAAAGAGACCCGTGAAGCATGCTGCATCTTGAATTAAAATTTTAATTGTCTTTTTAATTTTTGTGTGTTAGTTTTGAATCATGAGTTAGTTGTTGTGTTATTTAAAAAAGGTGCTTCCTGCACATATTCGCAGTTTAAGATCATGGCTCCACTTTCCTAGTCGTTAGGAGTGGTTTTTACTTCTTATTTTAATCATGGATCCACTTTCCTAGTTTTTAAGAGTGATTGTCATTGGGCCTCAAGAGCAAGCATGTGTTTGTTCATGGAAGCGTCTGTTGAGTCTAGTTGTTCTTGGGTACCCATTTCGATGGGCTCTGATGCCAAACAGTTACAAGCCTGAGTTTGAGATTGTGTCACAGGGCGGTGTGAAGAAGAAAGGTGATTAGTTTCAGGGGTGGAAGAACAGTGCATATTGTTTTTAAGAATAAGAATAACAATGGCAGTAAGAGATGTTGTTGAGTTCTCCAAACTCTGATAGAGAGCAAGAGTTTGGCTTGAGGGAAGAGAGGCCGAGGCCCTGTTAGTTCACCGAAGGCAGGACAGGCTTGAGCTCACCTCCGTGGGCTAGATGCGGGCTGGTTAATTAATTTTATTCTTTTATAATTTTCCTGATTTGTTTCCTATTTGGAGTTAATTAGGATTTCTATTATTTTGTTTCTTATTTGGAGTCAATTAGGATTTCTTATTCTTGTTTCCTGTTTGGAATTAATTAGGATTCCTATTCTGGAATTAGTAGAAGGGTATTTAAACCCCTAATTAGGGTTCACTCTTCTTTTATCAGTTAATAAAATTGGATTGTAGCCTGGTGGCTTTGGGCAACAGATTCTTCAGTTGATTATTAGTTTTCTGTTCTCATCAATTTGGTGGCTTTGGGCAACGGATTTTTCCGTTGATTATCAGTTTTGTGTTCTCATCAATTTGGTGGCTTTGGGCAACAGATTCTTCCGTTGATTTTTAGTTTTCTGTTCTCATCAAACTCCCTTGCTAAACAATTGGGCAATTTTGTGATACGTTTTTATTCAAGTCATCCTTCTCTTAAATAGAAATGGGAAGTCACAACCACTCCTAAAACCTAGGAAAGTGGATCCATGATTAAGATAAGAAGTAATATGAATGTAATTATTCTTATGGGTTAGATTTTTAATAGACCCAAACATATGAATATAAAAACTATTCTAAAATATGGTTGGGTCTATATGTATGTCATGATTTTTGCCTAAAAGATGAATCTCATTATTCTTAACACTAACATATCAGGAAGAATAATATAGATTCATAAGCTATCCCTTTCAAATAGTTGTTTGAAAGTATTCGTAACACTAACTTGCTCCGTTCGAATTCAAAGACCTAAGCTGCTCTGCTACAGCCCCTCCTCCCTTGACAGAAATGCTAGACAACAGGAGAGATGGACACTCTAGTACCATCTTGCTCAAGCATTCTCATTTGGAGTTTCTTGTGTTCAGGGGTAAGAAGGATCTGCTCGGTTGGTTTTATCGATGCGAACAGCTCTTCCCTAACAAAAATACCTTGGAGAGTGACAAGGTTTCCTTGGCATCATACCACTTGTTTTGATAGGCGCAACTCTGGTCTTACAACTTAGAGTTGAGAGAGCCTAACTTGCCATGCCACCGCTTCAAACACTGTTGTAAGCTGCATTTTGATTCACCATTAACATGCATTTTGACCCACCATTAACTGAAAATGCCCTTGGAGATTTGCCAATCTGAAACAGAATAAGGGTCATCTGGCCTGCTATAATGAAAATTTTTAAACCCTTTTTGCTCAAGCCACCACAGTTCTTGAGGACCAGATCAACATGGTTGATCTGTATACCTCTGGACATGACGAAGTGTTGAGATGGCTAATAGGGCGTTGAGTCACAATGCCCTATTAGCCTTCAAGTAGCCATGATTCTGGCTCGTTCATTCGACGCCAAAGGTCGAATCATCCCACATTGGTATGAGAAGTCCCATTATCCGCCTTTTTCAGATGGTTGATATGTATACGTCTGGACTTGACGAAGTGTTATGGATGGAAGTTGAGTCACAACGCCCTATTAGCCTAGAAGTAGCCATGAATCTGGCTCGTTCATTGATACAGGCCCGGGTTTGGGATCACGTCACAAGACGGGTTGAGGGAGGCAGATTATTAGTTTTGGAAGAAGAAGAAGAACAATGCATATATCTAAGAGTGCAGTAGGAGATGTTGTTGAGTTCTCCAAACTCCCTGGCTAAACTAATTGTGGAATTTTGTGATAGCTTTTTATTCAAATCATCATTCTCTTAAATAGAGACAGGAAGTTACAACCACTCCTAAAAACTAGGAAAGTGGATCCATGATCTTAAACTGCTAGTATGTGCAGGAAACACTTGTTTTAAATATCCAACAACTAACCCGTGATTAAAAAAACTAACACACACGAATTAAAACAACAATACTAATTATTTTAGCTAACACACACGAATTAAAACATCAGTACTAATTATTTTAATTATCTGCGACGTTGGTAGGTCCGACCAAGGAATGTATCATTCATTCAATGCTAAAGGTCGAATCATCCCACATTGGTATGAGAAGTCCCATTATCCACCCTATAATAACAAACATCTACAGCAAATCATAACGGCTCCAACTTGATCTCAACCTATACGTGACCCCACCATACGGTATGCCAACATCAATCAAGGATGTTTTCTTTTGGACTGTTTTCAGTCCCAGACCAAACCAGACCAGATCAGACCATACCAGACTTAAACAGACCAGACTAGACTTAAACAGACCAGATCAGACCATACCAGACTTAAACAGACCAGACCAGACTTAAACGGACCAGATCAGACCAGACTTGGATAGTTATAAAATACACAGAGACCAGACGTTCATCAGACCAGTTCAGACCAGACCAGACTTAAACAGACCAGACCAGATCATACCAGACCAGCAAATCTCAGTCCAAAAGAAAACACCCCAATTCAGTAGCACCTGTTTCCAAGAGCCCATATATTTGGAAGTTGTCCCAAAGTGAAATGGCAGACAGGAGATCAAAGGGTTTGTATTATAAATGTGATAGGACGTATGCACCAGGACACAAGTTTAAGTGTTTGTTCAGCGAAATGCTTCATCTAACCTAGTCATTCACCTCTTTCTTCCCCAGCGCTGGTCGTAATCAAACATAACAAAACTTGGAGATTTTGTTTTGATTTCCAAGAGCTTAATGCTATTACAATCGAAGATAAATTGTCCATTCCCCTCATTGATGAACTACTTGATGAACTTCATGGAGCTAAGTTCTTCACCGAACTTGATTTACGCTTTGGCTATCACCAAATGTATGCATCCTGAAGATATTGAAGAAACTGCATTCCGTACACCTGAGAGGCACCTTGATTTTTAGTGATGCCCTTCGGTTTATGCAATGCACTGGTCACCTTTTAATCTGTGATGAATGAGGTATTCAAAGACTTTCAACACAAATTTGTTTTAGTTCTCGTTGATTATATTCGTGTACAATAAAACTTGGGTATAGCACCTTCATCATCTCAAATTGTCTTTTGACTTGTTGCAACAACATCAGCTATATGTTAAGGTGAAATGTTAATTTGGCAAAACTAAAGTTGCTTATCTTGAACACATCATCACTCCCGAAGGAGTCACAATGGTCGGAGAGAAGGTACCGGCAAACCGACAATGGCCAAAACCTATAACAGTTCATGCATTGTGGGGGTTCCTCGATCTTTCTGGATTTTATCATAAATTTATAAAGGACTATGGGACCATTGCAGCACCCGCTACTGCAATGCAGAAACGGAAGTCCTTCCAGTGGACCGATGTGGCCATAGAATCGTTCCAAATTCTCAAGGCGGACCTCTCTGCTGCCCCTGTTTTATGGCTGTCAGACTTTTCTGCAGCAAGAAAATCAATCAGTTACCTTTTTTAGGCACAAGATGGCCAATCGTCACATCAAACTTCGTGTTTATGAACAGGAGCTCATCGGATTAGCCCAAGCGGTGTGCCACAGTCTTAAGTGCCTACTGATGCAACCCCTCACAACCACACTTCAACAACACTGGGTGATCAAACTATTGAGAATTGGGATTCAAATTTGATGTGGAATACAAATTTAGGAGACTCAATACAGCAGCTGATGCCCTGCCATGCCAAGACAAAGATGAACTAGATGAGGCACAAGAGTCTTTGTTAGCCTTGTCAGTCCGTCGCTCTTCATTTCTGCAAGCTGTTCAGGATGAATTGCAATCAATAAGGACAACAGTTGATTCAACGCTTAGCAAGGGCAAGGAAGGGCCACAGTGACTCATTCATGATTGTCTGGTCCATTACAATAATCATTTTTTCCTACCTCCCAACTCTACCCTTATTCCAGTTGTATTGAGTGACATTCACGATACTACCCATAAAGGCATGCAAGAAGTGTGTTTGCGAAAGGGTACAAGGCTTCAATATGTCAAAAAAACAAAACAAAACAGAAAACTTGCACCTGGATGGCCTTTTGCAACCCTTGCCAATTCCCGAACATACATATGTGGTCAGATATTTCATCGGACTTTGTTGAGGGTCTTCCAAAGGTTGAAGGTAAATATGTGCTTTTGGTGGTGTTGATCGCCTCTCCAAACATGCACTCTTTATACCTTTGGCTCATCCCTACACTGCCCTATCTCTAGCTCGTGTCTTTTATGCTAATATTCTCAAGCTTCATGGATTTCCGGAGACTATGGTCAGTGATTGGGATCCTCTCTTTACTAGCTGTGTTTGGCTGGTCTCTTTTATGCCAATATTTGGAACTTCTTTTGCCTTCTCTTCATCCTACCACCCACAAATGGACGATCAAACAGAACTGGTCAACCGGACAATTGAAGTGTATTTGTGATGTTTGCTTGGGGATCACCCACGTCGCTGGCTAGAATGGTTGCCCGGGGCAGAATATTGCCAAAATACCTCTTATCACTCATCTCTAGACATTACTTCATTCAAACTTGTATATGGTCGTAACCCTCCCCTTCATGTTAACCTATGAACCCGGCTCCTCCAAGGTTGAGGTAGACAGGTAGTATACGTATTCTTGAAGGATCGTGACGAGATGCTAGACGATGCCCACAGTCACCTGCAACAAGCCTCAGCTCGTTTGGCGGCAAATATATAACCAGCACCCTGCCGCCATCCATTTTCAGCCTGATCAATGGAGACAATGGGTGTGGTTACGCCTCCACCCTTACCATCAGCACACATTCAAGGCCGTATGTTTCATAAGCTTATTCCACGCTTTTTTGGCCCTTTCCGTGTGCTGCACCCAGTAGGGTCAGTGGCCTATCAATTGGAACAGCCTCCCGGCAATTGTATGCATGATGGTTTTCATGTCTCGTGATTGAAAGAATGTAAAGGAAAGCCTCCAGCGAACATAGCCGCCATGCCTCTCCTTCATGACGGTAAAGTTCTTTCTCAACCAAAGGACGTCTTGCGCTTTCTTCTCAGTCGGGGGTAATCAAGCAGATTGTAGTAGTATGGGAAGGCTCACAGTTGAGGTATGCTACTTGGGAGAACTTCAGCGAGTTTACTCAGTTTTACTCCCACTTCAAGCTTGATTACAAGCTTGTTCTCCAGGTAGGACCTACCAACAACGCAAACAGAAGAGAGACCCGTGAAACATGTTCAGCTTGAATTAGAATTATATTTTCCTTTTTTATTTTGTGTGTGTTAGTTTTTAATCTTGGGTTAGTTGTTGGGTTATTAAAGGTGCTTCCTGCACATATTAGCAGTTTATGATCATGGATCCACTTTCCTAGTCTTTAGGAGTGGTTGTAACTTCTTACCTTAATCATGGATGCACTTTCCCAATTTTTAGGAGTGGTTGTAAACTTGTAAATTCCCATCTCTATCTAAGAGAAGGATGATTTGAATAAAAACTTATCGGATCATTGTCCAATTGTGTAGTCACGGAGTTTGAAGAACTCAACAACATCTCCTACTGCCATTGTTTTTCTTATTCTTAAAACTATGCATTGTCCTTCCTCCCCTGAAAATATTCATCTTTCTCCTTCACACTGCCATGTGGCGCGATCACAAATCCGGGCCTGTAACAGATACCAAACAACATTACCTACGTTTGCATTGAATTGAAATAGATCAGTGTTAAACTTTATCAGTCAGGTATTTATATGTTAAGGCTTCCTTTGCATTGGCGCTGAGAATGTGTAAATACTACACAACTCTTCCAATTTGAATCATAGCCAATAAAAATCCGGAAAACATTAATTATTTTTTTGGATTACATTTCTTCTTCCATACTTGAATTTAAATACTCCATCCGTCTCTTACAATTCTTCCCGGTTTGATTTGGATCGGAGTTTAAGAAAGTGGGAATAAAGTGAAAATGTATGATTGTGGTTGAGTAAGAAAAAGGCAAATGATTGTTAGCCACACAAAACGTTCCAAAAAGGGAAATGAGAAGATTTTTTGGGACGTCCCGAAAAGGTAAGTGGGAAGAATTTTAAGGGAATGAGGGAGTACTTGTTTATACTTCCTTGTGTTATTTCTATGGTTTCTAAGTTTTTAACAATTAATTTTCCAACATTTATTCATGAAATCCTGAGAAATGGATTAAATATTTGAGGAAATAGACTTCATGTACCAAACCAAACTTAACCCACTCTATCTTACTCGGAAGTAGGATCAAAGGAGGACGAGTACCCTGATCTTACCTGTGCCCCAAAGGGTAGAGTGCTGTTTACCGTGAGAAAATGAGGAAAGGTGAAAACTGAAGTCCGGTGGTTTCTTTTGCAGTTTCACCCTTCTCCATTATTGTTGTGGCATAAGCTAAATCCAAATTAAAATCTATATTGCGGAAAGCAATTTCCATTTTCTTTCCCATGTATTAAGGCTTCAAATTAGTGTTATAACATTGTTATGAGTAACTACTATATTAGTTGATTTTTTTATATCCTTATTTTAAATTGTAATTTCCAACAAACTTTTGCACAGAAATGTTGGAGGAAGAAATGTTGGAGGAAGATGTATGGTCCATTGATAAAGACGCACATGTGGATGATGTGTGGTTATCAATGGAGTCCACCATTAACAAAGTGACGAAAGAGATATTTGGAGAATCTAAAGGATGTCTACCTTCAACAAAGGACACATCTTGGTGGAATGATGAGGTGAAATTGAGCAAAAGTTGGAACGACGAGAACATAGAGGAGTACAAGGAGGCTAGAAGAAGAGCAAAGAAAGTTGTAAAGGAAGCAAGAGGAAAAGTGAACAAGAAATTGTATGCAAATCTGGACTCTAAGGAAGGAGAACAAGATATTTACAGACTTACTCGTCTTCGTGATCGTAGGACTCAGATATGGGAAAAGTTAAGTGTGTAAAGGATATCGATCAAAGGGTACTAATGGAGGACGAGGAAATAAAGGAGAGGTGGAGGTCATACTTTGATACCTTGTTCAACGGGAATAAAGTGCAAGGTATTGATGATCTTACTATACCAGAGCGTATGGTAAATCGGGACTTCGTGAGAAGGATCCAAATAACAGAAGTTAAAGAGGTTATGAGAAAAATGGGGTGGAAGAAAGCAGTGGGCCCTGATGACATATCGATCGAGGATTGGAGAAGTTTGGGAGAGAAAGGCATTAAGTGGCTTACACGTTTCTTCAACATGATTTGGAGAAACAACAAAATGCCAATGAGTTGGTGGAAGGGTACTCTCATTCCCCTATTTAAAAATAAGGGTGATGAACAAGAATGTGCCAACTTTCGAGGGTTTAACTTTATGAGTCACACCATGAAACTTTGGGAGCGAGTGGTTGAATAAAGACTTCGAAAAAGTGTGAAAATTTCGGAGAATCAGTTTGGTTTTATGCCTAGACGCTCAACAATTGTGGTCATTCACCTTCTCAGACAAGTTGTGGAAAAGTATAAAGACACTAAAAAGGATCTACATTTGGTGTTCATTGACTTAGAAAAGACATATGATAGGGTACCTCGAGAAGTCCTTTGGTGGACCTTAACTAGAAAAGGCATATGACGTAAGTATATCAGTATCATCATGGATATGTATGAGGCTTGTACTACGAGTGTCTGGACTAGTGTAGGGAAAACCGCAGAGTTCCCTATTACTGTCGGAGTGCACCAAGGATTGGCTCTGAGTCCTTTCTTATTTGCTATAGTCATGGATGAACTTACGAAGTCAATTCAAGAAGATATATCGTGGTGCATGATGTTTGCCGACGATATTGTATTGATTGATGAGACAGAATTGGTTGTTAAAGCAAAGTTGGAAGTATGACAACAAACATTGGAGACCAAGAGTTTCAGACTAAGCCGAAGCAAGACTGGGTATATGGAGTGCAAGTTTGGTGGAGGTTGAAGTAGTAGCAACCGTGGGATTACTCTTGATGGTAAGGAGATACTGGTGTGTGATATGTTTCGTTACTTAAGTTCCATAATTCAGAAGGGTGGTAGATTAGATAGAGAAGTATCCCATAGAATCAGAGCTGGGTGGATGAAATGGAAGAGTGCATCGGGATTTATATACGATCGAGGGATGCCGACTAGACTGAAAAGTAAATTTTATCGAACAACAATTAGGCCTGCATTAATGTATGGCATAGAGTGTTGGGCGGTGAAACAATGTCACATTCAAAAGATGAGTGTGACTGAGATGCGTATGTTGCGTTGGATGTGTGGTCATAACAGAAAAGGCCGCTTGAGAAATGAGATAATCAGACAAGAGGTGGAAGTATAACACCTATAGAAGATAAGATGCAGGAGTCTCGTTAGCGGTGGTTTGGTCATGTGCGTTGAAGACCGAATGATGCACCTGTCAGACGACTTGAGAGGTGGGGAGAAAAGACAAACAGGAAAGGGAAGGGAAGACTCAAACAGATTTGGATTAGAGGAATCAGAACTGATATGCGTCTTCTTGATCTCTTTTCTTTTTCTCTCTCTTTTTCTTTTGTCGTTTATCATCTTTGTCTTTTTATGTTCTTATGTTATTTTTATCTTCTAGCTTTTTTATGCTCTTTTATCTTTCAATCTTTTATCTTTCTTATATTCTTATTCTTATATTTATTTATCTTTATGTTATTTGTTTTATCCTTTTTTTTCTCTTCTTGTCTGTATTTTTTTGGCATCCATATCATAGATCGATTCATGTTAACCGACCCTAAAATCTTTTGGGATTAAGGCTTGGATGTTGTTTTTGTTGTACTTTAAATTGTAATTTGAGGCAACAATTGAAAATTATTCATGAAAACGAATTCTCAAAAGTTGTAGCTAAATATATTAGCCAATTCAAACACCAGTAATAGTTTTCTAATATAAATCTCTTTGCGTTTGTACTGAAAGATGAAGGCGTGTGTTAAATGTATGAACGTTGTCTTAAAAGATGGAATATATCAAGAGATATTCTTTTGAGATTTTTTTTCATAAATATGTGTGCACAAACCTAAAACGAAAAATGATCAAGAGTAAATGAAGTATAGCTAATATAAGAAGGAAAAGAAAATGGTCGTTTTGTTTCTAATCTGGATACCTGATCTCTTGCTCGACCTTCTTTAGAAAAATATTCTGTATTTAATGATATACATTGTGACATGCAAGAAGTCATTAACAAATAAAATTGATGGTCAATGCTAATGTCTATTCCTTTTTTTTTTTTTAATAAAATACAATTAACTATTATTAATCAAATCGTGATGAAGTACATGAACAATACAATCAGGGGGAACACCAAGCCAAAATCGGCGTTCAGGCAAGAACACGCCACCCTAGCTAAAGTATGAGCAGCTCTGTTCGCAGAACGCCTAGTATAAGAGAAGGAAATGCTCCCGAAATGCATTCCTAAAGCCTTAATATCATCAGCTAAAAGACCTGTATATGAGACGCTAGATCCCTTGTGAATCTCAGTAATGGCCTGTAAAGAGTCTGACTCCACCTCAAGATTCAACTACCGATAGTCCTTCAAGCAGCTAAGAGCTTCCCTGATAGCTAATAATTCTGCCTCAAGTGGTGAGCAGCCTCTCACCCATGGACAAGCTCCACCTCCCTGAAACTCCCCTCTTTCATCCCTGACAACCCATCCAAAACCACACCCTGCAGCAGCCACAGAAGCATCGACATTAACCTTCACTTTGCCAGGCAATGGAGGATACCAGACAACATCCCGGACTGGAAGGGACGACTGCAGCCCGCCTCCCTTCTTCTGCGCTTCCGACCAGCCTTCAACAAAAGACCGGGCTCGATGATCAATCTGCTGCGGAGTCCCATTAGACCCCTGCCAAACCCTGCAATTACGTTCACACCATATACCCCAACACCCCAAACCACCGACAGCAAACTCTCCATACTTCTGGCCTGAAAATTCACTTCCACCCATTCCATAAAAGTAGTAGTTGAAATAGCAACTGTCTGCCATCCTAAAATACGCCTGACCTCAACCGCTACAGGGCACCTGCCAAAAAGATGCAACAAAGATTCTTCTCCCTCTCCGCAAATTCCACAAACCAATGGGCAGTTAACCATACGACTGCGAAGTGCACACCTAGTTGGAAGATAACCCGAACAAATTTGAGTCCAACCTGTCCAGCCTCCCGCTGTTGATTCGCCCACCAATTTCTTGTGGCAACTCCGGACTGAAAACTGACCATCCCTTTCACCACTCCACATTAATGTGTCAGGTACACTTCGGTAGCTTAGGCTGATTTGCTCTATAAGACTCTTGTCCCTGTAATTAAAAAGATCAAATAAAATATCATTGTCCCACCCAGAACCATTTTCCTCCATCAAGGCCTCAACCCGTGACTTTTCCCGTCCCAAAATTTGTGGGGAGGAAATACTGAAATATAAGGGGCTTCATTATCTGGGAGCCACGGCTCTTCGCAGATATTGATAGACTTCCCGTCGCCAACTCTCCAACGATATCCCACTTTAATCACCCCTTGAGTCTCAAACAGACTCCTCCAGATAAAAGAAGGGTTTCCACCTAGCTTGGCAGATAGAAAATTTCCTTTCGGATAATAACGGGCTCTAAACACCCGTCCGGCTAAAGTGTTCGGTTTGGTCACCAACCGCCACGCCTGTTTAGCCAACATGTATAAATTAAATTCCCGGAGCCGTCTAAAGCCTAAACCCCCATACTTTTTAGGCCGGCATAAAGTCTCCCAATTACTCCACCTAATTCCCTTCCGGGAAGTACCATTCCACCAGTAGCCATTCATCAGAACTTCAATCTCACGACATAATTCAAGTGGTAAAAGGAACACATTCATTGCATAATTAGGAAGAGCCTGAACTACTGTCTTAAGCAAAATCTCCCGCCCTGCTTTCGAAAGAAAACGATTGTTCCAATTTTGGATTTTCTTAATTATCATTTGCCTAAGATAATCCAAAATCTCTTTTTTCCCCTTACTAACCAGAGCAGGTAGACCCAAATATCTCTCCTCCACCCCGGCCGAGCACACACCCAACATTGTGATCAAACTTGTCCTCACTTCTTCTAAAACATTTTTGCTAAAAAATAACTTAGACTTATTTAATTTAATCACTTGACCCGATGCCGATGCATAACACTGAAGGGCTTCCAATATAGCTTCTGCCTCCCCATAACATGCCCTGAAAAAAAGTAAACAGTCATCGGCAAATAATAAATGAGAAATCCTTGGAGCCCCCTTAGCCACGGCAACCCCGTGAATACGCCCGACTGCTTCTTGTCTGGGAAGATGTGCACTTAACCCTTCTGCCACCAGAATAAATAAATAAATAAATAAGGGGACAACGGGTTGCCTTGTCGTAAACCCCGTGAAGGGACAATCAGACCAATCTCAGAATCATCGAAAGGAATTGAATAAGTCACAGATCGCACACATAACATAATCAAGCGGACCCATTTATCTGTAAAACCAAGGTGACACATCATACCTTCCAAAAAATGCCATTCCACCCGATCGTAGGCTTTACTCATGTCTAACTTTAGTGCCGCCTTACCTTGCTTCTTCCGCTTCAAGAAATGCGGGGACTCAAAAGCAATCATGATGTTATCAACTATTGACCTGCCAGGGATAAAGGCACTCTGTTGCTCAACAACACAAACATTCATCAAAGATTTCATTCTATTCGCCAGAACTTTAGCAAAGATTTTGTAAACAACGTTACACAGCGCAATGGGCCTCCAATCCCCCATCGTTTCTAGACAGTCCTTCTTTGGGATTAGAACAATATTTGTATGATTCACATACTCCGGAAGCGTCTCAGTGTCAAATACACTCCTGCAAAACTCCACAACATCTGGCCCTACTACATCCCAAAAATGCTGGTAAAAGCCAGGGCTATTGCCGTCAGGTCCAGGGGATTTGTCCGGGAACATTGCAAAAAGGGCTGACTTCACTTCCTTCTCTGAAATGGGGCGTAGAAGATTAAAATTATGGGACTTTTCAAGTTTTCGCCCCACACACTCAAGCACATAAGTGTTGTCACCCTGCATAGAAGAAAATATATTGATAAAGTAATGGTTAATAATTCTACCCACTTCGCCACGATCTTTCTCCCACCGACCGCCATCCAATTTGAACGCCTCCACCCTATTCCTCCTTCTCCTATGTTTTACCGCATTATATTGATTATCCGCTTATTGTTTCATAAAAAATACTCCCTCCGTATTTATATGTTCCCTACATTTGCTTTTGGCACAATATTTTAAGATAGAATAGTAAGGGTAGTGAATAGTGTAGAAAAAGTAGGAGAGAGTGTGTAAAAGTATGAAAGAGAAGATAAAAAGTAGATAAAGTAAGGGTAGTTGAGTATTTTGTAAAGAATAAACTTACCAAAAATGGAAGTGTATGGAACTTTTAAATACATCCCAAAAAGGAAAGTGTAGAGAACTTTTAAATACGGAGGGAGTATAAAACATGCTAAAACCAAAAATATTAATCTGATGGTATTATTTTCTTAAATCCTCTATGCTGTTCTTTGAATATCTGTAAAAGGGCCAAAATGATGTTGCTATAGTTGGATAAACTTCATCATTATCACATTATTATGTGTCAAGCTCTTAATCCATTGTTCTACTTTTCTTTTATAAAAATGTTTTATTACTTGCTGTCTTCCTCCACTCATTTTGTGGCAATTACAAATGTATCAAAATACATAAACACTCTTTCTTTTCATCTTCTCTTTTCTATTTTTCCAACTTTTTATTCTTATCTCCCCTCTTTGTCTACAATATTCACTGCCCTACAGTTGTCCTTGATCTCCGTGAATAGCCCAGTGGAACAAATCAAAATTAACTGGCGAGTACAAATTAGTTGCTAATGTTTTTGGGTTGACTTGTAACATATACAAATAATCCATGTATGTTATACAGGTTATTCTACGTGAGCCATGGGACCACATCAAGAATGAGGATCTAAGGAAAGCTGCTGCATCCTTTTCTGGGGAGATATGGCAAGTCCCTCCAATGTTCTCTGCCATCAAAGTAAGTTCAGCAATTGTTCTTATTTTTCTGACTTTATTGATCAAATTTGCATGTTCCTTTTTTTCATCCTTTTATGAAAATCATGCATATAGTTATTCGTTTTAAATTTTATTCCTTTTATAATAATTATACTCTGTATTAAATGGGTACCAAGTGCTCCATATAATATAATATCACTAATGCGTTTTCTTAAATTTTGTGATTAGATCATTGAAGATATATAAATATGAACATACAGAGTAGATATCCTAACTCTTTTTCAAAAATATCACTCAATGTTGAAGTTAAGTTTGAATGTGTTTATTGTGTTTTTTATATATAAAAATGTGTACAAATTATGATCCATTTCAATTTTCTCTCAATTTCTATCTGTGCAAAACCTTTTATATGGTAAATGAATCATTCCTGTAGTGTGATTGCTTCCAATTTCTTTGCTATGTGATAGGTTGGTGGTGAGAAGATGTATGAGAAAGCAAGAAGGGGAGAGAGCATTGAACTTTCACCAAGGAGGGTATCAATTTTCCAGTTTGATGTTGAACGAAGTTTGGAGGACAGGTTAGTCAATGGTTTGATCTCTAAGTAGTTTTTCAACTGGTTTTCTCTTTACTACATAACTTCCTACAAGTTCTCTTATATTTAGCGAAGGGATTTCGTTCCTCGAAAATCTACTTCTATTATATTTACTTACTACTCCCTTCGTCCCACTAACAATGGGACATGAGGGAGTCACACGCAAACCAGTGGTTTATGTGGTTGATATTGAATTGATAAAGTAAGAATGCAGAAAAAATGATTTAGAGCCACATAAATTTTACCAAATTTGGTATGGGACAATCTTAGTGGGACGAACCGAAAAGGTAAAATGGGACAATCTTAGCGGGACGGAGGGAGTAGCTTTTAAGGGCATATTTTGGCAAGGAAAAAATGATTGATGTGGTTGATCCTAATCAACAGAAGTTGTGATTGAATTGGCTGAATATGGCAAATTATCTAAAAATGTATTTAAAATATCTTTCTAAAATGAATGAAAGAAAATAAAGGTAGAAATATCATTTTTTTTTAATTTCAGCAATTTTGTGAAAAAAGAAACTCTGGCACTGCTTTTTAAATATTGCTTGTTTAAGCCCAGTGTAAACCATACTAGCTCTAAGTTCCCAGTAGCTGCTCTTTTGTCAAACATTCCATTGTATATGGTTTTAAGATAATGCATAAATTCAACAGCCCTGCTTCTTGTACACACTCTTATACACACATCTGTAAAGGCTATTTTTTTGTCTGTGAATAGCCAGTTCACAGACAACATGTTTTTTCTATGAACTTGCTATTCTTAGAGAAAAACATAGCATGTTCAGTGTTCACCGACGTGTGTATAAGAGTGTGTACAAACATTTTTTTTTCTAAATTCAACTCCCCTTCTGGAAGTAGAATTCCTGACAAAGACTCTAGAGCAGTCGAACTTTTCTTGCCTGCACGTCATTTTTTACCAGATTTACTATGGATCTCTTTGAAATATAATATCTACATGTGATATCTGAAATCTCATTATTGCTTTGCAGACAAAATGTGATTTTTCGAGTAATATGCTCAAAAGGGACATATATTCGGTCTCTCTGTGCCGATTTTGGGAAGGCTCTTGGCAGGTATTATATGAATTAATAACCTTGTTACATTATGTCTTCTCAAGCCAACACATAAATCTGGTTCTATTCTTCGCATTAGGTTAACCTTAAGATGGAGTCCAACTCTAAACATGTTCTACATCTGTTTAATAATATTAATAATGGTAGAGCTAAATAAGAAACTATCAAGAAAGTTTGAGCATTTCTTGGATTCTCAATTTTTGCAATTGTGTTCTGATCTCATGAAGTTGGGAAACAATTTATTGCAGCTGTGCTCACTTGTCAGCTCTACGAAGAGATTCAATTGGTAAGGTTCTTGTTGAATCGTTGTTCCCAGTTTTCTTACACAACCCCTGGAATTTTAGTAATGACCCCTACCCCAGGAACTCAGGAAAGGGACCCCATGCAAGAGATATTGATAGTTACCAACTTATGAGAATTTTCTTGCTCTGAGCTAATTTTGGTTGTTTCCTTCGTTTTAGGAGAATACAAAGCTAATGATGCTTGGGAGTTTCAAGAGTTAGAAGAGACAATAACCAAAGGATACATGTAGAATAATTGCACAGCTTTCCTTTCATTGATTGAGCATTGTTTAGAAAAGCTGGTTAAATATTTAAAATTTTCAAAAGTTGCATTCTTTTCCAAAGCTTCCAAGAACTTAGGTGGCCTCGCTGGAGGTAGTGTCTCTATTTGTACGGCTAGATAGAAGTCTATACAATTCTCACCATTTCTAAACCCTATTACTGGATATGTTTCGTTTGTTTGAACAAATGAATTCATCAATTTTTTTTATATATTTTAAAATGCAAACACATATAGACGGTATAGTTAACCCATATTTTAGGCACGTATAGTTAACCCTTCTCAGTTCTCACGGGTGATGCTCAACGTGAGCATATTAATTTGTGATTCTATTTTACACAAGGATGAAAATTTTGGGTAGGGATGGACCCGGGCCGGTTCAGGCTTGGGCCCCGGCCGGACTTTTATTTGGGAATGGTGGAACCTGAACCGGCCCGGGTAGCAGGCGGCTCTGGGTTAGGCCGGTTCCGGTTCAATGCTATTTTTTTTTTATTTTCTTTTGATTTTCTAAATAACCCCCACCCCTTCACCCCCCCCCCCCAAACACCCAGCCCAACCTGGTAGAAACAAAAAAAATGAAAAAAAAAATAGGCCCGAACCGGCCGGGACGGTTCGCATTTTAGGGGGTCCGAGCCCGCACCGGGATTAGAGCGGTTCCGGTTGGCCCGAACTGGCCCCAAGACCCAGTACTGGGCCGGTCTGGTTCCGGGCCGGGTGGACCGACCCGGGTCCACCCCTAATTTTGGGATAAAGTAACTAAGAGAAACACTGTAAAGAATTTAAAAAGGGTGAAGCTTTATGTAACTAAACAGATTTTTTTCGCTATAAAAAGTATTGAAGAGAAACATAAAAGTATTACAGATGGACATCATGAAAAAAAAAAGTAGGGAGAAATGGGTCAAAAAGAGTAGTTGTTCGAGGCCATAAAGTGTTGATGTGTAGTGTCTAATGGTCATGAACAAATCAGAAAGTAGAGTCCAGCTAGGGATTCCACTCCTTTTTTTTGGTATTCCAAAGGCAAATGTTTATTTGTCTTTATTTTAATCAGATGAAATTTTATTAAAAGAAACTAGTACATAATGATCCGGGAAAGGCATACCTTTCCAAAAACAGAGATTCCACTCCCTAAATAAATACAACTACACACGAATGACGAAACCCATATTAAAAGATGTTTGAAGTATTAACATATATGCAGGTATGCAGCCATGGTTTTATTATAAGAAGAGTCATTAGGAGATTCATGATTTGTAGGCAGTCCATCTTTGCCTCGTGTTGGAAATATGTAGCTTGGACAATTATGAAATTTGTGTTTGGATATCTCATGCTCATTAATTAAAAATGATATGACTCATTTCATACGGAGTAGTAATTATGAGTTCTCTTTACTGATGAATAGTCTGCTAATTTTTTTTTAATTATCCCAGGGGTCGGTGGTTGAGGGGCTGGGGTAAATTGTGTTCAAACTCCCTTCATGGAATATTGAACCTGAGACCTCCCACAAGGGAGAGTGAATCAGCTACCACCTGAGTTAGACTGCTTCTTCATTTTGTTACGAATCAAGCCCGTTTTATTGAGGTTTAGAACTCTAATATTGAGCATTGTGATCTCTGCTTCGTATCCTCTTATTCATTTTGCTTTTCTTATTTTTCTTTTATAAAATCTCTTAACTTAAATCTACAAATAACTCTTATAATCTTATGAATACCAATATGTGAATCTAATTTAGTAAAATACTTTAGAAATATGCATTGATATGTAAATCGTGAATTCTGATATAAGACATTTTCATTGAGCATTGGAACTATGCATCGAGTATCAAAACATCTTCATTGAGTATCGTGTTCTAAACTATTGAGCATTGAGACAATATGATCAAACATCTTCATTGAGCATTGGAACTTTGCATTGAGCATAAAAAACTTTATCATATCGAGTATTGTGTTCTCTACTAATGAGCATTGAGACTATGTGAGCAAGCTTCAATCTGATCTTCGTGAGCTCCAATCTTACTTGAGGTGGTCGTGTGAGTTTCGTCGACTGAGAAGAGTTAGTAAACCGCGAGTATGAGCGTTTAGCGTGAGATGAGTATTTGGTCGTCTGGGTGCAAACAACGAGCCGTCTGTATGGGTGCGAGCAGCGGGGCCGCCCGTTAGGGTGTGAGTGGTGAGCGGCGAGCCATCTCGGTGCGAGCGGTGAGCTGTCAAACTGCACTAATGGAGGAAACTTGCTCTTCGCGGTGATGCTGATGGTGAAAGTAGAAGATGAAGGGCACGAGCATAAGAGGAAACTGGAATTAGGAAAAGAGGGGGCAAACATTGACCAAGGGGTTTGAGGTGTAGCTCACATCAATCACCTGATTGGTCACCCACCCCAAATTTCTTCTTTATGGTGTAAATATACCAAAGGAAATGAGCAACGTCTTGCTCTTTACTGAGTTCCATTAATTAACTCACATAGCAGTACGTTCAAGATGGGTGGTAGTGGAAGTCAAGTAGTGAGCTTATAGATAGAGCTACAATTTGGTAATATGTGAGGTAAGTCTTATTGAATTCGCCCCTTGAAACTATTCAATAAAAGATACTCCGTAATTGTTTGTGATCAAAATCCTAGTTTTGGAGGGTGGTACATAGAATGCGGTATTATATGCGAATCCAAATACCGACGCTTAATTAGGTCATTAAAAAATAAAAGGCTAAAGAGTCAAATAGGTACATAGAACTAACTTAAAATGTTCAATTAGCCCCTTATATAGGAGGTTCTGCCCGGCCGTCGCCAATTGGGGCGGTTCCCGGTGGAATTGTTTGATGAAATTTTTTGAGCAACTTCTTCATTAAGTCTAGTTTACATATACCAAATTTCAGCTAAAAATTCAACCGGGAAGGCAGTCAAATGATTTTTTGAAGATAATTGTGTAGTGAAACAGCGCAGTACATTTCGGAAAATCAATTGACTGCCTTCCCTATTTAATTTTTAGCTGAAATTTGATATGGGTAAACTAGACTTAATGAAGAAGATGCTCAAAAAATTTCATCAAAAAATTCAACTGGGAACCGCCCCAATTGGCGACGGCCGGTCAGAACCTCCTATATAAGGGGTTAATTGAACACTTTAAGTTAGTTCATGTACCTATTTGACCCTTTAGCCAAAATAAAAATACTACAACATTCGTTTCTCAAGAACATTTTTTATCATAAACGTCCATTGAAAAAAAATACCATAAATGTAGGGTTTCACCAAAGAAAAACTTACTACGTATTTTCAGAATTCCACTTTTCAATAAACAAGAAAAGTCCAAAATTTAGATGATATCCGTTTGATTGGTCCCGTGAAACGTTGAGTATTTAGAGAATTAGAGTAGGCGAAGGTTTGCTAACTTGAAATGGTCGCAAATCCAAGAAAGGAACCAAGTAGCAAAAGCTTTGCCAAAGGAATTTCCTTCTATTTAGTTTTCTAAGATGAGCTAGCTAAGTACGAAACAAATGCAAAAAAATGGCATTTTAAACAACATGAGCTAATTTGAAATTTTCCATCTTAATCAAGTGAAGAAAATGAATTTATTTGATAATTCATAAAGAGTTCCATTTACATGTTATATGCGCGAGTTACATTTATATTAATATCATTTACATTTCAACTTGTTGGTATTGGCCCCCTATTTCTTAAGCCCAATTACTCATTATCTATTGACCGGTCCATGTTCTTATTTTGAATCTACCGATTTGCACCGGCATTCTTCCTTGTCTCAGCTGCGATTCTTTCCTTCTTGGCCTTTGAGATATTCGGTGATATCTTTCTCTGGTTATGGTAAGTTTTCCTTACCCGTTTTTTGTGCTTGGCCCTATTTATACATGCTTCTCTTCTATCGATGGGGCTGGCCGAAACCCTTACTTTTCCCAATTCGAACTGCTGCTCCTCTGTGTGTGCTCGATCGGTAAATTGGCTGAAATAGGTTGAAGGCAGATGCCCATAAACTCCCCTT
Source organism: Cuscuta epithymum (assembly GCA_945859915.1). Lineage (NCBI taxonomy): Eukaryota > Viridiplantae > Streptophyta > Magnoliopsida > Solanales > Convolvulaceae > Cuscuta > Cuscuta epithymum. The sequence goes on from CAMAPF010000059.1 coordinate 3,361,554, forward strand.
AGTGATTAGAGTGGTTGATTTCATCCTTTGTGGATGTTAATTGGTTGAGACCTGAGCTGGAAGGAGCTACTACAGTGGTATCAGAGACGGGAGAGGTCTGCCGCCGCCACGCCGCCGCGTCGACGCCGTCCGCTGCTGTCCAGAAGTCACCGGAGGTCCAGGGGTGCTGCCGCCGTCTGCCAGGAGCCAAACCAGCCAGCCAGAGCTTCTGCCGGAGTCCAGAACCTGCTGCCATCACCGGTCCAGACCTGCTGCCGCCGGTTCAGTCTGCTGCCGCCAGTCCAGTCCATTGCCGTCGTGCTCTACAGCAGCCCACGCTGCCTACGGTAAGTCGGGTAACCCAACCTCGGGCCCCGCTCAGGTAAATTGGCGATAAACACCCTTGGAGTACCGGAGTGCCACCGGATTTTTTTTTCCCCCGCTCCCCCGCTGCTGACCTGCGTGGTCTTGGAAGCCGGCTGTGCCCGGCCCCTGGTACGTTTACTAATCCTTTGTGTGATTCTTATTCGTAGTTCATTTGTTTTAATTTCAAGTTGAATTGCAATTACTTTGTTGTTTGAATTGTGATTACTTGTTTGTTGGACCGTGAATTAATTTTCCGGTGAAGAATATTTTGTTTGGATACCCGTTGTCCAAAGTTGTGAATATTTCTTCCGGTTTAAATTTAATCACGTGTTGGATTTTTATTTTGATTTTTTCTGTTAATTGATTCGTGGATAAACTCTCCGGTTAAGAATATTTGTTTGGATACTTGTTGTCCGAAGTTGGGAATATTTCTGTCCGGATTAGTTTAAATCCCGTTTCTTTGCTTGTTGATTTAATTCTAGCCTATTTGTGCTTGTACGAAAGAACAAGGAGATTGTACCCCGAGCTTTGTGTTCATTGGTCTTCTCGGCTTGTTCGTGCTAGTTGCTTCGTACAATTGATAGCCCTATAGGTTATAATTAATCATTTATCTGTCTGTTGAGTAAATAAAAATTTTATCTTGCTTGTACGAAAGAACAAGGAGATTGTACCCGAGCCTTGTGTTCATTGGTCTTCTCGGCTTGTTCGTGCTAGTTGCTTCGTACAGTACGAAAGAACAAGGAGATTGTACCCGAGCTTTGTGTTCATTGGTCGTCTCGGCTTGTTCGTGCTAGTTGCTTCGTACTGTTCTTTGCTTGATAATTTTTTATTTACTCTCTCGCGTGTTGTGCTTGCTTTCCGATTAATATGGCTGTCAATCAATATGGCATGCTTCCATTTAACGGAAAGACAGATTTTGATATCTGGAAACAGAAAATCAAATGCGTGTTGATCCAACAGAAAGTCTATAGAGCTGTGACTGGTCTCTATTTAGACTCTGAGGATGCTGCAAAGCGCGTTGAGATGAATGAAACTGCTTGTTCCTCTATATACTTGAACCTTTCTGATTCAGTGCTCAGGAAGGTGGGTATTATAGATTCTGCGAAGGATTTGTGGGACAAGTTAGATAAGTTGTATACCGATACTTCTTTGCCTGGTAAATTGTTTTTGCTTGAGAAGTTCTTTAGATTTAGGCTTGACCTGTCTAAGGACATAGATGAGAACCTAGATGTGTTTAACAAGCTTATTCAGAATATTAAGCAAGCGGGTGATAAACACATAGATGACTACACACCCATAGTGTTACTTAATGCCATCCCTGACTCATACAATGACGTCAAATCTGCCATAAAGTATGGTAGAGACGATATCTCGTTAGATATAGTCGTTAATGGATTAAGGAGTAAGGAGTTAGACCTTAGACACTCGAGGGGTAGTAACAGTCAGTGTAGGGACTCTGGAGAAGCGTTGTTTGTGAGGGGTAGGTCTAAGAGTAGATCTAGAAACCATAAGAAGGGCAACAACGATAAGAACAAAAACAATGACCCGGGGAAGAAGAGAGGTAAGTCTAAGAAGAGAGTGTGCTTTAATTGTGGTAATTCTAGTCACTTCATTAAGGATTGTCCCCATCCTAAGAAGTCTGAACATGCTAATGTGGTAGATGATAATAACTTGCATGAAGAAGTTTTTATGATCTGTGATTCTGCCAATTCTGTGTTGAGTAGCATGACTGAAAATGAGTGGTTGATTGACTCTGGTTGTACTTATCATATGACACCTTTTAGATCCCTGTTTTCTTCTTATTATTCTTGCAATGATGGTTTTGTGTCTCTTGCTGATAATAAGAAATGCAAAATTCATGGGGTGGGTGATGTATGTTTGAAGTTTGATAATGGGACTGTGTTTACTATGGAAAATGTGAGGCATGTTCCTGATTTGCGTCATAACTTGTTTTCTGTTGCTGCTTTTGAGGGTAGTGGGTTAGAGGGTAAATGGGGTAATGGGTGCATGAAAGTCTTGAAAAATTCCCTTGTTTTGTTTAAGGCAAAAAAGGTGAATAACTTGTATGTGTGCCATGCTCAGCCTTTCTGTGATTCTGCTCATGTTGTTAGTTCTGATAAATCTGCTTTGTGGCATAATAGATTAGGACACATGAGTAATAGGGGTTTAGAGATTTTGCATAAATCTGGTTGTTTTGGTAAGGATTCTGTGTCCCCCATCCCCTTCTGTGAATTTTGTGTGTTAGGCAAGCAACATAAGGTTACATTCCCCTCCTCCCCATATCCTAATCCCACTAAGTGTACCTCTGTGTTAGAGTATGTTCATGCTGATGTGTGGGGTCCTGCTAGTGTCTCTACCCACGGGGGTAACAGATATTTTCTGTCCATCATTGATGATTTTTCTAGGAAGGTGTGGGTCCGTCTCCTTGAGCATAAGTCCGATGTCTTTGTGAAGTTTAGGGAGTGGAAAAACCTTGTAGAAAATCAAACTGGTAAGAAGGTCAAAACCCTTAGGACAGATAATGGTCTAGAGTTTTGCAATAAGGATATGGACCAACTGTGTGTTGATTGTGGGATTAGAAGGCACAAAACTGTGCCCTATACTCCCCAACAAAATGGGATAGCCGAGAGGATGAATAGGACTGTTCTAGATAAGGTTAGAAGTATGCTTGCTACCGCCGGTTTGTCTAAAAAGTTTTGGGGTGAAGCAGTTAACACTGTTGTCTACTTGATTAACCGGTCTCCTTCTGTTCCCTTGGGTGGGAAGTGCCCTGAATCTGTTTTTTCAAACAAACCCCTTGATTTGTCTAATCTTAGAGTGTTTGGGTGTGCAGCGTATGTGCACCAACAAGGTGACAAGTTGGATCCTAGGTCTAAGAAAGGAGTCTTCCTAGGTTATCCCGAGGGTGTGAAGGGGTATAGGGTTTGGGATAGGAACCAGGTAGGTTTCAAAGTTGTGGTGAGTAGAAACGTTGTTTTCAATGAATCCGAGTTTCCTTGTCTGGTTAAGTCAGTTCCTGAGTCTGAGTCTGATCCTAGTAGTACACCCGTTGAGGTGGAGTCCATACCACGTGCTGCTAGCCCTTTGTTTGCTAATCATGATAATGTTGTTTTGCATGATTCTAATTCTTCTGAATTGCATGATTCTGATTCTTCTGAGCATGATACTACCACCACTTCGAGTGAGGTGGAGCATTCTCATGTGCATTCAAATGACAATGAATCGCATGATGAGAGTGCGGATGCTAGTGAGAATGATTTGCATGATTATCAACTTGCTAGAGATAGAAGTAGGAGAGTAATTAGGAGAACTGCTGATAGTATGCCTGATTATGCTTTCCATATGTGTGATACTTCTATGTTTGCTTTCTCTGTGTTTGAGACCCTTGAGCTTAACGAACCTAGAACCTATAGAGAGGCCCTTAAGTCTAATGAGTCCGCTAAATGGCTTTGCGCCATGGAAAGTGAGATGGAGTCACTTAGAGCGAATAAGACTTGGACGTTAGTTCCTAGACCGCCCAATAGTTCCGTTGTTGCCTGTAAGTGGCTATTTAAGGTTAAGGAAGAGCCTAACGACATTAGATATAAGGCTAGGTTAGTAGCTAAGGGATTTACTCAAAAGGAAGGTGTTGATTATGCTGAAATCTTTGCTCCTGTAGTTAAATTTACTACGATTAGAATGATGCTTGCTCTTGTTGCTCATAATGATTGGGAAATGAAGCAAATGGACGTCACCACTGCATTCTTGCATGGTGATTTAGATAAGAAAATCTATATGTCGCAGCCTGAGGGCTTTGTGGATCCCATGAAGAGTGATCATGTGTGTTTGCTTAGGAAGGCCTTGTACGGCCTGAAGCAGTCCCCGAGGCAGTGGAATATCAAATTTGACCAGTGCATGTCATCTTTGAAATTTCACAAGTCCGAATGCGACCATTGCCTATACTTTAAAAATACTTCTTCTGTGCCTGTATTTTTATTGCTATATGTGGATGATATGCTTATTGTGAGTCCTTCGGGTGACTCCATTAAATGTGTGCAAAAGCGTCTCAGTGAGAACTTTGCTATGAAAGACCTAGGTGATGCCAAAAGGATCCTAGGCATTAACATTGTTAGGGATAGGAGTAAGCGTGTGTTAGTTCTCAATCAGATTTCATACATTGAAAAGATTTTGAGTAAATATAACATGCATTCTGCTACTCCCGTTTCTATCCCGATGGCGTCTCACTTTGTGTTAAGTAAGGATCAGTCTCCCAAGACTGCTCCTGAAATTGCTAAAATGAAATCTGTGCCTTATTCCAATGCTATTGGGTCCGTGATGTATCTCATGGTGAGTACTAGACCCGACATTGCCTATGCTGTTAGTTGCTTGAGTAGGTATATGTCTAATCCTGGTTTAGATCATTGGAATGCTCTTAAGTGGTTGCTTAGGTATTTGAAATCTTCTGTTAATCATGGGTTGGTTTTCACTAGGTGTTCTGAGGGGGTTAAGTTGAGTGGGTATGTGGATTCTAATTTTGCTAATGATAGAGACAATAGGAAATCCACTACCTCTTATGTGTTTACTCTTTGTGGGTCGTGCATTAGTTGGAAGTCTCAGCTTCAACCCATAGTAGCTCTATCCACCACTGAGTCGGAGTATGTGGCCTCTACCGAAGCGTTTAAGGAAGCCATTTGGCTTAAACGTCTCCTAACGGAGATTGGTAGTCTCAAGCAGGATATTTGTGTGTTTTCTGATAGTCAATCTGCTATTCAATTGTGTAAAAACCCTGTTTTTCATGATAGAACTAAGCACATTGATGTTAGATTTCATTTTATACGTGATATTGTTAGTGCAGGTGATATCAAGTTGATTAAAATTCCTTCGGAATTTAATCCTGCTGACATGGGGACTAAATGTCTCTCTGTCGAAAAGTTGTTGTCGTGCAAACGCACGTTAAACATTGATTGCGGATAAGTTGCCTGGTGATCTTACCCCTTTTTTTTTTGCCTGAATATGTCTTTGTGATTATTCGGGCAATCCAGCGATGATGAGTCTCAAATTGTTTTAGAGCGTTGTGCTCTACACCACTATGGTCCAATAAGGTGGAGATTGTGTTGGTATTGGCCCCCTATTTCTTAAGCCCAATTACTCATTATCTATTGACCGGTCCATGTTCTTATTTTGAATCTACCGATTTGCACCGGCATTCTTCCTTGTCTCAGCTGCGATTCTTTCCTTCTTGGCCTTTGAGATATTCGGTGATATCTTTCTCTGGTTATGGTAAGTTTTCCTTACCCGTTTTTTGTGCTTGGCCCTATTTATACATGCTTCTCTTCTATCGATGGGGCTGGCCGAAACCCTTACTTTTCCCAATTCGAACTGCTGCTCCTCTGTGTGTGCTCGATCGGTAAATTGGCTGAAATAGGTTGAAGGCAGATGCCCATAAACTCCCCTTAGTGATTAGAGTGGTTGATTTCATCCTTTGTGGATGTTAATTGGTTGAGACCTGAGCTGGAAGGAGCTACTACACAACTTGCCTTGTGTATGTTACATTTTGTATACATGTGATTTATATTTCATATATGAAAAAGGTGAAAGCTGAAATAACCATTGAAAGGAGTTATAAAGCGAGTTGCATTCCAGTGCGCGGGTTACATTTATCGCTAATTGAGATTACATTTTACAACAATAGGCGTTACATTTCCATACATAGGATTTACATGAATACTGTTCACGTGCATTTTTTAATTAAAGTTTAGTCTTAAATTACCCCATAGGCTACTCCCCCAAGGTATAACAACTTACTCACTAATCACTAATATAAAAGTTAAGGTTAGGCCACATGCACGAGGGTCCTCATTGGTGGATTCTACCTGTTAATGGATCGATCCTATAATAATTCTATGAAAGCTTATGCATCCCCAATTTGGATTCTTATGTGCCTACCATATTATGGTGTTTCTACTTGAAACTATTTTAGTATGTAGCGTGTTTCAAACATGGACCTCATTGACCTAATTTTGTCTCTATTACTTGGCCTATAGCTACTAGTTACGACTTACAATTATATGAAAACCAATAGACCAATAGTCACTTTTACTTTCTAATTTCTTTTTTTATTTGTGAAGAAAGTTATATATATATTCCGACGCAACACTAATTTAATTTTTATTATTTCATTCGAACGAAAAATTAATTCACACCACATCAGATCAATATAATCACAATATGTATCCTGACCGCGGGTCCGTGGTGACCGCAACTACAATTTAAAAAGCATTATTTATGGGACCCATTTGGCCCTTTAATTAGATAGCTAGCTAGTTCTCACTCTTTCTCTATATATATAGAAGTATGTGTGTTCGAGTCATTTTGGTGTGTTACGTTGTAGCAAAAATTAAATAAAGCAGGCATGGATATTGCCATGGATGAATCTGCAGGCGTAAACCCAACTAGGCTTAAGGTTGGTTTTGTCAACTTTTTCCTGACCTGCTATGTACTTCGTACGATAGTATATACTATCGTATGTTCGAATATATATATATATATATATATATATATATATATATATATATATATATGTGGGTGTATATAATTGTTGAAAATATATACTAGTATGCTTTTAATTTTTTAGTGAGATTCGAAATTAAGCTGAGGATTTTGAAAATATATATATAGGGCGGAATGATAGTTTGTTGGATTCTTGGACTTGGAAATCTTCTGGCATGGAACTGCATGCTCACTATCGGAGACTATTATTATCAACTCTTTCCTGTACGTACGTGCACTCAGTCCATCACGAAGTATATCCTATCCTTCATTCATTTCCCTCTCAAAATTATTGATAATTATTATAAGAAAAAGCATCCCCTACCTTTAATCATGCCTAGTAAATTCCTATTTTTAATCCGGTAGAATTGATCAGTGTATCAATAAGTCACATTTTAGACTATTCGGTCATTTTACACTCTTTTTCTAAAAAGTAATGTGTAAATAATTGATCGCAAATAATTAAGCTCAATCAAGAACTAGGTGTTACTAAAAAAATTACGTGGTTTTCAAATGTTGTAAATTTTGAGAAAAGTGGAAATTAAAACAGAATTTGAATCTTCCTAATAATGATATGCAATATTAGTATGTAATCTCTCTCACTTCTAAATGCGGAACTGTACTGTGTAAATTTGTGCTTCTTTCTTTTATGATTTTATCACATCTACCTCATAACTTAACATAAAATATGCATGGACAGTATGTAAGTTATATAATAATATTGATATTACGAAGTATTAGTATTACCATTATCATTATTATTATTATTACGTTTTTTTTGTATGAATTCAGAAATACCATCCTTCAAGAGTGCTTGCCCTTGTGTACCAACCCTTCTCCATTGCCACAATTGCAATATTGTCTTATAAAAGTGAAGAGATTGATAGGAGGAAGCGGAACTTGGTGGGATATCTCTTATTCACTTTAGGAACATCTTCACTCCTACTGGTATTTCCACTCACTTGATTTGGATGGCTTCTTTTTATCTTTATATATCACTGTTGCTTCCTAAAGAAACTTTAAAACACTTTCTCATTTTGTAAACCAATTATTTAATTTCTTCAGCTTTTTGTATGCTTTCTTTAGGTACACTTCAATATGACACCTCCTTTTTGTAAAATTTAAGCCATACTTCCACAGTTCCACATTCATAGAATTTTATCAATTTTTCTATTTAGCCATTTCAAAAACATTTGTTGCCTACATCTCATTGGGCTTTGTCAAGTTTTATATTTTGTTTGTCCAAAGAAAATTGTCATTTTTAAAGTAATGAATTTTCGTTTCATCTTATATATTTCTCTTTTTTCTGCACAAATCTCAATCACATAATTTTAACTTTTCTTATTTTGTACTACTACCTAATATCATTTCCATTTAAAGAAACTAATATGGGATTAAAGTTATTTCTCTCTCGCACAAAATCTCAAACATGGAATCTCTATTTTCTTATTAGTGGAAATCAACTTTGATCAACTTTTATCATTACTTTAAAATTACATATTTAAAATCGCACTAAATGTTCTATATATTGAACTGTACAAATTGAATTCAAGCATGTACAATATTTGATACACAAAATAAGAGAATAGGAAATTCTGTTGACCACATTAATATAATGGTGAAAGTGACCAACAAAACAGGAGAGATGGAATCGTTAATGATAAATATTAAATATTAAAGTTTAGAAAGTATTAGAATTTCTAATTTACCTATGTTAATTATGATTTCAATTAAAAAAAGACTTTTTTATATTAACGAGTCATTAATGTGACTGTAACTAATAAGCCTATTTGACCCTTATCTCATATATAAATATTTATATAGTTTGGATCATTTAAGAAAAGGTCTTTATTTGAAATGTGAGACTGAATGTAGTGTATTAGATCTGTGGTCTAATGACTCTTAAATTGTTGAAATGATGTAAAAATGAAAGAGAAATATGATGGCATCCTCATAAGTGATCCTTTGGTATTGCGATTAAGCAAAATGTGCACAAATAAAAGTTCATTGTGGAACATTAAGAGAAAAAAAAGGGCAGCCCGGTGCACGTAGATACCCGCAAGGCGAGGGTCTCAGTGTATAAAGAGCACAGAGCGCAGAGCATAGCACATAGCATAATAGTGGTTACGATGTTCCTTCCAAATCCCAATACTGTAAAATGCGCCTTAAATGAAAAACAAGTCAAATAACAAAAACATACTAAAACTTGTCTCGATATGCCAAAATATACTACATTTGTCCTACAACGATAGTCTAGATCATTCATAAGGTGTGCATTCATTTTTTTTGTATTTCTAGGTTTACCCCTAACTTAATCATCAACATTCAAATCAAGCAACACTTCTGCTATGAGTAAAAATAGAAATTGTCTTCCTCTGTTAAATTTTAACAAGAGGTCGCTCCCAAGATTTGAACTCGTGACTGTACTTCTCAGTCACACATCAACACTTTAATTGTGGAACATTAAAATGAAAACTTCATGCTTCTTAAATGAAGCACATTTCTAACTCGAGCAGATAGATTTTGCAACGTCGGGGAAGGGGGGGCTCGGAGTCTACATAGGCATTTGTATCATTGTTGCTTCTTTTGGAGTGGCCAGTGCCCATGTAGAAGGTGGTATTGTTGGAGAAATCTCATCCATGTCCCCAAAACTCATCCAAGTATGTATGCTTTCAATCTCACTCGTATATATATATATATATATATATATATATATATATATATATATATATATATATATATATATATATATATATATATATATGTATGTATGTATATATATATATATATATATTATTGTGATTGTTATATATAGTATATTTAATTTATTTTACTTTGTTTTATGAATTTGCACTATAGTCCTTCTTTGCTGGAATAGCTGCCTCAGGTGCACTCACTTCTGGACTTAGGCTGGTGACAAAAGCTGCATTTGAGCTCTCCTCTCACAATCTTAGGAAGGGAGTTAGTATGTGCTACTTAAACTTCACAACTACAACCATTACTATTTTAATTTCCTAAGTTTGAAGCATACTTTATGTTGGGCAATGGCTCACAAACCAATCATCGCCATTTTGCCCAAACTTTTAGGAACATGTATAATTGTGACCTTAATTTTGCAGTCTTGTTTCTGACCATTACCACATTGTTGGAGTTGTTGTGCTTTATTCTCTACGCATTCATTTTCCCAAAATTACCAATAGTGAAATACCATCGCTCAAAGGCCGCGGCTTTAGAGAGATCGCCAAGTGAAACAACAGTACACAACATTTCTCTTTACCTTATTTCTTTTTTGTCCACATCTGTTCAATTGCTCAAACTAATATTGATGGTGTGATGACTTAATTATGAATGTGATGATGGTAACCCAGTGTAATAGGATAAGCAAGAAGGAATTGTTCAAAGAGAACATAGATTATGCATTGGACCTCTACCTCATATATGCTCTAACCTTATCCATTTTCCCTGGATTTTTGTATGAGAACACCACTGGGTCCCACAAGCTCGGTTCATGGTAATCATGATTCTTTTTTAGTCTCTCCTTGGCAAGACATCTCCACAGTCACATACAATTCAGTTTGGATAAGATGATCACATAAACTTCAACATTGGCTCCAATGATCCCCTAGTTTATCCGAGATGTTAAGCCATGGGCATTTGATTAAATATAAAACATCTTATTGTAGGTATCCTAATGTTCTAGTAGCGGTATTCAATGTTTGGGATCTCATATCAAGATACATCCCACTTGTTAAGAGAATGACATTGAAATCCAGGAAGGGGTTGATGATAGCGACACTGTCCCGCTTCTTGTTGGTACCGTGTTTCTACTTCACAGCTAGATACGGTGATCAGGGATGGATGATCATGTTGGTGTCAATCCTCGGACTCACAAACGGTTATCTCACCGTCTCTGTCCTCACCGCAGCCCCCAAAGGCTACAAGGTTTGTTCACACTGGCCTACCTATTCTTTCGGACAAATATATTATATACAATATATACATGATCCTGCAGCCTCCTAAACCATTGTGTTATTTCAGCATGAAATTCAATTTGTCCGGGTTTTTCAGTCATGATCTTTTTTCTTTTTGAATGTAGGGAGTAGAGGCAAATGCATTGGGTAACATGCTAGTGTCATGTCTTCTTACTGGTGTGTTTTCTGGTGCGGCTCTTGACTGGTTGTGGCTCATTGGCAATAGTGACTTTTAAATGAAAAGGCTCAGTACATAATGTTTTGAGGATGTTTGCAGTTACAAATTTATAGTAATTACTCCATTCGAGATTATTATCAAACCGAGTAGTATATGCGTGCGCGCGCACACACTACTCCTCAGTTTTATGGTGTAAGTTATTCATGCATGAAAACTCTGTTTGTTCCAAATGTGTGAGCAGTGGGTTCCGAGGAACGCTGCATACACAAGGTATAGTTTGCTCAATGCAACGTTTTAAGTATTTAATTTGCTCACAATTGTTGTTCACAATTAGCGTGCGGGTTCAGTGCTATCGCATGCACATAGTACCCAAAATGCTCCACCCCCTCCTCCCAAAGGTCACATGGGATCAACCCTTCAATTAATAATACCAAGTCCCACGCTAGTACGCTACCTATATATTGTTGGATTTCTAGAATTTTTATAACATTGAGAACATCTCAGTTTTTGGTGAGGCACATGGTTTGAATATCTATCCAACATTCTTAAGCAATGGCATATAAGGGCTTCAAATTTGGGGTGCAAACATTAAAATTTAAAAATACTATTAGATGGAATCGACTTAATTGAAATGTGAATGACATCACAAAGTTAATATTTTCATATAAAAAACATTTACAAGGACAATTAAAGTTTGAAATGTGAGTGTTATCACATGATGTTAGCGCATATGCTTACGTGTCTGAGCTTAGCCCCAAATAATCACTATTTGTCTTAAATACTCTGTAATTTTTACTTATCTTATTTTCATGTCTTTGGCTAGTATTTTCTTCAAGCCAAATAGGAACCACATGTGCTCGCCTTGTTAATGCTTGCTGATTTGAGTCCAATCCCATAACCTTTCAAATTGTGATTCGAGTAGATGTTTTTTTTTTTGCCCAAGATCAAGAAACAAGTCGGCCTAGTTCAAAATCAAACTTAGTTCAACCCTAGTAATACCTAATGGGAGCAAGGCCGGCTCAAAGGGAGTCCAAGGTTCTCATTCGCACAGGGCCCATCAAAATAGAAGGCTCAAACGTATTAATAGTACTCCACCCGTTCTTTATAGCTTTGTTATCTTTTCCTTTCTTGATTGTCCCAAAAATATTGACATTCTCATATTTATCAATTAATTTATGGTTCCTATTTCTCTCTTCTCAACAAATCACAAACACATGTTTTTTCTTTATTTTCTTCTATTTTAGAGTTGTAGTTGTTTTAATATTCAATTGAGATCACTAAAATACCCCAAATAGTTTACATTGAAAGTTTGGTAAATGAATTAGCATCTATATATGCTAGAAGAATGTCTCTTTTAATTTAAATACATTTGCTTAATGACATGTGAAATTAATAGGGTTTTATACCTAATGTTTTATGAATTTCTTTAATTAATTTCATTAGTTAATAAAATATATCATGACATATGTTATTAGTTAGGGGTTTTACCATGAATATTACTAAACATTGGATGATTGACAAAAAAGTGACATTATCTTTTTATTTCCAAAAATGTGACTAACAGTGTGACTTATAACCGTGAGAAACGAATAGTTACATCTTTCCAATGACATAGTAGTAATTGCGGCTCCTTGACTCCGACCGCCGTGATTCCGACCACAGTGACACAATCATAGTAACACCAGTGTCACCGCTACAGTTACACCGTCGAACAGTCGGTGACCACTGCCATCCCGATAAGACCTGCCATGACCACTGTCATTCGGCCGGTGACCACCGTCTCCCATCCCCCATCATGGTCCAATACTACCCACACTATATAATTGCATCATTTTTAATTTACTATTTTAAATTATGCAATTAACATCATAAATTTTTACATTTTTGAAAAAAATAATATAAGACCATGATGTTAAAATAACTTTTTGGGAAAAGGGGCAAATAAGGCCATGTACTAACCAAAAAAGGTTAAATGAGGCCTTATTTTTTAGGCTCTGTCCGGCCTTCGCCATTTGGGGTGGTTCTCGGTGGAATTTTTTGATGAATTTTTTTTACCATCTTATTCATTAAGCCTAGTTTACTCATACCAAATTTTAGCTAACAATTCAATCGGGAAGGCATTCAAATGAATTTTTGAAGATAACTGCGCTTTTAATTGCGCGATTATCTTCAAGAATTCATTTAAATGTCTTCCCGATTGAAGTTTTAACTGAAATTTGGTATGAGTAAACTAGACTTACTGAATAAGATGCTCAAAAAAATTCATCAAAAAATTCCACCGGGAACCACTCCAAATGGCGATGGCCAGACAATGTCTCTTAAAAAAGGCCTTATTTGACCTTTTTTTGTTAGTACGTGGCCTTATTTGCCCCTTTTCTCTAACTTTTTATATAAAGTTTGGGGTATTTAAATTACATATGAAAGTTTGGGATATTTATCTCACACTTCTTCAAAGTTTGGGGTATTTTAATTAATTTTCCTATTATTTTATTGAACAAGGCCCTCAATCAATTTCTTAGGACCGAGTGACCGACCATGAATAATTAAAAGAAAATTCCCAATCACTATCCCAAATCAAATTTGACACGTTCACTGTGTGAAAGGTCGTAATGAATTCCTATCCTCAAACAAACATTGGTGGGATTGAGTACTACCATCCAAGACTAGGGGTGGACCCAAAAACGGTCGAGTTCAGTCAAGAATCAAATACAGCGCCGTTTGAGGCCAGACCGAGTCCATTTATCCAGTTTAGTGCCTAGGATAGTGGTGGACTCGGGCCGGGTGGCCCGACCCGGAACTGACCCGGGACCGGCACTGTTCCGGCCCGGCCCGAACCGGTGCCCAACCAGTGACCAGTCCGGGTAGGCCCGACCCGAGGGGTTTCCGGTCCGGGCTCGGGTCACCCAAAACATGAACCGGCCCGGCCGGTCCGGACACGGTTCCGGGTTTTTTTTTTTCAACTCTTTTTAAATCCCCGGGTTGGGCTGGGTATTTTGGACCATTTGGGGTGGTTTGGGGGGTTGAGGGTTAGGGGGAGTCGGGGGTAATTAGAAAAAGGGGGGGAAATGTAAGAGGCCCGAGGACCCGAACTGGACCCGGTGGCTACCCGGACCCAACATTCCCTAACCGGCCGGGCCTCCGGGTTGGTTTTTTTTTTCTTTTTTTGCTTTCCTAATCCCCCCCACCTCCCCAAACCCCCCGAACCCCTCCTAACCATCAAGCCCAACCCAAGTGGAACCCCAAAAAATGAAAAAAAAAATAATAAATAAATAAATAAATAAATTTGGCCCGAACCCGGGCCTGACCCGGCTGGGCCGGTTCACCAAACGTAAGACCCGAGCCCGGACCCGCCCCCTCCCCCAGGCCTAGGCCCGACCCGGACCCGAGAACCGGGCCGGTCCCGGTCTCGCACAGTAGCAGGCCAGGCCGGTCCACGGGCCAGGCCAATCCACGGGCCGGGTGGCCCGACCCGAATCCACCCCTAGTTTGGGTGAAAGTGTAGAAATACTTCTGGTACTCTAATTTACTCTTAATACCAATTTTTTTAGAAGCTTGGGGAGACCACAGACCAGGTTATGAAAACTTATTCTGATTCTTCTACTTTGAAAAAAAAAAAACGAAAGCAGAATCAGTTCGAAACACCCCCTAACAAGTCAATCCCGAGCTGCATAAAAAATCGGTTAAGACTGGGCAGTCTCAACCCAGAACCAAGGCCAGACCGACCCGAGTCCACCCCTATCCAAGAACCTTTTAGGCTTTTAGCCATGGCACTCTAATGCCAATTAAGGATCATACATTCATGCCAAGTAATCATCGATTGGGTCAAGGGAGACCACTAGTGAGAATGCCCTTTGAGTTGTGGTACTTCAGGGAAACAAAGAGCGGGTTTTGAGTTTGGACTAATCCAATTGTATTGTACTATATTAGTATAAAACTGTAAATCACGCAAAAAGCATGAGCAAGAAAAATGAAGTAGTAGGCAACAAAAGATCTAAAGACTACTCCGTATTACATATCACACAAAAAAACTATAAGGGCTGCTATCAAATTATCAAAATTAGATTGAATCTCCATGTGCGACCAACTATTAGCTTTTCAACCTACAGAGACTCATCACCTAGTCACCTAATATACTTGCTTGTTTCGCAAGCTCTGTGCATCCTTTGTGATATAGATAAAAGTTTGTGTTATTAAGAAGTGGAGTTGCGTGAACCGGATCCCAATGCCTCAAAATAGGCCTTCTCAGCAGCAGTCAACCGATCTTGAAACATTGCCCATTCTCTTCTGCACCTCTCTCTCACCTGGCCAACATATTAGTTTCGATTATCAATCAAACTTTATCTTTTTTATTCCACAAGTTATGCTCGCTCAAGCTTATCAGTCGAAACCCAATCTTATTAATGGTGCAATGTTAGGATGGGGGTGGGGATGGGTCGATGAATGGTCATGAATCATGATCAACCACATGGCAAGGACAAGCCATCCCCGACTTCTCAATCGTTGGTTAAATGGTGGGGAGCCGGGGGACTGTTCCTGTCATTAGAAGCATGGCACAAAGAGGGCTTCTGAGTTTGTGGAAATCCCCCTCCCCCAGGTAGGAGACTAGGAGAGCATATGAATTAATTACATCTACCTTCCCAAGGTTTGGTCAAGTGACTGAGTAATCCTTCAGATCTCTGAGAACAGGTTAGAGTTTTTGCAAATGATACTGTTTTACACTTGAATGAAGCTTATAAAATACTTCATATTATAAAGAAGTGTACATCTTTGTACTGAATTTGTTGTTTAAATGCATTTTATCTGTTGAAGTGTATATAACTGTATATAGCTTATGTCCATTAAAGCAAGACTCCTTGTAAGTTGTAACTAAATGTATTTGATTATTAATTAAACTAGTGAGTAGTCT
Source organism: Cuscuta epithymum (assembly GCA_945859915.1). Classification (NCBI taxonomy): domain Eukaryota; kingdom Viridiplantae; phylum Streptophyta; class Magnoliopsida; order Solanales; family Convolvulaceae; genus Cuscuta; species Cuscuta epithymum. The sequence continues at coordinate 3,377,482 of CAMAPF010000059.1, forward strand.
TGTAATAATGGTAGGCCAGTTTGAAAATGCCTAAAACAGGACTTGTCAAATACGAAGATTTATAAGTTTTGCCAAATTTTTCTTCCAAACTTTTCTGGGTTCTCACGTTATCGGCTTAAATTATTCAAAGCATTCCCTAAAAAATCATCTTTGCTGCAGATATAGATGATATTTTAGACTCGAGAAACTCAAGTTCTACTAATATCACTAGATCCTAACATGTTACAGAAGTTTTGCCAAATTATTCTTCTAAACTTTTCTAAATTCTCAAATATTGATGATATGTTAGACTAAAAAACTCAAGTTCTACTAATATCACTTATCCTAACATGTTTCATAAGTTTTGCCAAATTAATGTTCTAAACATTTCTAATTCTCACATTATTAGCTCAACTCATTAAAGCTTTTCTAAAAAAATCTAAGACAAATATCGATGATAATTTATACTGATATGTGCTCAATTCCTAGTAGTTTCATTGTACCCTAAAATGTTTTAGTGTTGCTTGCCTAAAATATGTTTGATCAAGGGGCTTATTGTAACTTTCAAGAACTCGAGGATCAATTGGTGACTTTTCACTAAACATAGGGGAAGGGAGATAAAATTAACCCACATCAATATGAAAGTTTGGTGGTAAAAAAGAAACATCCAACATACCCCTTCCCATGGGGCCCTGCCGTTCTCTGATTGACCCTATTAAAAAACAAAAAGTTTAAGGTCTCCATTTCTCTAGCAAAGGTATTCGAGTCAGATGACTCAGATATATGGAATAATACCTGATTTCCAAGAGAAGGAACAGTTTGGTGCACAATCCACTGTGCATCTACAACTCCTATCTTTTCATGTGCAGGCTGGCAAAAATTTACAGTTGCATTGACGACACATTATTAACCTATGGTGAATAGTTATGATGAAACTATGTTGTGCTGCAAATACTCACCTCCACACATTTTCTAAGAGAAAAATCAAGACCCCATCCATGAACCAGATCATTCTGCAACAGAAGAGTCGCCACATCAATCTCAGTTTTTACTTTTTGCTAACCAGGGGAATAGGGAATGAGATCATCTATTTTAAACCTGAGCTCTGACCGTTGAATTGTGGCCACATGTATTTAATAATAAAAATATTTCACTTTTTGGTAACACGATTGTTAAGTCAGCCTTTTCTTATTTCCCAATTTTCATCATTCCCACTTTTGGGATACAATAAAGCTTTACTTATCACTTTGGTCCTTCGGACCACTTATCCATACAAATTGATACAATATACAGTTGATTTTTTCCAGACAAGTGACCTAAGAGGATCAAAAGTGACTAGAAATCCATAAGTGTGCATCTGAAAGTGGAAAATTGAAATCAAGACCATAAATCATGGGATCAAAATTGGAAAAAAAAAATCTTTAAAAGCTCTACTTCACATTTCCCTGTGGCCCATTAATTATCACAATCCAACGGTAAAAGTATTGGATATCCAAATAAAATACACTATTGGAGATAAAGCTGAAATAGATACTGCGGCTATATTTCACACCTGTATCATATACCATACACAACGCCAAGCATCCCTAGAAAATACAGGTGCCATGATTTCAACAAACCTGCTTACAAGTGGTTGTAGATCACACGCATCAATAAAAAGGATTAAGGTTATGCGTGTTCTATGTAGTACTTAATAGATATCATTTGAGGTCACATACGCAGCACATGGCGGGAGATGTGGATCAGAACACCAACCAGGTCTTTCCTCCGTTTCTCTACAAGAAGAGGTAACAAAAATGCAAGAGATCTAAGTTATGCATGCTTGTATTTAAAAGAAAAAACGCTTACTATGTGATCGGAATCAGAGAGAGGCAGGTTAGTTAATGAGCGTAAGGGAAGGAGAAATGATCAAACTCTGTTTGGTTTGGATATGTTTAGTAAATGAGAAAATGAAGAAGGATTTTAATAAGCTATGATGTTTCCTTATTAAGATTACAAACACCAAACGCACACATAATACGAAACGAAGTATTACTCCTTCCATTTCAAAAGAAGAGTCATGTTTGGTCAAGGTAAAAAAGGGCAGCCTAGTGCACGAAGGCATCCCCGCAAGGCGAGGATTTGGGGAAGGGTCCTACAAAGAGTGTATAAGGGGAAAGCCTTCCCCTGTCAAATCTATTAGAAGAGGCCTCTCCCACGACTTGAAGCCATGACCTCTCGATCATACAGTAACACCACCTTAACCGGTGCACCAAGACTCCTAAAAATTTTAACACCACCTTTTACAAACTATGTTTGGTCAAGGTACAACTTTTAAATTTTTAATACTTTAGACCTCTTAAAATTCATGAAATCTTAAAAATACGGACTTATGGAGTAGCTTTTTATTTAATTAAATTTATAATATTGAACTGTTTTGTATCTTTTTGGGAAAATTACATGAAAGCCTACTTGTGAACTTCAGTGTCATCCCGCCTCTTCGTCATCTGCCAGGTTAACCCACTGTCTGGTGCCAGACCGGGCTGTGAAATTTCTAAACTGTGTTTCCTTACCAATTTTATATACCTGCAATAGACATACAAATCTAAATTCATCGCAAACACTTCTAAATTCTCATGTGGCTTAAATATGTTTTTTGTCCCTGCAAATGTAGTGTTTTTCGTTTTAGATCATTGTTTTGGTTGTTCATCCCTATTCCCTACTTTAGCCCCTCTCCAACAACCTCTGATTATAAAAACTGACATGGCCCACAGAACTTCAGTATGGCTTTTCCCGTTTGCACCTCATCTTTTTAATGCTTTATATTATAATCCAAAAAATTCATCGGTGCATAATTTGAAAGTAAATATGGCAAGTTTTTTATAACCCTAACTCCCCAAATAGTGGCCGATGAGTTGCAAAAATCCACATGGAGAGGTTGGAATAGAGTTCTGTGAGCCCTACTCCCTTAATAGTCTCTAATGACTCCTGAGAGTAGCACCAGATATTAAACATAGATTGATAGAAAAAGCAAAAATTACAGGTATGAACAACAACAAAATAGGGACCTAAAATAAGAACAATATGATAGTATTAATTTGCAAGAACATAAAACATATTTAATCTTTTTATTCTAATTACTCGAGGATTTAGAGCTATTTGTCACAGACATATTGTACTTACTCCTCTGCATTAAAATTCTCAAGCCCCAAATCCTCATCCCAAATAAATATATAGTCATAAGGTGATATAATGTCGGGATGCAAAAAGCGCTTTGCATACCACCTTTCAAAATAAAGAGAAACAATTATCAGGTGGAACACAAACCATCACATGATCACAACAGTCTAAATGCAGTAAAAATGTATTGGAATTACAAGATACAACACCATTTAGTTTGCTTCAATGCACTGACATGGATAGCCTGTTTTGACCACTCAAATTCATCCCACTCACTTGTCCGTCCATCATAGTGAAAGAGCATAATGGTAAAGTTTCCTGAGAACTGCATAAGGTTGTTAAGTACATGAGATGATGACACGCAATAAATGGACACACAGACGCACGACTAAGAACATTACTTAGTGTTAGTTTGGATGAAGGGATTCAGAAGGTAGTTCAGGGCTAGGTTTGACATTTTGATATAACGTTTGAGATTTTATACAAGCACTGAACAACATGATAGGTACCAATATCACATACAATCACTCTTTATTTAATTTTTTAGAAAGATTCTATTTATCTGGATACAAACTAAGAATGTTTTTAATTGGACTGAAATTTTCTTATCTGGTCTGGTAAATGTCTAGTCTCCGAGTATTTTATAACTATCCAAGTCTGGTATGGTCTGGTTTGATCTGGTCTGGGACTGAAAACAGTCCAAGTAAAACATACTAAACTCTCCAAAGCCTTCCCCTACAAACGCCTCCATCCAAAAGGACCATCCAGGGCTGAGGACAAGCCAAACAAACCTTTTTCACTGCAGCGTCAATGTTATTCTTTTGGTCATATCCAACTGTGAATGTAACAAGATATTTTGGCTTGGTGATCAAGTCCTGCAGATCAATTTAACACACAAAAAAAAAACAAAAGAGCATAAGAAAGAGGGTGCAAGATATGGACAGAAGAGTAGAAACCCATATTCTATTATATTTATTTACCATCTCTATGTCATAAAGAAATTGATGGTGTTAGAGGACCTTTTGTTAAGATCATTCCTATTAGAATGAAAAGAAAGAAATTTATGGTGGTATTTTATCTTCTGCAAATTCTTCCATGTTGGAAATTCAACCCTTTTGGGTGACAATGTTAAAACTTCAATGATCCATTTGGAACCCGAAAAATGCTAGAGAATGTAAATGAGACGGATAATATATGGGAAATTTTTAAGGAAAAAATTGAACAGAAAGGGAAGAACTAGTTCAAAGTTTTAAAATAAATACTCCCTCCGTATTCTATAGTTTGTAACACTTTCCTTTTTGGGATGGATTTAAAAGTTTGCTACACTTTCCCTTTTTGGTAAGTTTTTCCTTTAAAAATACTCAACTACCCTTACTTTTTCCAATTTTTATCTTCTCTTTCATACTTTTACACACACTTTCCTACTTTTTCTACACTATTCATTACCCCTACTATTTTATCCTAAAACTTTGTGCCCAAACCTAATGTAGAGAACAACTAAATACGGAGGGAGTATCAATGTTAGATATTTGTTTGAGCTCATTCATTTATGTATTTCTATTCAACAAAGACTGATATGTGTATATATATATATATATATATATATATATTTCTGAAGATTTTTATAAACTTCTAATCAAGTCTAATTTTCATTCGGATCTTCTAGGATACAATCAAGAGAAAAGTGTCAAATATGCCCTCTTATTATGTACGGAGTGTCAATTAAGCCTCCATACTTTAACTTTCATCAATTACGCCCTCCTAATATGTAATAACGCACACGTGACGGCCCACATCGCCATTTTTTCTTTTATTTACCATTTCCTCTTTTCATTTTCTTTTCCTTTTTCTTTCCCCGTTCCTTCTTTTCTTCCCCTTCTGCAACATAGCCTAGGAGTAATAATATTTATTCAAACGTAAACCCTCTGGTTGTTCCATTGATTGTCCAAGTTACAGTTCCATCGACATTTCTGCCGCCTTCAAGGAGGTCTGAATCCGGCCAGCGCTCTGGCATTTCCGCTGCCATCACAGACTAGATCTATGGATGTCGCCAAAGACGCCGTTGTGCTTCAGTTCTTACATGGATGGTGACCTGCGGATGATTAAGGAGCATTTAGGAAGAAACGATTCTGCGGAAGGAAGAATGGAGAACAGGGAAAGAGAAAGAAATTGGTTTAATTGACTTTCCGTACATAGGAGGGCATATTTTACAATTTCCTCTACAATCAAACACAGAATAACATTTTCTTTAGCACCGCTTCCCCTAACCATAACATTTTTCCAAGTTCCAAACAGAGCCCAAACTCCAAAGGAATCTCATTAATAATAGATGTCTAGATTAGATAACTAGTACATCATTTATACTTTATCTAATTTGCATTCCTATTACAGATTCAGAAGAACGGTGAACTAGATGGAGATGTATTCCATAAAATCACAACATGGTGGATGAAATGGAAGAGTGTGTCCGATTTTTATGTAGTCGGGGTATGCCAACTAGACTGAAGGGTAAACTTTACCGGACAACAATTAGACCTGCATTATTGTATGACACAGAGTGTTGGGCGGTGAAACAATGTGTGGACATACTAGAAAAGATAGTTTGAGGAATGAGACAATCAGGCAAAAGGTGAGAGTCACTATTGTGATGGTTTGGTCACGTGCGTAGGAGACTGAGTGGTGTACCTGTTAGATGAATTCAGAAGTGGGGAGAAGAGGCGGAGAGGATAGGGAGAAGAAGACCCAAACATACATGGATTAGAGGGGTATGATACTTGGGTTGGATGAGAGTATGACTTTAGAGAGGGTGAAGTGGAGGGAGAATATACGTGCGGAAGGATTAATCTCATTTTGTATCTTTCTTATTTTCTTTATCTTTTCATCTTATATTTTTTATCTTTGATTTTATCTTTTTTATCTTTCCTTTTTTTATTTTTATCTTATCTTTTTTATCTTTCTTTTTTTATCTTTATCTTATATTTTTTTTATCTTTTAGCTCCGATTTCATATATTAGTCCATGTTAGCTGATTCTAAACTCTTTTGGGACTAAGGCTTAGATGTTGTTATTGATGCATTGCTATTATGGATTAGAATACATCTCTGTTGGAGATGAGTGAGTTTAGACATATCCTACAAGGAAGAAAACACAAACCTCACTGGGTAAGCCCCACAATCTTCGAAAGTAAAGATCAGACTCTGCAGTAACAATGCCAGGGGGTAACCTCTCAGCTCCTCGAGGGTTTGATGGAACCCAAATCTGCAAAATCATCGCTTCACGTAAGAGAGCAAACAAGGGACGGTCTATTCACCGTTGTAAGAAAACAAGTGCTCATCTCATGCAACACGAATAATATGGCTTCTATAATTATTTCTATTATATTTTTAGTCGCATGACTACAAGGTCAATCTAGCCTTTAGCCTTTAGCTCTTAGCTTTTGTTTATTGATCTTTATCCCGCTTTTGGTTAACATTAAATTCTTGCCACATTGGTTTCTCAGTTTCTCCTATCATATACCAGGCCAAATATGAATGGAAAAATATAAATAAGATTTTAGTGCTTTTGGGCAGTGACTTTAACAAACACATTTCCACAGAAATCATTCTCAATAAAAAAGCAAGGAGTAGAACTTTCAACTTTGGTGCGCTTACTTTGATAATAATAAAAAATTGTAACCCAAGAAAAGCTAAAGTTAATAGTTTTAGTTTCACCATGATCATTTTTAATTTCAAAAGAAAAGCACCATCATAGTGCTTTTGAAATTTAGCAAAAGACATTGAGCCTGTTTAAAGGGCATTTCTGTCATTTGAAGACAATTGTGACATTTTATTCCATTCCACCAGCTCTCTCACTAATGGTAGTCAAAATCATGATCCTAATCGTAGAACCATTTTACGTTTCTCTGTAGCTGTTATGATTCAGATAGACAAGCGATTGGAAAAATACTAAGATTGCTGGGATCGATGCACAGAGTCGTAAACATGGTACAAACGCATCTGAATCACGATCTCATATTCGTAATCATCAGAATTTCTTTCCAAAATATTTCAAGTAATGGAAGTAAAATATCACATGCCATAAGTTTTAAAAGTCATAAACAAGCATAATTTTTAAAGCAGGACTCATTTTACGCGCGTCGAGTAAGTCTCAAGTGGAGAAGGCCTCTAAGTGAGAAGGATTTTGTGGAGGATTGATCTCTTTTTTCTCTCTTTTCTCTCTTTTTTCTCTCTTTCTCTCTTTTTTTTCTTTTATCTTTTTGACCTCTTTATCTTATATTTATACTTATCTTTATCTTATCAATTTTATCTTACCTTTTTTATCTCTCTTACCTTTCTTTTCTTTTTGGCTCCGATATCATGTATCGTTCATGTTAGCTGACCCCAAAATCTTTTGGGACTAAGGCTTGGATGTTTTTTTTATTGTATATATATATACACACATACACTCTAACACTATATATATGTGTGTGTGCGCGCGCGTGTGAGTGCATGTGTATGTGTATGTGTGTACATATACATCCATATATTTTTTTTGCAAATAAATATACATCCATATATATAGTAGGGTCTTATGACCAGTGTCACGATTTTACAAGTTACGATCTCCATTCAGCTACACAATCCTATGTGGGGTCTCGAGATGTACTACCATGCTTCCACTCACATTTAACCAGATTAATGGATGAAAGTTTTAATTGACCGAAATTGGAAGCAATTTAAAAGCCATGCACAAAAGTGGAGGTGACTCAATAGTCACGAGACAAATGTGGAAATAATTCTAGCTTTTATCACGAGCACTGTTGCTTATCCCAATATCTGAACTTAATGCAGAATTGGAAAGTGTTATTTGGCTGAGAGAAGTGTTTGGTAAAACCAATTTCAGAAAAATAAGTCAAAGGCTACTCTTTTTGAAGATAAGCATAATGAGCTGATCAATGCTACATTGCTACCAAACAAGGCCTGGCTGTTTCAGCCTAAAGAACGTACAGCTTCCTTTGCATTTGGATCCCAAGAATCTCCTTGCAAGCACATACTAATATGAAGGAGAATTACCTCTGGAGTACTGTGTTTAGGTGAGCCACCCCTGCTACCCTTCAGGGAAGACAAGACATTTAACAGCGTTTGAGTTGAGAGGCCGGAGTTCTTGTCCTCAACATAAGTATGGTTAATTGAAGGGAAGATACTTGATAGTACGTTATTCTGTAAATGAGAAAACTCAAAAGGTAAGATGAATATCAGAATAAATGTTTATAAATGCAAACAAGTGGTCGGCTTACTTTTGACAACGAGAGGGCGGGGAAGGAAACACCTAAGAAGAAGCCAAATACAATCCCAACTAAAGTTGTGAGTAGAAGTCTCATAGTTTCGGCGGGTCTCCTCACACTTGAGCTGCAAGTGAAGAACACAGCAAGGCCTCATTTGGATTAATATTCTGGGAATTGGATTACTTGAATTTATGAAAAATTATGCTTGGGACAACGAAACTTCATCCAATTCCAGGATATTAGCCATGCCACAAGGTATGTAGGCAGGATTGAGATAACCGAATTAGTGAATACAGATTCCAAATGTTGGAATAAGGGCTAATTATCCGGAATAAAGGAACTTTCCAGAACTAGCCCCCTACCGAAGGACTACAGGCCTTAGCCCTTGTTTAGCTGGATGATTTCAGAGGAGGGAGGGTGTGTGTGATGCTGTGGTACCTATTTTATTAATTATAGTTAAATAAAAAGTAAAGATGAAAAACTACAGAGAGATACAAGATTTGACCAACCATATGGTTGTCCTCGGTTTGATACTAACTATTCGAGGGAGGGAATTAATAAATCAATAAATAAATAAATAAACATATCCTTGAAGATCTCCCAACTAAACAAGCCAGAAAATTTTGTATCCCAGTTTCATCTGTAAATGTACCATAAAATATGATAATCAGTTCAAACTCAATAACCTGCGGATTGGTGTAGACATCTTGGCAAAGAGTTACTGATTTATTTTTTGAATTGAAGACAATGAAGCTGCAAACAACCTCAGCGTCATCTACTTATGGTTAGATGACTAGATCACCCACCAATATTCACTCAAGTCCTAATAACAATCCATGCTTGCACGTATTGCGGTAGGGTATGGTACACCCTCTACCCTAAAAAACAAAAACAAAAGTCAAGAACTGACCCCCAAAGTTCTGAAGACATACTGATACTGATATATTACGCAACGAATAAATTTTCGATCACATCTATCTTAGTTTCCGTTCGAATTATTCAACTAAATAACCCCCACAGATTGGCTGTTTGACATCACTTAAAAAATTAAAAAGAGGAAACATCATTGAACAGCTGATGACGAGGTAGACAATGGATACTGAATAGCAATTGGTAAGTCCAGAAGCTTGACCTGAAACCTTCTGAAGTAGATACTTGACTAGACTGAAACTGGAGAAGTTCAGTTGATGAGAACTTCAAAGTTAAAAGTGTGACTAAAGAGACGAATGAAGCATAAGCACAAGTGAGCTATGGAAAGTTGGAGCAGCACGGTGGCAGCAGCTCTTGCGTTTATCTCGGGTTTAAATCCAAACCCGACCCAGACCTAACTACCTTTTTTGGCTTTTTATAATGAAAAATGGGTTTATACACCCAAATCAGCTGATTCTGCTTAAATTTAAGAATATTTGGTTGAAGTGGTTGTATTAGCTGATTCTGCTTATTTATGGAGAGAAAAAATGTTTACAATATATTTTATTAATAAAATATATGAAAAATAGCTAAAATGGTAATTTCAACTAATACAGCCAGAAAAGTAACTTCAACCTTACTTTTTCTTGTTATTACACAATTCCGCGCGCGAAATCAAAAGGTTACGTATTTGGTTAAAAATTGGCTGATAAACCTGATGAGCCTAAAAACAGAGTCAACAAACGGGCTCTGAATTTCAATGATGAACTTCATACATTTTTGAGGAATTTCCTAAATAGGACTAGAACATATGAAAATTTTCATCATGGAACTATCACATTTACGTGTTGTTGAGGTTTATTCCTTCAACCCTCGGGTTCAACACGTAAGCCCAAGAGTTTCGAGTGGAGTGTGTATGAATAATCTAGCCCAACTAACAAGTTAAATGGATTGAGAAACAGTAAGTAGCAAGTAAGTGATTAGGTATTATTAATCTGTTAATAACTCCCCAATACAATACTTTTCGCTAAAGCTCGTCGGCCGTTCGTCTTACAAGGCAGTAGAAGAGCTGCGAGTAAGAAGACTATAAGCTAGATTGCTAAGAATAGAAAGTTGTCAACCCTTTACAATGAAATAAATGCTGCTATTTATACTACCAATGGGCAGCTGGCTATGCTGATGTGGAGGATTGTGAGTGGCTGGTGCTCCAACCACCAAATCTTCAGCATTAAATGCGCTTCCCGCCAGGATCTGGGTTTCCCGCCTAATTAGTGGGGACGTCCGTCCTGCTGGGGAGGTGGATTGCTCCTGATAATATCGTAAAGGGCATCGGGCCGCTCGTATCCTGGCCCTTAGATGATTTGTCGCATGGATTGGGCTGGCTCCCAATGTTAATGTCTTCTGGAAGCGACGTTCGTCGCCAACTTGGTTGTCTGGTGGGTTGATCCTGAGACGTCTGTCGTCACTACACTGGTCGTGGGCCTGATCCACTATTGTATGTAGGGACGCTCGTCGGGATGGGTAGTAAGCCCGGACCTTGGATCCGACGTTCGTCTGTACCATGTTTGTTTGTTGGCTTGATCCACCCAACGACCCGTCTGGACGTTCGTCCAACTGATGGCGTGAATGGGCCGGCCCTCTGCTTGGGCCATTAACCCAACACAAGTCCCCCACTTCTGATGTTCTGAGCGAGCGCAGGACATAAAGAAGTATTATGCTCCCCACGGCAAGACGCTCATGGCGTGGCACTTGTGTTTGTCGCGTTCAGGGAAGGAGGACGTTCCTCTCCGCGACGTGTCTCATTTGTTGGCGGTTCAGGAACCGAGGTGACGGCTGCCGCATAACCGGTACATTTTCCGAGGTGAGATCATCATTACATTCCCATTTCACGCGCAGCGCGTGCACTCGGGTACGCTCCTTGCCACGCGGTGTCTTTCCATTGGCTCCCGAATCGGTGCCTCTCCTATAAATACCAGGGTTTCTTTTAGGCTTAGGGTTTCCAATTCCTGCTTTCTCGCTCTAGGATCTCTGCTGCTCTGTGCTCAGTTCGTCCACAAGGTCCCTAGCTTGTCTTCGTCGTCCCAAGGTATTTTAGGCTCTCTTTCCCCTTTTTGTAGATCTTTTCTGGTCTTCCCCAAAAATTTCTATGGAAATTTCCTCGAGTTCTGGATCGGGTTCTTCTTCCGGCTCCTTTTCTGGCTCTGAGTCCAGTTCTCCCTCTTCTGAGGGTGCCAGTACTTCTGGCCGCTCCGGCCTCCCGTTTGTTGCGGGAATGATTGCGCAAGATAATGCTCCCGAGAGCTCTACCTCCGCAAGCACCTCCTCGGCAGACACAATCCAGGGTGATGCAGTCCCCGGGGAAGGTAGTGGCGATGCCCCCCAAGGAGGAGTGGTCCAGATGGTCGTGGAAGATGCGGCCGCTGATGGTGATCACTCAGCCGACTATGATTCGGGCCTCGAGGCCGTTGATGGTTCCGACGTGGAGGTGTTCAATCTAGGCCTCACGGTCGATGTGGAGTGTCACCTCTGTCCAATAAAGAACGCAATTGGTCATGAGCAATTTTTCTCGGATTCGGCCCTTGAGGTGCTCCGGATCTACTTCCGTGACCCGCGCAGCTACAGCCTCCGAGGTGCGACCCACGTGATGAGGAGACGTCCGGGGATGGTTATGGTGCATTTTGACTCCATCAGGGCCGGACTGCGATTCCCACTGCATCCCTTTTACATCGAATTTTTTAGCTGCTTCCAAGTGGCCCCAGCGCAGTTCATGCCCAACTCCTACCGCTTTATCTCCTCGTTCCTTGTCCGTTGTAAGGGCGTTGGTGTCACCGCAACCCTGGAATTGTTCCATTTCTTCTTCCGGATCACTCCCCAGAACTCAGATGGGTATCTGAGCATCGCCGCTCGTCCGAAACGGAGGCTCTTCGAAGGAGCGCCGACGTCCATCCACGAATGGAAAAACAAATATTTCTTTGTTCGCTATGCGGACGCTCGTCTGCCGATCCGCTGGAATGGGTATCCTCCGAAGATCGGTTCTCCCAAACTGTCCGACGAGCTGGAGTCGGAAGCCAAGAAGTTGTTAGATGTCGGAATACAAGATGTGGAGGACCTTACTACTTTCGAGAAGCTCGCCGAAGCGGGGATAGGTACCGCCTGAATCTCTGGACTCCCCTTTCCCTTACGTTCGTCTCTGGGATCCGGGCGGTCCTGTCCTCCGAGGTGAGTACTTTAAGGGCTACGCCGCCCGGTGCTAACTCCTTGTGTTTTATCGTTTCAGGTCTTCCTCCAACCGACGCTCAGATGAATCACGCTAAGCTGATGAAGACTCGGAAAGGCAAGGGTGCGGCCGCCGACGCCTCTTTAGCTAAGGCCAAGGCCATCCAGGCCGCTGATTCTAATTCCTCCGCCTCTCAGGCCGATCGACGTACGGTCGAAGCGGAGCAACACCTTATCGCCACGGTGATGGCTCAGGGCGTCCAGGTGCCCCTTGTTGATTCTGGCGTCCCCGACGTGGTGGCGCCCCTGCAGACGGTCCTTCCTCCGGGTGGAGAAAAAATGAAGGAGAAGAAGACAAAGAGGGCTCGCGAGGCTGGCTCTTCGGCCGCCGTAGAGCAGGAGGCAGCCCTTCTCCCCTTGGGACGTCCAGCCCATGACGTCTGGCAAGAAATTGCTTCTCTGGCTGGGGTAGATATGCCGGCTCGGACGTCCTCGGAGGCTACTAACGCTGATTTAGCCGCCGCTCTTCAGGTAAGACTCTGCCTCATGCTGAGTAGCTGATTACAGTTCTGGAGGTTCGTAATCCTAAATTTATGTTCTCTACTTGCAGGTTGGGCTCTCTGTGCTGCAGGCTGAGGCTGCGAGGGACGCTGACGCCCTCCAGGCTAAGAATAAAGCGGATGCAGCCCTGAAGAAGGCGCGGGAGACCGCCCGTCTTTTAGAGAAGGACGTGGCAGCCAAGGACAAGGATTTGCAGGCCGCACGGCAAGCGGCTCGTGATTCCTCCGAGCGAGTTGCCGCCTTTGAGAAGGTCGGGTTCAAGATGGTTCCGGTTCTCTAAGCTCTGAAGGATGAGGCCCCTGAATGGCTCGTTGATACCTCTGGGTATGAGAATACTGGGGCCTTCATGGTAGCCGCCCAGAGGTATTGTGGTGGCGCATTCGATGATGTGTTCTCAGCCGAGCTGCAGGAGCAGGCGCCGAAAGATCGTCTTAAGTTCGGGGTCCGGATCTTGGAGAGTGCCCCCCTATCTGATAAATTCATATATGACGTTGGGGATAGTTCCTTCGTCATAGGCTATAACGAGGGGGTAAAGGCCACGTTGCCCGTCTTCACCGCTCTGCACAGTCCCTGCTTCAACTTGGCCCAGCATACTACTGATCCCGAGCTGGTCCGAGCTCTGGGCAAGCTGGAGCGGGACGCTCGTCGCGAGGAAGCCAAGGCCAGGGGCGAAGTCCCGGAGCCCCCGACCCCTGAGCCTGAGCCTGAAGAGGAAGAAGATGCCGTCCCTGGGGGGGTCCCGGCCTGTTTCTCCCAATTTCGTCTGATGTAATCTTTTCTACTCTTTTGATATCATTGTAAATTCCAGCCAGTAGTGCTGAGGAATACACACTCGTTTTGCCTCATAATTATCTTTATGCTCGTGTTCTTTCACTTCGTCATTTCTTTTATTTGGGTAGTTGCATGTGAGATCTTTAACCGACGCTCTGCATAGTTCCTTTCTCGACTTTGCGAGAAGATAATCCTTAATGCCATTCTTAATCAAGGGCACGGCGACGATCGTACTTGCCTTATATTTTCGCCCGAATTGATGTTCGTCGAAGATTGAGTTTGCCGCCACTCATCATGTTTCAGCCAAGTGTGCGCATACGAGCTTATTTCCCTGCGTGCATGCTGGTTAGAGCCGTTCGTCCTACCTAAGTCCGTGTCTTGTCATGCTGAGTTTAAAATCTCTTTAGGACGTTCGTCCACCTAGTCCGCTTGTTTTTTCCCCCAAGCATCAGGAGACGAACATACCTCAGTGGCTTGTGGAGACTCTCATGGTAGGGAAACCACCCTTCTCGCATGGTGTGTCCTTGGGGCGGTACATTTCCCCTTGTGGGACGTTCGTCGCCCTATCTTCCAAGTGGGGGCCTGAGACCCCCCCCCCCTTTTTTTTTAAAAAGTTGGTGCCGGAACCGAGACGCCTTTAATACCGCGGAATGTACTGGTATGTTGGCGCCACGTGTCTACTTGTGGTTGGCGCAGTCCGCGGTGCTGTCTATAAGTACCCAAAACCTCGCAGATTCACCACTTGCTTCCTTTCTAGTCCTTACGCTGTGCAATTGCTTTCTCTCTCTAGCCTTCTTCTGCACTGCCTCGAGCTCCAAAACACGTAGGTACCGAACGTCGTCATGTCTTCATCTAGGTTGGAGTCTATAAGTACCCAAAACCTCGCGGATTCACCACTTGCTTCCTTTCTAGTCCTTACGCTGTGCAATTGCTTTCTCTCTCTAGCCTTCTTTTGCACTGCCTCGAGCTCCAAAACCCGTAGATACCGAACGTCGTCATGTCTTCATCTAGGTTGGAGTCCCAAAATATTGATCCAAGGACCCGAAACAGCTCGTCGTTCACCGGGTATAGGTTTGACGACGGGTGCTCCTCTGGTGACGACCTGGAGTTTTATGAACGGGGAATGCCACCTCGGCCCTCTCGTCATCACCTTAATTTCTCCTACGTTTGGCGTCAACGCCAATGTTTGACGAATGCTGACAGGCGCCTGATCAGCCAATGGTTTTACCCTCCGAGGGTTTATGACGATCGACGCCTGCGCAACCCAATGCGCCACCTGCCCGGCTTCGTGGTGGTTCACTTGGACTTAGTCGTAGCCGGCCTCCTTTTTCCTTTGCACAACTTCCATATGAAGCTTTTCAGGGGTCTTAGGATAACACCCGCGCAGCTCGTCCCCGCCGCTTATAGAATTATCGCGGGTTTTATCATTAGATGCCATAGCGTCGATGTGACCCCTACCGTAGACCTGTTATACCATTTCTTTCGGTTGTCCCCCTTCGGACGTACGGGGTATTTGACCCTAATTGCACGTCCCTCCATGGTCCTGTTTTCATACAACGCCGGAAATCCGGACGGCTGGGAGGGGCGGTTCTTCCTCGCCGGGGTAGGCTCCCCGATGTCGTTCTCTGACAGGTGGAACGCCTATCCGGTGAATTCTATTCCGCCGCCCATGACGGACGAGGAGCTGGGCTATGCCAAGCGTATAGCTGGTCTCGGCATCCAGAACCTTCGGTTGCTGGTGGCCGAGCCCTTCAAAGCTCGGGCTGGATTAGGTGCGTCCGTTTGTACTTGCATTGTTCTATCATCTTCCCATTGTTATGGTTCTGAACATCTTGGTTCCTTTTCTGCAGGAGTTTTCCCATTCTCTTCCTCCATGGGACGTTCCAACAATACTTCTGTTATCCCTGGTCGCGAGGACAGGAATCAGGATAAGGGTGGGAAGCCGCTCGTCCCCAAAATCGAGCCTCAGCTGACCAGATCGCGGGCCGAAGATACTTCGGAGGCTGGAGCATCGAAAAGGCCTCGTCTTGATGGTACGGCTTCTAAGGCCATCATTGTGGCCGATGATTCTGATGGCGAGCCTGGTAGTCCCCTGAAGAGGAAGCATACTTCGAGGAGCAAGCCCCCTCCTTCTCCATCACGGAACTCTGACGTTCGTCGCCTTCGGGATGAGGACGTACAGACCGTTGGGGGGTCTGATGACGCTCGTCCTTCATCACCTCCGGAAACCAACAGGTCCTCTCTTGGCCTTATTGAGTTCTCCGGGGTTGGTCCCCGCAAAGAGTCGATGATGCTCTTTGGCCAGACCGCGTCTTCTATCTGGTGTGGCCTCAATCTCAAGGTTCCTCAAGACTTCGCCGCACAGGAGGCCCCCGAGGATCTTCTGGAGTGTGGCCAGAGCACTCTAAACAAGGTCGGGCTCTACTTCCACAAGGCTCGGATGGCTTTTGAGCAGCAAGGGCGGGAGATGGCCCTAGTACGAGCTGAGTGCGATGCTTTGCTCAGGAACGCTAAGGGCAAGGTGGGGACCCTCCAAGAGAAAGCTGATGCCTACGATAAGCTTGTCCAGGAGAATGCCTCTCAGAAGGAACTCCTGAGGAAGCAGAAGGCCGAGCTGGTGGATCTGCGCAGCCGCATGTGGGCTGTTTCTCATGCCGGGGTGGACGTTCGTCGGAAAGGCGTAGATAACCACGTTCATGTATATGAGGCCGACGTCTCGAAGATCAAGGAGTCTGGTTCCATTGAATTCCAGAAGTCCAAGGCCTACACTGGTGCCATCCAGGCCATGGCCAGAAAATTCCTTCCGAAATTTGTCGGGGAGTATCTTGCCACTTGTCCCGACCCTTATTTAGATGGCATCAAACTGCTCCAGGCCACCCCCACCGGAGAACGCTTCCTTGATGATCTTGCCGATGATACCTACCTCAAGGGTATGATCGGCCTGGTGGCGGAGAATCTCCCGGCTTTCGAGCGTCACTTTGGGGCTCCCTTTGATCCGGTGGCGGCCGTTCGACTCATTGATGGTAGATGCTTACAAGGGGGCCCTTGAGCTGCTGAAGGAGCGCAAGGAGCAGGAAGAGGCCGAGGCCAGGGAAAAGGCCAAGCAAATTCCTTTTAAGGTCCCGGCTCCGAACGTCGACTAACCTGAAGCTCTGCTCGTCTTCCAGTACTTGTATCAATTTATCATTCTTACATTGTACTTCACATTTGTAACTTTCCGGTCGGAAGTGCCAAAGAATAAAATCATTCTTTACTCCGTGTTCGTCTAGCATATTCTAGAATAAAATCATTTTTTTTAGAGTCTTTTGTGTCTTCGTTCATCCCACGTTCGTGATCTTATTAGTCTTCTGTCTCAGAAGACGTTCGTCATCCAACATTGGGAAGAACTGGTTTATTCCGTCAGGGTTCCCGTTTGACGTCTAACCCCTACCGTGTTTTGACTGGCCTCTTGATCTGGAGACGTTCGTCATTCACCAGTAGGGGGAAGATCTGGTTTACCTCGTCGGAATTCCCTTTCTTCGTTCAACCCCGGTTCGTGATCCTACTAGTCTTCTGTTTTGACAAAAGATGTTCGTCATCCATCGATTAATGGGAGGAACTGGTTTACCCCGCTAGGGTTCCCTTTCTTCGTTCAACCCATGCACGTGATCCTACTTGTCTTTTGCTTAGGCAGAAGACGTTCGTAATCTATGTGTTAGGGGAAGAACTGGTTTACCCCGCTAGGGTTCCCTTTCTTCGTTCGACCCACGCACGTGATCCTACTTGTCTTCTGCTTGGGCAGAAGACGTTCGTCATCTACGAGTTAGGAGAAGAACTGGTTTATCCCGCTAGGATTCCCGTTTGTCTAGGAGTTATGTCTCCCCTCCTCCCCCCCCCCCCTTTGGGAGGGAATTTTTTTATCAATGGCTTATTGGTAGAACTTCTTCAGGTGTTCTACATTCCATACTCCGGCAGAATTTCCTTCCAAGGTTTGGAGGACGAACGTCGCCTGGTTTATCCTTCGGAGGACCCTATATGGCCCTTCCCAATTTTTGGCCATCTTGCCACCTTCGAGGGGTTTACTCTTTTCCCTTTTACATAGTACGAGGTCCCCAGCATCAATCTCACGGATTCTTACTGCTTTGTTGAAGTATCTCTGGGTGGTCCGGTGGTATTCCTCCATGTGACGAGCTGCTAGGTCCCTTCGCTCCTCGATGAAGTGGAGCTCTGCTCGTAAGGTGGCCTCATTATCTTCTGGTTGGTAGTGCTGAGTACGGTGTGTGAGTACCAGTACTTCAGTGGGCACCTTAGCCTGAAAACCATAGGCTAAGGCGAAGGGCGTCTCCCCTGTGGCAGTCCTTGGGGTTGTCCTGTATGTCCATAGGATGTAGTTCAGTTGCTCGGGCCAGGTGGATGCATAATCTTCCAACTTCTTCTTGATCCCATCCATGACGGTTCGGTTCATGTTCTCCACCTGTCCGTTGGCCTGTGGGTAAGCTACCGAGGCCTTCGAGTGCCGGATACCCCACTTAGCCAAATATGCCTCAAAGCCCCGCCCGACGAACTGCCGGCCATTGTCTGTGATGACTTGTTCTAGTAGGCCGAAACGGCATATGATGTTCTGCCAGACGAACCTCTGGCATTGATATTCAGTGATAGTGGCCAGAGGTTCGGCCTCTACCCATTTGGTGAAGTAATCGATTGCCACAATGATAAACTTCCTTCCGCCGGTCGTCTTGGTAGAGGTCCTAGCAAGTTGATTCCCTATCTTGCAAAAGGTAGGGCGACGGTCGTCGGAGTGTAGAAGCTCGCCGGCCGGCCTGGAACAGGGGCGTACTGCTGGCACACTAAACACTTTTGAGTGTGGTTATAGCAATCTTGTTGGATCGTGGGCCAGTAGTAGTCTTGTAGAATGATTTTTCGAGCCATAGTTCTGGGTCCCTGGTGGCTCGAACAGATGGCGCCAGTGTTGAGGTTTATTCCTTCAACCCTCGGGTTCAACATGTAAGCCCAAGAGTTTCGAGTGGAGTGTGTATGAATAATCTAGCCCAACTAACAAGTTAAATGGATTGAGAAACAGTAAGTAGCAAGTAAGTGATTAGGTATTATTAATCTGTTAATAACTCCCCAATACAATACTTTTCGCTAAGGCTCGTCGGCCGTTCATCTTACAAGGCAGTAGAAGAGCTGCGAGTAAGAAGACTATAAGCTAGAGTGCTAAGAATAGAAAGTTGCCAACTCTTTACAATGAAATAAATGCTGTTATTTATACTACCAATGGGCAGCTGGCTATGCTGATGTGGAGGATTGTGAGTGGCTGGTGCTCCAACCACCAAATCTTCAGCATTAAATGCGCTTCCCACCAGGATCTGGGTTTCCCGCCTAATTAGTGGAGACGTCCGTCCTGCTGGGGAGGTGGATTGCTCCTGATAATATCGTAAAGGGCATCGGGCCGCTCGTATCCTGGCCCTTAGATGATTTGTCGCATGGATTGGGCTGGCTCCCAATGTTAATGCCTTCTGGAAGCGACGTTCGTCGCCAACTTGGTTGTCTGGTGGGTTGATCCTGAGACGTCTGTCGTCACTACACTGGTCGTGGGCCTGATCCACTATTGTATGTAGGGACGCTCGTCGGGATGGGTAGTAAGCCCGGGCCTTGGATCCGACGTTCGTCTGTACCATGTTTGTTTGTTGGCTTGATCCACCCAACGACCCGTCTGGACGTTCGTCCAACTGATGGAGTAAATGGGCCGGCCCTCTGCTTGGGCCATTAACCCAACACGTGTAATAGCGTAGTACTAAAATATAGATAGAATTCCAAAATTGCCCTGCAATACACTCTGCTTCTGTTCTCGACATACCACTCTGCTTGAGTTGAAGGATGTGTTACTTTCCCAAATAAGTCTCTTCTTTTCTCAAGCTTCTCATTCTTTCTTCCATGCTTCGTTCATTTCTTCTCTTTTTGATTTTCATTTTTTTAAATTTCATCTAGTTCATTTTGAATTGTTCGTATTATTTGTCTCCCCAGTTGGACCTGAAAATGCCATAATTGCACAATGATTTGAAAACAATGTCATTGTCTTGACATTACATTTATCACGATATAATTTCTATTTTAAATCTTCGTTACATTTTCAGGTCAAAGTGTGACACTCCCTAAGAGTAAAAATGACATTTGCTTGACATTTTCAACGATTGCCATGTTTTTTACATATGTAAATGACATCATTCATGACACTTTGAGAACAAGCGTGGCGTTTTTACAAAACAGGGAAGGAAGAAGAAATCGAATGTTGAAGAGCTGGTGAAGGAATACCTAGTGGATAATGTTCCGATGTGAAGACGAAGGGAACAAATAATAGAAGAGGAGTAGTAGAACAACCTGGAGTTTTGGGCTAGATATCACGAAGAAGGATCAACTTTAAAATTGCGGGAGGAGAAGATGATTGATTTTGGAGTTGCAGGGGCTAGAAGAGGATGCACAGAAGCAATCGAAGCAAGAAGATACACACACGGACAGTTTAGACATTGCAGAAAACGTAAAAACTCTGAATAGGAGTGTATGAGTCCTATGCTAGGAATAAAACATATTAAGTCCTAATTTGGCTTTAGTGTATTAGCAGTGCACCAACACTCTATGTGGACGGCACTTATGGTTATCATTAGGCTCGAATAGTTTCTCCGGCGACAGAGTTGCTTGTCTGATTGCTTTTCTAATTGGCGATCGTCGTTCTTGTCAGGGTTTCAAGCTTCCTCGCAGATCGCCGTTTTCTGGAGTCGTGCGACTTCGTCTTAGCGGCAGCGGGCAGATCACTCTGCGAATTAGCAAGAAAATAATCGATAAATTGGGATGGAGATTCTCACAACGTAGCAAAGAAAATGAAGCACTCTAGCGGGCATATGTTTTCGGAGGCTCGTCCCCCTCCTGAGCCGCCACCATGGAGTACAAGAGAGTCTAGGTTTTGGAAGAAGATGAGTGAACTCTTTTTTAATTCCGTTTTATTTTGTCTGTGTTTTTCTTTCGAACTGCATGTTATTTTCATTGTGTTTTTATTTTCTAATAGAAAATATCAAGAATTTAAGTCAGGTGATGAGAAGTCTGATTTGCCTGTCATTGGCTCAGTTAAGCTCATTACAGGATCATCGAATCTTATTGCTTCTACATAGGTGATAGATTATAAGTCTGGTTCGAGGACAGACGGAAGACAAAAGAATTTTTGTCGATTTGTAACTTGCTTAAGTTCTGTTATTTTAATATAAGTCACATTCATCCCCAAAAAAGTCCCAATTTCGCTTTTTATCTATGTTGTAGTCTTTTCTAAGGCAATTTCTTTACATATTTCTATTGTGATTCGAAAAGTATTGTATAAATCCTTTCACTACAAAAAAAATTGAACAATCCAATTATTTAACCGTTTTTTACTTATTATAGCAGAATATTTGAAAATGTAAAAAACAAATGTTCAAGTTTAGAAAAAAAGACAAAAACATTTGTAAAATTTTATGAATGTCAAAATATATATTTTATGTTGTTGGGATTGTTTGTATATTCTACATCTTTTTAAACTTTTCATATTTTAATTTTATATCTTTTGCATTTTCTTTTATTTTTGGATTTTTTTCAAGTCTTTTAAATTAATATTTCCTCTGTCCCACAAAACTTTGCCAACTTTCTTTATCCAGTTGTTCTAATAAACTTTGTCAATTCCATTTAGAGTAAAAAATATATAATTAAAATTATTTCTCTCTTTTCTGTACAAATCTCAACTACACATATTTTACTTTATTATTTCACGTGCAAGTCAAAGTTGGCCAAATTTTGTGGTAGGGAGTGAGATTTTTACTATTTATATTTCTATTTCTATTTATTTTACGATTTCTATGTTTGTAAATATAAATTCTTATAACTGTTTTTTAGAAAATGAGTTGCTATACCAGGTCAAAATGGTTAGATCGAGCATGTTTTCAAAGTAAATGTGTTTATGTGATACGTTTTTTAATGTATGGGGCTCAAGTGATGGATTTAAAATAATAGATGAATCTATTTAACCCTTTTTCAGTTCCAATTATCTAGACCTCAACCTGCACTTGTTGAGTTGTTGCTTGCTTTGATAAATTGGTTGGGTATGTAATAGATGAATCTATTTAACCTTTTTCTTAGTTTCAATTATCTAGACCTCAACCAGGACGTGTAGGATTGATTCACACATTTGGACAATTTTCTGAATAGGTCACCCATTCTTGGTTGTCACACCCCGCCCTCCCTTCCCTCTCTCCCCTGGTTCGCTTAACTAAAGATTTTTAAAGTTATATTTCAGTCATGTACTTCTTCAAATCAATTGGTGACAATGAGGTGACTTCATCCATCTAAAACGTGACTCTAGTCCCCTAAAATTTCACAATGGGAGCGCAGAACCCCACTACTGAGTGATCGGTGGACATTCGAGGCCTAAGGGGTTGCTTGATAAGGTGGTGCTAGAAGGTCGAACGGTTATTCCCCGCTCAATTATGTTATCTTGTTGAATCAAAGAGTGCCCCTGACCCCTCAGAAGGACACTAAAGCGCTAGATGATTATGTTGCATTATACTTTTTATTTTCATAACAGTGTTCAATAAAAATGTGGTAGATGATTATGTTTAGCGGTCTAATAGTTATTGATCCCGAATAAAAAAAATTATTATATGGTCATAATTAGTAGCCACATTTTGCTTTTGTTTGTTTTAAAAAAATATTATGGAGTATGTGTATGTTAATAAATGACATTACTCGTTCACAAAACCACATAAAATAACCTTAAATTGATTATTTTATTTAACTCGCTCTATTTATTGAGCATACAAAATAAACAATCTAATGTACACAGATCACTTGATCCAGACAAAAAACTTAATTTAGTAATAAGTTTGTATGTATTCCAACACGCTTTAATGCGCGAAGAAATGATCTTTACACTTGGTTGCAAAATTCGGCGAGTTATTTTGAATAGTTTCATTTGTCGTGTTTTACGTGGGTGAATTTGGTTGGTAAAGGTTCATTTCAGGTAGTTTTCTTAAGAAAGGAACCCGTAATGGACTATGGATGTCACGCCCCGGACCGCATCCGTGCCACGTAGACAATCGCCGTACAACCCAATAAGAACAACGTAGTTCATTCTTATTAAATCATACAAGGCGTTCGTTAAGTTCTATTGCCAAACCGATTAGTAAACCCATACAATCAACATCAATATATATATTAGACAAACAAATGCGGAAAATAAGATATGTTTGATACTTAGCCACACGTGGCAAATACGGGCACGCAGGCCCCCAAATGTTTTAATAGAAAACATTGTTAAAAATATCCATGAGCAGTTTATCAGTTTTGAAGACGAATGGAAGCACGAACCACGTCTTCCTCCTCGATCAATCACCCTAGGCAAAGGTGCAGGTAGTAGGACTCTAGCCTTAACCTGAAAAAATGTGAGGCCCCCCGAAGGGGTCAGTACTCCATAGAAGTACTAGTGACAAGCAGGCTATATGAGGAATAACTAAAGTTTCAGACACGAGACCCAAAAATAGGGTGATAAATATAAGTGTAGGTATAACCATCGTTACCCCACCCACAAGATGATACTTATTGTATATACTTGTAAATACTTGACCCGTGGGTCATTTCCATTTAAAAAGAGTCTTTTTGGGATAAGGTAATTACCCAACCCTTCCCATTCATTCCCGGATGCCTAGCTCACAAGCTACATTCTACCTTCACAATATCCTACCGAGTTTCAGGAGTGTTTACTCTCCCGGGGATACTCAACCCCAACCGAGTTTTAGGATCATTTACCGTCCCGAGGATACTCAACCTCAACCGAGTTTTAGGATCATTTACCGTCCCGAGGATACTCAACCTCAACCGAGTTTTAGGATCGTTTACCGTCCTGAGGATGCTCAACCTCAACCGAGTTTTAGGATCATTTACCGTCCTGAGGATACTCAACCTCAACCTTATTCCTCACCAACCCTAACCTGGATATGGCTAACCTTGTATTCACTTAACTATGGACAATACCTAGTCCTATAGTCATATAAGGATCCCTAGTAACCAACGTGGGCGGGTCCCACTTGAACGGCCCACGTTAACCTGCTCAAAACTGTCTGTTTTGAGCATAACCCAATACCCAGTCGGGTATCCAACCTTACCCGGTCGGGTAGGGCGGGGCAGTAGCCTCTGGAGCCAACTTTACTTGAGACCCGGTCAGGTCTATACCCATACCCGGTCGGGTCTATACCCATACCCGGTCGGGTCTAGTGTGGCAGTGGCTTCTGGAGCCATTTTTAATCAATACCCGGTCGGGTATTTACCCATACCCGGTCGGGTATCACCCTTGTCTCGGCGGTCAACGCCCGTTTGACCGCCCAAATGAAGTCCATTTAACGTGAAATTTTATACACATGTACTTCTTGTCGTTCTTGATCCAAAAATACCATTTTGGATCCCTGGAACATCGTACATAATAAGTTATCACATTTTAATCATCAAACATACATAACATGCTATTCAACTATGTTTTATATATAATCATGGCATAAGCAAATACTTGATTACCTTTAATCATTCCATAAAACATATTCTTGATTACTTTAGGTAATCTCATGCCTCACTCAAAAGTTATAAAGCATATAGCCGTCTTCTCACCTTAAAAGAAGCTTATGAAGTTCTAGCCTTTCTTATCGAGCTCCGGTGAAACTCTGGTGAACTCCAACGAACTCCGGCGACAACTCCGGCGACCCTTTCAACTCCGTGAAAGTTCTTGAAACACCTTATAGAAGTTAATAACAAGGTTTTATCATCATAAAACCCATATCAATACCAATAACCTCTAAAAGGTTATTTTCCGACGAACCCGTCAACTTTGTTCTCTAAGTTCATTTTGGATATGAACCAACCTTCCAACCCCTCATTCTTCACATATAACATGTAGAATGATCCTAGGGGTATGGAATATGATTATATAATCATATGGGAAGATTAAGGAAAAGGAATGGGATTGATAAGTCATTACCTTGTAAATCCTCAAGTTTTTCTCCTCTTTTCCCTTCTCTTTTTCTCCCCTCTTCTTCCTTAGCTTTGGTTCGAATGGAGATGGTGGAAATGGTGATTTGAAGGTCCTCTCTCTTCAAGGATGATGGATGGGGCGAGCTGATTGAAGGTGGTTGGAGGGAACCCCTCACTTTTGTCTCAATAGCCCAAAATAATGTGGGGAGGGGCCCTTGGTTGATTTACTTGGTCTCCTCAGCACCTCCTCCTTGTTTCCTTGGCTCAAAATGGTGCTATCACTATTATTTTGCAAGACCAAAACGTGGGATGGCCCCCACATTTGTGGGATGTCATCCCTTTGTGTCCCTAAGTGTGCATTTGGTCCCGAAAGTTGTATTTTCCGGACTGTTTTAACTATATTTCATTTTATCGGGTAAAATGAGATATCTATCATTTTCCCAATTATTATTGACTATAAGAATGAATGTAAATTCCCCAACTTTTAATTTGACGGTCTTCATAATTTATTATGGCTTTTACCTGTCGATACGCCGGTACCGATAAATGGGCCTTGTACGCACAACTGGCCAACTCACATGGTTTCTATGGCCCAACATGGATATCCACCATCATACAAATATTATCTAGACCCAGATGAATATCATATGTGGTCCCGATAATATCGGGCGGCCCCCCTTCCGGTGTGGGCCCCACGTGAATTTTACTATTCACGTAAAAGAAATGATAAAAATTTACAATCACTACGTAAAAATGCGTTTATTCATTTCTTGGGGTTCAATACATAATTTGATAAAGTACAAATACTTGGGGGCGGTGTTACAATGGAAGAGAAGGGGAAGAGTTAGAAGTCGAAACAAGGCAAAAACGCGCATCAATATATAAACACGCGCAACAGACACACCGTGTCTTACGCCATGTGTATTCATACAACATTTTGAGAGGCTGTCGGACACACATTGGATGACACATGTTGTGTGTATAGCCGTGTGTGAGCATAAAAAAATTGAGAAGATTCTGCCATGGACACACGGCTTGACACACATCGTGTGTGTAAGCCATGTGGATGACCAAAAGTTTGAAATTATGAAGTCACAACTTGATACACAGTTGTGTGTCAAGTTGTGTGTCACACCGACCTAGAATTTTTAGAGGATCAAACAAGTATTTTTTCTATTTTAATGTTGATTGATTATACTTTATTGATTGTGATTGATTGTTACATCATGAATCTTTATTGAAACCGCTGAAAACCAATTAGCACTTAATACCCTTTCTTGTTCATGTGGAGATGAAGTTCATACTTTGTCCATGAGATTTATTTTATGTACGAGAACATTAAGTATGAGAAAATTAATAGAAAAACACGTTAACATCACCTAAGACAAAAATCTCAAAATTGTATACTCAATATTATCATGCGATCGAGTCTTTTGTACCCAACACATGATGGCCTTATATTACTTACTAGGTGTTATGTCGAGCTTTGATGTCGTTATTTTGAAAATCCTAATTTAGTCCCGATAACGATTATCTAATTAATTGACCAGAGACATGAATAACTCATTTATTTCACGCTCTATCCCATGAACATTTACCTTCTAAATAATTTTAATATTGGTAGGACTTAGGAGTAAGCAAGTACGTGGTGTAGAAAACATGGGTCTGTAAGGGTTATACAAATTCGAGTCAAGTAAAGTTCGGGATTAATAAATGTTTGAAAAGATGAGGCGGGTCACATAGTGTCACGCCCCGGACCTCCTCGGACACGTCAACAACCCGCCGTACAATACGAATAGTCAACCGCAGTCCAACACATTCATATTATACAAGGCGTCTTGAATATCATTCACACACATAACATCCATAAACAAACATAATAAGTAATTCATAACGCAGTGGAAACATTGTTTAAAACAAAAGGGCCACACAGGGCTATTCATGAGCACGCAGGCTCTATAGTAAAATATCCATGAGCATGTTTAATATTGTTCAAAACAGAATGGAGAAAGCACGAACCACGTCTTTTCTCCAAAGGATCACCCGAGCAACGGGCACAAGTAGCAAGCTCGAGCCTCAACCTGAAATGGTGGTGGGACGCCCCCGAAGGGGTCAGTACTCTATACGGCTATAAAGGACTGGTGTGGATGGCATCTAAGGGATATACAACAAGTATTTCAAACACAAGACCCTCAAATAGGGTGATAATACAATATAGTGGTAACCCTAAGTTACCCCGTTTAAAAATATACTTACTTTATATAAAAGTCAAGTAGTCAGCCCGTGGACCCATATTCATTTCGAAATCACCATTCCCATTCCCCACGACTATAAGCCACGACAACTTGTAGAGTTCATCACATCATCATTGCATAGCAAGGGCTCGGCCCAACTACATTTCTATGCAATCCTTTAAGTCAAATACATCATATCACATTTGCATAGCAAGGGCACGGCCCAACTACGTTTCTATGCAAATCACAATTTACATGGCAAGGGCACGGCCCAACTACGTTTCCATGCAAATCACAATTTACATGGCAAGGGCACGGCCCAACTACATTTCCATGCAAATCACAATTACATGGCAAGGGCACGACCCAACTACGTTTCCATGCAATCATAGAGTCCGGCTCTAATTCTTCATTATAGTCCAATTCCTAAGCAACCCTATGCCTAGAATTGACATCTCAATAATCTATCTTGGGTCATTCTTAATGACTGCCCATAACTTACCCTTAGCTTCATACAAGTCATTTTATACACTTGAAGTACATTCAAGTGCATTCCATACAATCCAATACCTAGGATCAATTCTATCAACAATTTCAAATAATCACTAACTAGTATTTCAATACTATTAAGATTATTGTCATCATACAAATATCCTCATTTTGTAATTCTCTACATATTTATAAGTATGTAGCAGCAACTTAAATATTCAACTTCAATACATAAATATTCATTTATGTATCCACATATTTAATACATGAGTAAAATCCCTATTTCACAAAATAGTTCATTTATAACTCATTTAACCTCATATTATTCATACATCCTCAAATCATTTCCAATTTCATTCTTTGGGAACTATATCAATATTTCATCAATGTTTAATCATCATAATCCATGAAAAATTATGATTTATGCATTTAGGTAATCTCATACTTAACCTACAAGTTGTAAGCAATTAGATGTCGATCCTCACTGTAATACCCGAGATTAATATAAGAGGATTAATAGTACTACTCATACCAACAGAGGTGCATCTCCTTTTAAGGGAGCTCATCACCCAAGAACTCCAAAGTTAAGCGTGCTTGCACGGGAGTAGTCTTGGGATGGGTGACCCCCTGGGAAGTTTCTCAGGGCGCGCATGAGTGAGGACAAAGTGCGCGGTAAAGGCTCGTGGTGGTTTGTGGGGACAGTACTATTGGTCCGGAGTAACTACCTCGGGTCCGGTGGGGCCGGGGTGTTACAAATGGTATCAGAGCAACCCTGCGACAGTGTGCTGATCCGTTGGATATCGGGCAGACACCTAGCAGGGGAAAAAGTTTCTGGGATTTGATTGAGATTGGTTTAAGGGCGCAACGAGGACGTTGCGATCCTAAGTGGGGGTGATTGTAATACCCGAGATTAATATAAGAGGATTAATAGTACTACTCATACCAACAGAGGTGCATCTCCTTTTAAGGGAGCTCATCACCCAAGAACTCCAAAGTTAAGCGTGCTTGCACGGGAGTAGTCTTGGGATGGGTGACCCCCTGGGAAGTTTCTCAGGGCGCGCATGAGTGAGGACAAAGTGCGCGGTAAAGGCTCGTGGTGGTTTGTGGGGACAGTACTATTGGTCCGGAGTAACTACCTCGGGTCCGGTGGGGCCGGGGTGTTACACTCACCTTAATTGAGCTTTAAACTTTTCCTTCTTGATCCAATGGTCAAAGCTTCGGTCAAGGTGGATTAAGAACTGATTCCTTGCTTAAATATGAGTGTTAAACAGACTCCTCAAAGTGCTAGCTCAACCCCTAAACTTCGATACGAAAACAGCCCCTCAAATGGGTGTTTTCCGGCGAACTCGTTTCCTAGTTTTTCCAAGATTTGCTCTAGGTTAGTATCTAACCTTTACACCAATAAAATGACTTAACAAGGGCATATTATACACTTGGAGTAGTGTATAATAGTTCCACAAATCGTTCATACCATTGGGAAAATGAAAGGAAAGGTTTTGGGGTTAAAACTCACTTAGAAGAGTAAATCCGTTTCTGCGAGGTCGTGTTCTTCTCGGACGATTTGGAAGCCTTCCACTACTCCGATTGATTCAAACCAGACCTTCACGGATTCCCCGTCTTGAGAGCTTTCTTTTGGTATATTATACGTCTTATTTAGACGAGTGAAGCTCAAGTTATGCACCAAACAAGCAACCCTTGCACGGGAGGAAAAACCTGCGGGCAGTTTGCTTTCTCCTTGCTCTTTTAGGTTGTGTGGCTCTCTTCTCTCCAGAGATCCTTTGGAGTCCGAATGAGGGGTATGGGGGTGTTATCTTGCCTCTATCCTGGCCTCAAAAGTCAATGAGTGTGGGTTGGCATGTGGGATGATGGAGTAAGATGCTTTTCGAATCAAAAAGATGGGGAGGGGGTCCATTTGATTTCCAATTAATGTTTTGCTCAGCCACCTCCCTCTTTTGTCCGCCCCATACAAATTTCTAACTTATTCTCTTCATTTTGCAGGTGCCAAGAAGGTGTGGGGTGTTCTCCAAGTGATCCCAATCCATTTGGGGTCCATAATATCTACCAATACTTCCAAAAATGGAAAGATAGGTCCTATTGTTTTATCTTTGTCATGAGATGTCTTTTTGTACCCATTATTATTTATATGGAGCAAGTAAACTCCCTACATCATATTATTGATCCCAAATATGTGTAGGATCAACCCAATAATTTACATGATGAATATTATAGAAGAAACAACCTACTCCCATTATTTAGCTCAATAATGCCAAAGATGGGACCATAGGCATTTGTATTCTTCTCTAATCATTCTATCACTTATTTTGACATTGTCATTCATATTATTGGACTACTACTCGTGTGGGTCACCCCGAGTGGGCCTACGACGTCATTCTTGAATACTTGCTACTTTTAGCAGGTTGGGCCCAAAATAAAGTTTGGGCCGCCCGACCTTCCTCAACTTGTCTTGAAAGGTTATGTAACATCATTTAGGTAATGTTGGGCTCTTACTTTCATTAATAAGGCCCAAATAAGTATTTGCAAACCTGACACTAATATACGAGTTTGAACAGTACAATAATCAATTATGCGCTACGTAGAACATTAATCGTTTTACAATTGTTTGGAAATCGGAAATTCAATACATAGACTTTCAATTTTTTTTAATTGAATTTTCAAGGACGTTCGGGTGCGGTGTCACACATAGGGTTTACATTATTCGGAATCCCATCAAATCTTCTAAAGGCTTCAAAATATCTTTTATATTTGAAAATGTATTTTGAAATTATAAAAGGTTTTAATCCGATCCTCATAATTTAAAAAGTTTAAACCAACATTTTATATAATTAAAGATGGTATAAGTATAAAATTAGCTTGGCGATCAAATTTCTTAAAATCTAAAGTTCAAGAAATTCCAAACCACTTTCAATAAATTCATGCAACATTTTGTATCTGACACTTCTTTCAATTTTTCGCAATCCTAGACAAAAAATATCAACATAGAAAAATATTCTTCTTAACTAATGCTCAGAGAAAAATATCGAATTATGACTGAATTAAATATTGAACTACCACACTAGATAAAATTTATTTATGTTAAAAATATGATTTGGATTTGTTATGTATACACGACACAAACAATGGTGCAAATATTACATTATCACACGTTTTCCAATAGATGATAAAAAGAATTAACCATTTAAATTTGGAGTCTAACGATTCATTCAAATTTAAATATCCAATCATGACAACACTCTTGGTGTCTGATATAAAACGGTAGATAATAATTATTGTGATCTTACAGTATACTAAATTTAATATCTAATAAATAAGTTATCACTTAATAGTGTTATTTTTTTAGTAAAATAGTAATAAGATTTTTTTAATGAAATGTAAAGAAACAAGTGAAAAACTTTACCTGAAACAGGAGAATAAGTTTTATTATTGAGTGCATGCGCTCATAACTGGTAACCTACAATCCACCTATGGCTAAACATAAGAATTTCTTAGTAGTTTTAGAAAAAATGGCAAAACATTTACTTTTGGAGTTAGCATTTCCAAAACTATGACACATTTTTACCTTTTCCAAAAAAATGACTCACAGTAAATGAGTGACCCAATTAAAAGCCCAAAACAATAAACCAAATAACAAACAAAGACCATGAAACAATATTGTCCGTGGGCAACTTCACCTCTCCTCCCACCATAGATTCGCCGCCACTGCAGCTTCCACCCGCCGATTCAGCTCTCATCGGCCGCTGCTGCTTCATCTTACCCGGCCGCCGCCGCTTCATCCCTCGACCACCATTGCTTACCTCTCAAACGCCATCGCCGCCGTTCTCCTCCTCCTCCTCCTCCTCCTCCTCCCCTATCAGCGATTGGCACCGTTGGTGAACGATGGTGTACGCGGTTGTGGCTGAGAAACAAACGTCACTGGCCCGTTGCCTATCTCTTCTTCTTCCTTTTATGTTTTGACCATTGTGCCTGTGGCAACTGATGGATGACCAAGGTTGAGATTAATGGGGAGCAACAGATCTGAGGGGGCAGGGGGTCTCAGTTGGGCAGAAGGCAGGGGGTCTGGGACAGAGGATGTGATAGAAGAGGGCGTTTGGGGCTGGGGCTAGGGAGGGCGCAGGTGTGGTCGACGGTGGTAAGTGTAGTGGGCGTTTGTGATGGATGGGGTTGTAGTCACCGACGGTCGGCGGCGACAGTAGTCACTAAAACATGGTCACCGAACCATAGTCACTAGAATTGGGCGGCGAGTTTCATTGAACGTGAATGGCGGTTGTCACTGAACATTGTCGGTGGTAGTCATTGGGCAACAAGTGAGTCTCTGGGCGAGCTATCGGTCAACGTAGTCACCGTAAGAGGTTTCAAAATCAATGGACAAGAACTGAAGTCACTAAAGATGTGTGCGGCGGATGTGTCACGGCAATATTGCCGGCGGCGACGGTGATACTGTCGGCAGTGAAGGTTGCGGTGGTTGGTTGGTTGACTGAGAACAATTTACTGCTTCTTAATGATAATAACTATAATACAAAAATCATATTGAATGGAATACTCCGTATCTTTATATAATATAAAGTCTTTATATAATATAAAGTAACATAGTTTGAGCAACAATTGGAGGGAAAAATCCCGCCCAAATTAGGGCCATAATAGGAAATTAATCTAAAATAACCCTTTGGCGCCCAATGTGTAGTCCGAAACTAATTAAGGATGTACGAAGTAGCATTTATTGGTGCATATACTCCATATTTAATATTATCATGATGGGGAAGGTATTGACATGGTAATGCTACCATATATAGTGAGTGATGATATTGATTTAATAATTACATGAATATTTAGGTTGTTCAGAATTTAATATGCATGTACAGATAATGTACATAATCTTTATATAATATAAAGTAATAGAGTTTGAGTAACAATTGGAGAGAAAAATCCCGCCCAAATTAGTGTCATAATAGGAAATTAATCTAAAATAACCCTTTGCCGCCCAATGTGTAGCCCGAAACTAATTAAGGATGTAGCATTTATTGGCGCATATACTCCATATTTAATATTATCATGATGCGGAAGGTATTGACATGGTAATACTACTATATATAGTGAGCGATGATATTAATTTAATAACTACATGAATATTTAGGCTGTTCAAATTTAATATGCATGTACATAATTTAAACGTGACAATATGTTAGATATTCAATATTCAATATACACAAAACTTAATATTCTGAAATTTATGTTGGTGATTACACGTATGTTACATGTAAATACATGAATAATACAGAAAATAAATCACCATTGTACCATGATCACCACATATGTTACATGTAAATACATGAATAATACATAAAATAAATCACCATTGTACCATGCATTTTGCTCACATCTTAGAATTTTTTGCTTTAAATAAGCCACTAATTAATAAGCATGTTCCTATATATAAATAATAATCAAACACATGCTCAATGTCATTGTAAAACTCTGGTGTATCGAATGGAAAGTTCGTGTACACGTGATCCGGCAGTGGCAAGTTATTAAACACCAAAACCCCCAAAATGTCACCACGCTAGAGATGAATTTACTTTATCAAAAGGTAATTTCGATTTCATAAATTAGTTAGCAATGGATATTGCAATTCTATTTGTAGTTAAAAATAAATAAAGGTTGGCCCAAAATGTTCTTTTAAGAATAAAATCAAACAGATTAAGTTAATTCATTTGCTTTAACTATCTATTCACTCTAGCAACTAGGGGTGGGCGAATCGGTTTACGGTTCGGTTTTTATCGGTTTCGGTTTATTCGGTTTGAGGAAAATAGTACCAAACTCAAACCAAAAGAATTTCGGTTTGGTTTCGGTTCGGTTTGGGAAAAATTCGGTTCGGTTCGGTTTGGTGTTCGGTTTGATGTTCGGTTTATAAACTTGAAAATGATTATGTCTTGTTTCATATGTTACAATCCACTTTGAGTAAATGAGTAATTTTGAATGTTTTGTTTTCATTGAAATTCTAACTAAATGAAATACTAGAACCAGCCTTCACCAAACCAATTGAACAACATGCCTTCACCTGCTTAAACAACCTGCCAATTGAAATTCCAACTAAATGAAATACTAGAACCTAGCTTAAACAACCTGCCTTCACCTACTAAACCAATTGAAACAAACTAAACCAAAGACTCACACAGAAATAGAAATAGAAATAGAAATACAATTTGCTATTGATATCGCCAACCATAATAAATACAAATATGTCGTATTAGCTAACTTTGTCATAATGAATGTTTGAAATGTGTAAAAGTTAAACTAATACGAGTATATGCTTAAATATGCATTTTCATGTCTAAATTTTTTTATTTATATCTTAAAATGAAGAGTGAAGATAAATACAAAGTGTGTGTGTGTGTTGTTCGGTTCGGTTCGGTTTTGTTCGGTTTTGTTTGGTTTTTATCGGTTTCGGTTCGGTTCGGTTCGGTTTAATACGGTTTGAAAGAAATAGTACCAAACTAAAACCAAATTGCATACGGTTCGGTTTCGGTTCGGTTTAGTTCGGTTTGGTACGGTTCGGTTCGGTTAAACCAAACCGTTATGCCCACCCCTACTAGCAACTCAGAGGGGACGAGTGAATATCTCGAAGATAAAAAAACTAATAAAAACGTTTTCTTACAGCCACACCATAATAGTAACCTCATTAGCGATTTACCAAAAGAAAGTAAAAATACGTCACACACTCACACCAGTTAAACTAAGAAAAAAGTCAGCCAGAAATTTCAGAACTATCTGATAGTCTTTCATCGGTGCCCATCCCTCGGTGGACGTCGACGATGATCAAAGCTGAGCTGTAGTTGGTCTATCCGAGTTCCAAAACCTAAGGGTCCCGAGCAGAAAGTAGGATGACCTCGCCGGACATTGCGGATATGTTGGAGAAATCGAAGGAGCTCGATCGTCTGAGGAAGGAACAAGAGGAAGTACTCCTCGAGATCAACAAGCTGCACAAGAAGCTTCAATCTGGTTCGTAATACTCAATATTTTAACCATCGTTATGGGGTAAAGGTAGCTACTTTGGTAAAAAGAGATGGGTTGGGACTGTGTTTTATATATGCATTCAATTGGGTATGCATTAGTTGTATGCTTGATTTTCTATTTTCTTGTAGCACTACCATTTCCAATTTGTGCTCTGTGTTAGTAGTGTGCATCACTTCACATTCAGTTCTTATTGTCTGAATCTGGCAGTCTTCAAAATTATTACAAACAATTCAAAGCTTCTTATGGCTATAGATATTGTTGAAGCAAATCAAGAACGGAAAAATCCGTAGTTTTCAATTAGGGGGGGTGTTTGGTTCAATTAATCTAACATTAACTTGGTAATGTGAGAAAGGTAATATGAAATTACCTCCTTAGTTAAAGTTTTTAGATCACCAGGGTAGTGGTAACCTTAAAATGATCGGGTAATGTTGGGACAATCTCATTACCAGGGTATCTTAAATTTAGTAAGATTTCCTTGATGCGGAGTTATATTTTAGACTATTCAGACTTTGTCCCTAACTGCTTAAAAACATAAGTAATGTCACATTTCCTGAACCAAATAGCTTAAGATAATCTTACATTCTGTGAACCAAGTGTCCCCTTTTTAAATGCAGTGAGGAATTGAGCTCATAACTTTCTGTATAAATATCCCCTCAGGTTTGATTTAAGGTGTTTGCCCCCAAATGTTTCTTCTCTTTAATCACTGCAGTGTGATTTTGGCATGATGTTGTGAGGGATATATTTATAATCGTCCATTCTTCCAGTAACTTTTAATTGAAGCTTTTATTTTGGTAGATATTGGCTTAATGTGATTATGCAAAGGTCATTGTTTAACTTTGGTTTACCAAACACTAGGGCTTGAAGTTGTTCTAGAAATGATGGTCAATACATTACAGTGAATTGAAGTTTTTAACATTTTTTATAAGATATTTTTCTGTAAACATAATGATGTTTTCAATTAGACTATGGGGTTGTTACGGTGGATGATTTTAGAAGGGAAGGTTTTGGAGTGCTTAGTCTATATCTTGTTATGTATTTTATATTTCATAAAAAATGGAAGACTAACATAATATATGACCACATAATATTTCAACAATCACCTTATATTCATTTATAGAAACATTCTATCAAGCTGTAGCTATAATCTCCCGATACTTGCCTTTCAAACACCTCCAAAAAATTATCCAACCAAACAGACTCTGAGGCATGACTTCTGATTTTTCTTATATCTCATTGATTGTTCCCTTTCTTGTGCAGCCCCTGAGGTGGTAGAAAAACCTGGCGACAATTCACTATCGAAACTCAAAATGTTATACACACAGGCCAAAGAGCTTTCTGAGAGTGAAGTCAGGTATTTATGTGGGGCAGACAACTGATTCTGTCTATAATTCACATATTTACAAGTATATAGCCTTTTTATTGTAATGATTTTTTGGCTTATAGTGAATAACGGATTCACATGCAAATTTTAGCAAAGTACCCCGTCGTATCAATGGAAGGGTCACATTTAGTTAAATTAGCATCATCATGTACACAAATGCCTTATTTATAGTTTAAAATACACAATAATTTCTATGGAATTCTGTAAAATATAGGATACCAACTAATAAGTCAAAGTCGGTAAAAAACTAATAAGTCAAATTACTCACTCCGTCCCATAAAATTCTTTCCGATTTGACATGGATCGGAGTTTAAGAAAATAGGAGCAAAGTGAAAATGCATGGTTATGATTGAGTAAGAAAAAAGTAAATGGATGTTAGCCACACAAAACTTTCCAAAAGGGAAAATGAGTAATTTTTTGGGACATCCTAGAAAGGTAAGTGGGAAAATGTATGGTTGTGGTTGAGGGAATAGTTTGCACCAAACAAAACAAATATTAAGATAAGGAGTATAAATATTTGATACACTGTTTTGGACTGTCAATTATCTAATGAATAAACTATTTTCAAAAAATAAAGTCACACTTTAGAACTAGCATCAGCTGGAATCGATCTTTTTTTGGGATTGGAGTTTAAGAAAATAGGAGCAAAGTGAAAATGTATGGTTGCGATTTCTTGAATTTGAAATTTAAATATCGTGACCAGTTTTAAAGATTTTCCCCAAAGTTACTTAAGTTATACTACGTACTCAGTAACGTAGTATAAAAAGTAACTAAATGGTCACTTGCAAAATCACTATAGCCACTTCATTGATTAAATGTTCTCCCTTTGCATTAAGGAGGACACATTTTTATCTCTACCTTTTATTTGAGTAATAGTCATTGTTTCCTTATAAAGTTCATTTCTTCTTTCAGATATTTCATATCTCTTTATTGCCGAAGGTGATTTTTGTAAACTAAAACTTATGGGCAATGATGTGACTGAAATTATTATGACTATAATTTTATGGTCACTACGATGTAAAATTTGAATATAATTATAGCTTCTGGAGTCGTCCGTTGTGTGAAATGTAGATCATCACCATTCTAATAATTATTAAGTCATATGTTTATCCATTGTCCTTATTTTGGTCATATCTTAAGAATTACTTCCTTTGTAATACTCAAAAGATAGCAAGTTAACAATCATTTTTATATTATTTTCAACAACAATGTAGCTCACAATTTTTAGTCACCACATCCCCATCTAAAAGACTAACAATCCATGTAGAACACTTTTCAACAATTTTGACATATTAATCATTTAATCCATTTCATACAGTATAATCTCCAACCTAAAAAAACTTATTTCTGCAAACAAAGTCTTAATATTATGATGTCAAAATTATATTGGGCATTTTCCTATCGCGCAACACGCGTGGAACAACTAGAACCGAAGAATATTTAAAAACTTATCTGATTTGGTTTGATTCAATTCGATGATTTCGATCTTGTCTAGAACTGTCACTATTTTAATACGGAGTAAAAAACATCCTTAATTGTGGAGCACCGAGCACGACACCACTCACCTTTTTAGATATGTTCTTATGATTTTTAGGTGATATGAACTTGCATGGAAAGGTCACATTTAAATACTCTTTTTTGCCCCCCCCCAAAAAAAAAAAGAAGTATTTCGATAGAACAAGTTAACTGTGCAAATTAAGTTTCAAGGACAAATAATTAAAAAAATATAAGTAGGATGGATGATTTACAATTAACGAGTTGTTCCTTATCAATATGTAATCAGTAAGATGGACGGACTAATAAACACTAGCACCTTGTAATTGTAGAACTGGAGATTAATTGTTATTGTTTTATTGCAGTATCTCTACTAATTTGTTAGCTCAACTGGACGCATTAATCCCATCAGGGCCTCCAGGGCAACAACGGAGAAGAATAGGTTTGTGCAATGACCTCTGAACTTGTTAGAACATCATTACAGTGTGCTCGCATTGGGCCTCACAAGATCTTGGTGTCTAGCATGGATTTTAAGCCCTTGTTTGGTGGATAGATTTGAGGGCTGATTTGGGAGGGGTGACATTTATTTCATTAATTTATAGTTACATATAGATGGTACTATGGTTGGGAAGGAAGTGAATATAACAAACTATATAAAGTACACGATTTAACATTTGACCTAAACTTATATGGAGTAGTTATATTTTGGCCTAAGACTAACATGATTTAATTAATCAATCAATAAATTATGTATTGGTTTCCTTATGGAATGTCAAAAGGTTTGTATTATTTCCACTTCTATGTTTCCGT
Source organism: Cuscuta epithymum (assembly GCA_945859915.1). Classification (NCBI taxonomy): domain Eukaryota; kingdom Viridiplantae; phylum Streptophyta; class Magnoliopsida; order Solanales; family Convolvulaceae; genus Cuscuta; species Cuscuta epithymum. The sequence continues at coordinate 3,415,792 of CAMAPF010000059.1, forward strand.
CCCTATTAAAACATTTTCTTCCCACATAAACTGCAGAAAGTAATGAGCAAAAAAAGAAAAGAATTAAGGCTGATTCAGAAGTCACGAGGCTTTCTCCCAATATGAGAAATCAGCTGGAGTTCTTTTCTAGCCTGAAGGGTGAACAAGTAAGTGTGTTTGAGCTTTATGAAAAAATAAAGCATTTAATAGGTTCTTTTTTTTAGACAGAATTCAGTACTTTAGAAGCTATAAATGTATCCTTTCTACGTCACTCCTATTTTAGTTCACGACTTTCACTTTTCCCACTGTTGGTGCATGACTGGTTCCATACCACTTTTTGGTTCTTCTGACCACTTATTTGGCCGATTTTTGTACAATCTTCGGTCGTTTTTTGTTATGTCAGTGGCCGTAAATGACCAAAAGTGGAAAAAATGAATGCTAGGGACTAAAAGTGAAAATGAACTATATCTGCAAGATGACACAAGTGGGAAATTTTATTCTACAAATGGTTATAATAATAAAAGATTGAATTTTTATTATTTTGAAGGAATTAAACAGTGTTTAAGCGTGTATTTAAATGACAGGTGGCAGCTAGGGTCATTCAAGAGGACCCAGATAAAGATGAGTGGTTCATTGTCAAAGTTACCAATTTTGAAAAAGATACTAAAATGTAAGCACTGCTTATAAATTAGGTGTCTAAATGGTAAAAAGTTCAGAAAATTCATACACCAACAACTTATAGGTTAAGGGAGGGATTAATGCACTAAACCCCCTCGTGAAATATGATTTCGGCACATTAGCCCCTTTTGATGTAGAAAATGCGTCAAACCCCCCTGTGTTATGTTTATTCATGCGCAAAACCCCCTTCTATGAACAAATTTAAATGCCAAAAAAAATGAAAAATGATCGTTTTTTTTTTTTTATAATTTAGTAATTTTGACAAAGTTACTTGCATATTCAATCATATTATTAAGAAAAGTGATTTCGAAATTGTAAAATTTGTTCTTGGAGGGGTTTTTGAGCTTGAATAATTATAATAAAGGAGGGTTTGACACATTTTTTTAAATCACATGGGCTAATGCGCCCGAATTTATATTTCACGATGGGGTTCGGTGCATTAAACCCGTTAAGGGAAGTGGTGTTACCTCATGTATATACTAGATTCAAACCTAGAAGAAAATGGATATGTGGCAATCAACAACCCCTTTAACCCAATCTGTACTGGACAAATGAACCTAAACCTACCCCAAACGGTTTGCCCTAAACTAAAGTGTCTAGGCAGCCCACAGACCACTATCACACCAGATAACCCACTCAAAAGGATCCCCAAGGGATGAGGTTTGCTTCACAATTATAGATCAGATTCAAAACCTGGTAGACAGCTAGTCGGTTATTCTATACAAAGAAACAGGGAGATCTGCTTTTGTCCTATTGCTTTTGTTCACAGTATGCTTCATGATGTATGTGTGCACATCTGTAGGTTTGAAGTTCTGGATGAAGAACCTGCTGATGATGAGGAAGGTGGTGGTCAGAGGAATGCTGTTCCACTGTGAGTTTGTAAAACTACCAAATATGGCTGAACTCTTTATATTATAGTTATATAGTACTTACATCAAGTCTTTCTGCAAACTTGTTTTCCTAAAGAAGTATTGTGCTTTATGCCTTTAGCTTTAGGCTATGTCTGGATTTCATCGTCTTTATATAATGGAAATATATAACTAAATGAGTTTGAACAACAACATCCAAACCTTAATCCCAAAAGAATAAATAAATGAGTTTGAACTTTGAACAAATATCTAAAATTCAGTTATTGAGATTGAACCAATTTCTTACTTTTCACCAAAATATCTTTCATTCCAAAATTCTCTTGTAGTTTCCTTCCTATTTTCTATCACCATCATTTTCCCTGTGTCAAATGGACCAATTGTCATGTCACATATGTGGTTTTTCGGTCTTTAGTAACTGATATGCTTTTTCTACTGTATTTTCTGGACTGAATGTAGAAACTTTTTCTGTTCTACGTATGGATTGATATATAAAATTATTTCTCTTAGTTTAATAGTGGAACTAAGTCCACTAGCTTAAACAGAATCAAACATTTTACTCTCTTTGCTAATTTCAGAAAGTACAAACTTCCATGGTCACATATTATACCTTTCCCGAAAAGGAATGAGCCATCTAGTACTCCAGATTTTCCTCCAGGCAGGCAAGTTTTGGCGGTTTACCCAGGAACCACTGCCCTATACAAAGCAACAGTGCTCCAATCTCGTAAGGTAATTACTCGTTTATGTATTTGCAGTAATGTTAACCTCATTTTGTCATATCATGATATTGACATAATCTATTGCTTCATTTCATGTTCCCACCATTTGTCTTTTACTTTCCAGAAGAAGACTGATGAGTAAGTGATCCCTTTCCTTAAACTTCTTGATTACCTACTTCTATATATCTTAAATTGGTCGATTAGAAAATGAATGAGTAAGATTGTGCCATTTGCTATAATTTTTTTTTTTTTTTGCTGATTAGCCATGTGAACTAGATTTTCTACCAAACGTCTACTTCGATTGCATTGTCATATGATAATAGAAAAAGGTAGTGCGATAGTTTTTTTCTTTCTGAAAAGCAAGAAAATGACATCTTTACCCGTATTTTCAGGCATTATTGGCCGTACTTAACTTATAAATGCATAATTTTTTTTATTAAAATTGATTTGCATTTAGATATTTCAGCAAGATGTTGACGGGTTCCGGTTCTAGCCAGAATTGGAACCGATATTGGCTGTTAAGAACTGGACTGGAATTTAACCAATCTATCTAGGATCAGAGCTCAAATGGACTGTTAAATATACTTGTGTAAGTTGTGTTTGTGGTTCTGGTTTCAATTTTATCAAATAGAGGATCATAATGGGATCACCTGAAAAAGTATAGTATAAAATCATGGTCATAGCCGGAATTGGCTGAATGATTCAGCCAATTCAACTATTTCAACCATAATTTTTGAAAATCCAGTCAATTCAACCACTTCAGTCATTTTAGCAAAGTTTTACCAGTACCAGACAAGCTTATGTTATACAACGTCAGCCACGCAAGACACCTTACTCTTCGTTTCTGTATAATGAAATATGACATGACTTTTCTCATTGTAACAGTTACGTTTTAGAATTTGACGATGATGAGGAGGAAGACGGATCTCTACCTTCACGATCAGTACCCTTCCACAGGGTAGTTGCCCTTCCAGATGGACATCGCCAGTAACTTAACTAGACATTATATTTGCATGTTCCCTTGCAATTCCAAAATATAAGTTACTGGAAGAAAAGTCTACTAGAAGACCATGCTTCTTGTGCGTGTGTATTTATTTAGTTCATCCCTCAGAATAACACAATTACAGATTGATCCCTGCTGTATCGAATAATGGTATCAATTGTGGCCACATATATGTGTGTGTGAGTGCACACCCGTGTTTTGTTTGTACAGTACAGTCTTCTTAAGAGTTATATTTGGGCCTGACAAGCTCTTGTGATGGAGATTGGAGGGTCTGACCATGTCCCGTTCACAATATGAAGAGCAACCCATTTGTTAGCAGCTTCAGTATAATGTACGCCATCCCAGCTTATTACGCTAGACGGCTCCTCACATGATCCTGCATACACCTCCGTTGTCCCGTTTGTTATCCCGCTGTGCCCACACCAAACATCGTATCTCTTATCATGGTATCCACAACAGATCTTGGACGGGTCTTCAAATCCTGTGTTTTTTCATACAAAAGCACTGTAAATCACTAGATTTGAGTATGTAATTACATGATATTATTATTATAAATGACAGAGTATACAAAGTTGATGTTTTTAGGCTGGTTTTGTTTTACTGTGATTTTGTAAGCGTATGTCCGTGTGGTATTGGTGTGAATAACAAAATTATATGTCAGGGTTGGCTAAAACCTGCTGCACAACAGCACAAGTACAACTTTGTTACAAAAAAAGCATGTTAGATCTCGTATGGTAATCTCTACATGTATTTCTGAATGATCTTGATGATTATGATGAGCCGGGCAATGAATGGAACGGATTGGATTACCTTGATCCTTTGCACTCCCAATCAATGTGTACTTGGCTTGGAACATGTCTACGTAGGTGAGTGCAGCTCCTGAGAGCTCTGTTCTTAACTGAACAACCCTGTCTTCTAGTTGCTTGTTGAATTCCATGGCTGCTTCATTATGGCTTCTCACACAACCCTTCTCATCCAACTCTTCCCTGTTGGCCTTCACCGCGTATACAGGTAAACATCCTATTGGTCCCGTGTTGTGTATCCAAAAACTCCGCCCCCCTCTATTATACAAATCCTGCAACCATTCAGCACTAATCAGCAAAAGTCATTAACTCATTACTCTCATGAGTACCACCATCATTGTGATTTATTGTTAACACGCTCAAACTTCCAATTCTGGCGATAACAAACCCATTTGATTGAGGCTGGGTCATAGAATAAGTGACACGGTTCATATATAATTAAGAAAAAAAGCAGCAAGTGTCAAAGTTATTTTACACTTTCAAGTATAAAGGAGTTTGAATTTAACTTACAACAACATTGGCAGCTAGGTGGTTTACAATGTTGGGTGTGGTGTTCCGGAGTTGCTCCAAACCCACTCTCAACCCAGCGGCTATATCATTTTGGCCAATATCCACCGTGTAAAGTGCTTTTGAGAAATCGCCCGGCACCGGCAGCCTATCTCTTTCACTTTTTTCTGGCAATGGCATGCGATTAAGCTCGGTCTCTATATATATATAGTACGTGATATATGTATGATTATGGAAACTAGCTATCTAGCCTGGGGGGCTGGGGTAACATACATCGTAATAAACTAATGATCATAACCAATATCTATAAATAATACATTTCAAAGATACAATTATAGAAAGTTTTGCCATGTGTCATCTTCTAAATAAAAGTTTATTATAATATTTTAAATTCCCTTTCCAATTTAGTATATGAATTAATTATATTACGTCACTTTGCAATTTATGTTATACCAGGATTAGAATTCTCCTTAATCCTTATACGTTAATTTAGTATTTAGTTTATGGAATTGTACTCAAGTAAGAATACTTCATGGGACCCACCCAAAAAAAATCTCTCAATCTTTTTAATTGATATAACTTTTTTATTTGTAATTCAATTTTTATAAAAAATATATCAAAATTAATGATTTTTTATTATCTTTCATATGACACCAATATTGCATATGTAAAAATAAAATTAATTTTATACGTAAAAAATATGGAAGTTTTAGGCTCAAAACATTTTTGAGACATAGATTGCCTTAAATATGAATAAAACATTTTGAAATTCTGAAATAGGATTTTAATGTTTGCATTCCCTAAATATGAGTAATTTCTACCAAGTTTGAAAAAAAAAATTAGCAAAAATTGTCATGTTTAAAGTTTGATAATGTCAAATTTTACACAAATTACTCTTATTTAGGGAATAAATTTAGGGAATAAAAATGATGCAGTCCTATTTTCGAATTTCAAATCTTTTTTCTCTCCACTTTAGGGAACTTATCCTTTTTAAAATAGATCCAAGCTTTAAATTTGAGATCTCATTATTATATACCGTAAATTCATGCTGCAATACACTACAAAAAAAAGGCGCGATTGGCACGGAATTTGGCACGGACTTATCAATTTTTCGTGCCAAATAGCTCGTGCCAAAGTGTTTTTGGCACGGATTTGGCGTATCCATGCCAAAATCCCTGCCAAATCCGTGCCAAATTCCCTGCCAATCCCGTGTTTTTTTTGTAGTGAATAAAGGCATATTAAGATCTAAAACATTTATCTAAAAATAACTAAAATTGAAACAACAAAATAAGTCAATTAAGACTTTTTTTAATAAAAAAACATAAAGGACACTTGAAAGACAGGAGAAAGTAGAAGCTACATCTTTGGGACACCCAATTTAAAAAACTTTACTAATGCCGTGCACGGGATAAAATGATTTCGTTTTTAGTTTTAATTACTACTTGAAAGTCAGTTATCTATAGCATTAGGCCTTCTAGGTTTTAAAATTTTGCCAATTAGTCCTTTGACCTCTTTCTTTACGAAAAGAGCTTAGAATATATAGTTTTGTGACATCCCAATGAAAAATCCTTAATTAGAAAGACGAACACAAATCTAAGATAGCATTTAGGCAAATGTAAATTTATCAAATTTTAACACATACAGATTTGCTTTTTTAATTTTCCCCACTTTCATTTACGATGTTCCACTCTTTATCCAATTTTAGGAATGATTATGAAGTTATTAGATAATTTTTAAACAATTTTATTGTAACGATTTTAAGTGCTAAGAATATTTTATTCTCATATATTCCAGTTTAATATATTTTTTGTTTAGTATATGTAGTTATTAGATTGAATTAAATAATTTTTGCAGGGTTATTTTTCTCCAATTGCTCTAACTCTTTATATTTATAATTTGATTTTTACAAAAGAGTATTCCTCTATCCCATTTTATATGTCCTACTTTCTTTTTTGGGTTGTCCGAAAATAAGTCTCTTATTTCTTTTTTTGGAAAGAAATATGTGATCTACAACATTTCACTTTATTATACTCAAACATCAACCACAACATTTACTTTTTCAACCACTTCATTAAAATCGTGCCAAGTCAAACTAAGACACATAAAATGGGACCGAGGTAGTATCAAAATTTACAATTTATTATTATCTTCATCAATATGACACCAGTATTACATATCGAACAATAAAAAAATATCTAAATATACCGTTGACAGAGGTATTTTATTTATTGCATGAAAGTGTCAATAGGAAACCCTTCTAATCCACTTAATTTTAAAAGTTGGATCCATTTAAGACAAATTTTGAGACTAAAACCCTCCATCAACCGTATATTTAGATTCATTTTATTTTTATATATATGCAATATCGATGTCATACGAAAGATAATAATAATTTATGAATTTTGATACATTTTTTTTTCTAAAATCCGTATTATAAATAAATTAAGTTATACCAATTTTAAAAAATAGAACTTTTTAGCGTGCTTTGTGTTTTCTGATTATTAAGAGAAAAAGTCGTTAACTGAGCTTTTTGTTGATTCGATCGATTTGAGTTGTTTTCAAATAAATGTTTTAAAACTTAATGTCCCCTTATTGACACTTTAGCCGGTAGATAACATGGCCCCCAAGTGCAGCATGTCCAAAATTATTTTTATTTTTATATATACAATATTGGTGTTATAGGAAAAATAATAAAAGATCATAATTAAGTTTTACCAAAGAAGATGTCAATATCAAAGCTTTGTCCAAAAGAGTGAAACTGATCCATTGTTACAGAAAACTCATTTGGTATCTCACCATCTCGCCAAAGAAGGACCGAACATCGACCTCATATTTGATTCAGTTTAGAATTAAAACTTATAAATTGGAATATGGGTTAAACTAAATTAGTTCAATATAGAATCAAAAGTTATATTGAAATGACTATATAAATCTAAATAATGTTTATTTAATGAGGATTTCGACCATTACAATTGTTTTACAAACGATGACCAATAATACTCCTTCCATTAAAAAAAACTAATACTCCGTATTCTTATAATCATTATTTCATTGCAATCTTCTTCTCCCTAGATATATTCCACCATCTTTTTAGAATATTTAGGATGTTTTAGCTGGATTAGTTTCAGTCTCATACCAAATCTAAACAGAACATAGATTAAACCTGACTAGACTTTAATGGTTATAAAATATATATAGAACAAATATCTACCAATGTAAACCCATTCAAATCAAATTAGAACATAATAGATTTAAACAGATCAAATCAGATTAGAAAATTTTAGACAAATTAAAAGCACCCTTACATGACATTTATATGTGAAAATACAATTTGACTCTAACAATTATACACACAATTTTACTCAAACATAATTTCACTAGGCTCTTAAAAAAACCACGCAAACACAAATTATGAAATTAACACAATTTCAATAGACTCATAAACAATTAATAATCGATTGCAATTATTAATCTTCTTATTCACTACTATTTATTTATCTTCCTATTCTCTGCTAATTTAATAATTACTTTTAATTACAACCTCACTTAGAATTAATAAAAACTTTGTAGTAAATTTCATCCGGCTCATTGTTTTACCTAAACAAAAAAGTGCTTAGTGCCTATTTTTATCCATTAAATTTCATCTGGCTTATTGTTTTTTTCAAAACTAACTACACACGTTTGTAATTTATTTATCTAAAAATGGGTATAGTCATGAAAATGCTCAATGCCTATTTTTATCCATAAAATTTAATTCGTGGCTTATTATTATTTTTCAAAACAAAACTACACACTTTTGTAATTTATTTATGATCTTAAATGGGTGTATTCAATTAATTTTGAAGATATTAGTCCTTATTTTTCTTTACCGATAATTCAAGTATATATTGAGAAATAGTTTTGATAAATATATACTCCATCCGTCCTCTTTTAAATGTCCCGGAAGAAGGTGTCACGAGTTTTAAGAAAAGTGGGTTTGTGTGGTTGATATTAATTGATAAAGTAAGAATAAAGTAAGAATGATTTTGAGCCACACAAACTTTACCAAATAAGGTATGAGACAATTAAATAGGAACATCCCAATATGGTAAAACGGGACATTTAAAAGGGGCCGGAGGGAGTATAATTGGGCCATTGGAGATGACTATGGTGTTAAAGATGTATTATTTTTAATATGTGATTATTAAATTATCCTTAAAATGCTAATTATTTCATAAAATAGAAATGACAACTTTTACTCGCACAACCAAAAAAGAGAGTGAGAATCTTTAGTTGAGACGGAGGGATTAATAAACTTAAGTCCTACTAACACTACTACCGCATTCAATAGCCGATTTAGGAAAAAGTAACGTAACGGCGCTCCATTGTCTCACAGATGTTGGGGGTTTGTTAAAGGTTGATACACTATAATATTTTAGCAAGTAATTTTTGTTGTCCCGAAAACTTTCTCAGATTCATTTTAATCAATTAATTTATGGTTCCTATTATTTCTTTCTCATGTTCACAAATCTCAATTACACAACTTTTACATAATTATTCCTCATGCTCATCAACTTGGAAGTTTTATATGTGTTCACCTTTCTAATCAAGGACAATTTCAGTTGGAATCATATTTTTGTTCTGATCTACAAAAAGTAAAAGTTATTTTTTTACTTTAGTGTATCCAATAAATATTAAAATAAAAATTTATATATTTGTACCAAGAGTTTCAGATCTCTAGATGATTTATTAATTACATATAAATATAGCAATCATACCGTGATAGACATACTAAAGGTGGCATTTAAGAGCTAGATAAATAATCAAACTGTGTCTAAATGATCATTCTTTTACTCATGGATGTAAATTATGCAATAAAAATTTAAAAAGAAAGATGCTCCATATTGAGGGGTGACATTTACAATATCAGAAATACGGGTCTGACATTTCATTTTCGTGACTATTTCAGGAAGTAAAAGTGCGATTTTCCTTTATATATTTCAAACTTTTTTCTTAAAGAAGAAGTTTAAAGGATGACTAATTTTCTCAATTGTAAATCATAGGAGGTATAATATCTTAAAAAATATGACCACACCCATTATTAAAAAACATAAATTACAAAAATGTGTAGTTATAAGTTTTAAAAAAATAGGATGTTACATATGAAATCTAATGGATAAAAGTAGCTCCGCCATTGAACAATTTCATTTTTAAAGATGAAGGTAGTTGAAATGATGAAGTTCATTTGAATGCAACTAAGATTTATAAAAAAAATGCCTCTTTTAATGGGAAATATAGACTGAACATATTTAGATGATATGTTAAAAATAAGACATATTCAATAAATAAGAATATGCATTATAAATCAATAATGTTATAATCGATTAAATAAGTGACTTTCCAATAATTATAATTACTCATACATATGCCAATGCGCACAAAAACATATATACTAAAATTAAAACAAAATCATTTTGCCCGTGCATTGCACGGGTAAAGATACTAGTAATAGACTATTTCGTTCCACTAATTCTTTGAAACAAAACTAATTTTTAGCTTAATAACTAATTAAGCTAATACTCCCTTCCTACTTGTAATTTTACTACAATGAACTGCTCCCTGGGGGTGTCTGGGAAATGGAAGTGCAAAAGAAATTATAGTTAGTTTGGGCTTAATAATAGAGCCTCCCGTTGTGGGTAGGCATGTCGATGGGTTAAATCTAGACCGGATTTGGATCCCTAGCCACTCTTTGAGGATAGACCCAAACCCGTAATCAGTACTTGTCGGGTCTACCGTTTATGTTCCTAGATTTAGAGCAGGTTTAGTGATCAATGTTTTCGACTTATCAACCTTATCAGTTAATTTTTTCAATAAACACACAATTTTGATTTCACGTTTTGAAATACGTAATAATCAACTAAATAAGATTGAAATTACTTTTCTAACCGAAATGGTCGAAGTTAACGTAGAGGCGAAAATGATTATTTTAGCTATTATTCATATACGAGTAATTCTTTATTTATTTTATTTATATAGATTCAACCAATTTAGCCGCTTCATACAAAGTTACAAACTTCATCATTTTCAATAGAAGCAACCAATTCAGACAATTTCAATGTTACCAAACAGGCTCTCATATTGGTACTGGTCTCGCTTTGTTCATGCTTCGATCCAGGGTATAACGATTTAAAAGATTTCTCAATCAATAATATTCTGAATTTCTGATTCCAGTTCATATTTATTCAAATTGAAAAAGGATATAAGTACCTAAGGTTTTGCTAGGTATGATTATTACGACTAAACGGCCAAAAGACTATTTTTCTGTCTATCTATAAATTAATTTCAATAATCAGAATGCAATCTTTATTTTTAAAAGTTAGAATGCTAAATATATGTATTAAAAAGTCAATTAACTAGTTATTCTTATATACACATTGTTTTTTTGACCCTATCATATATAAAGCTCACAACTTACTTGGAACATTTCCAGAGTGTGTTTGGTAACACTGCTTTTCAGCTTATCAAACTTATCAACCGACTTTTTTCACTAAACACGAAACTTTTGATTACCTATACATTTATATAACATCACTTAATATTTACACTTATAACTTATTTATATTTGACCACATTTGGAATTGTATATCTCATACTCCGATTGGATTAATATTTCGAGCCCGTTTGGTGACCCTGTTTACCGCCTTATCAGTCATTTTTTTCACCAAACACGTAGCTTTTGAAGTTATTTTCTGACTTTATTGACTGAAGTTACTGTAGAGGATCATTTTAGTTATTTTTTCAACTAGTAATATTTTTTCTTTATTTTATTAATAAAAATATTTTAATATTTTTTTCTTCATAAGTTAGCAAAATCAACCAATCTAACCATTTTAGCCAGAACTTCATAAATTTCAACAGAATCAATTCATTCAATTCATTCAATTCAACTACTTTCATATTACCTAAGGGCCTCTTAATTTTTTTAAAGAGCTTGAATATAGAGGAGGAGTAGCTAACTAGGTAGGGTCTAGGTGGGTGGCATGTAGGCCCCCCGACTCACTCCACATTTGAATTTTTTGATGAAATGTGTATCTGATATTTCATTATGGCCCAAGAGCTTTGGATCCGGGCATCAATCATCTTCTCATCTATTCGTCAAGAGCTCTCTTTTAATGGCTAGAAAGGTTACACTTGGTAACTTATTGAATCCATAATTTGGGATAACTCAATTGATTGAGTGGAGAGAAAGTTGAAACAATGATCAAGGATTGAAACTCATTGCGATCGTGTGGAGGTTACAGCTCCTGTATGCAGAACTGGAACTCTAGTGCGTAGAGGTATAAGGTAACTGAGTCACCATGACTTACAACCCCCCAAATATTTTATCGGGTTGGGGCGTGGGGGCTCTTGAGGTTGAGGATTCAACCTTTTGGAACATTGAATCCATAATAATAATAATTTCTTAAATGTGATGAGTGCAAACGTGGTACAAACGTGTTTGCCAGAAACAAATGACTCTAGAAGCAGGCTGCCGAAACCTGAAGGAGATGGCTGCCAGACAGTTTTGGGAGCTGACTGCCAATCCTTAGGAGCAGGCTGCCGAAATAGTTTTTCTGTTTGTTTTAGTTAAGGTATAACGAAGAACTATACTCTAACATATTGGCTGGCTTTACATAGTATAACACATAAGTAAGAAGGATTTAGACCAATGGGAATAAGTCACTTTGAAGAACAGATAACACGGAGATGACTCACAGTGAACTGGGAAAGTTCACTAGTCAGTTTTAGTAAGCAAGCTGTTTTGTTGTGTAGTGGTGAAGGTGAGTGAGTACTGAATATTTGTTAGGAGCAGAATGTAAAAGGTGACACACGATGTATCTTGGTTCAGATGTGGTGTAATCCTCCTACATCCAGTCCCAACCTATTTCAGATGGATTTTCACTAAATGAATACCCCATTACATTTAGTGCCCCAACCTACCCTTGGCCCAGGCGTAGGTTGTGAGGTTTTTCACAAGGAACTTAAACATCGTTCCAAGCTACTCAGTTCTCCCAAGGTTTTTCACTAATGGCATTGACTCGCCAAGAGCTACTCATGTTTGCCTTTCTCACCTTCTGGAATACATGGGTGTATTGCTAAACTACCAACTAATCTAAGCTCTATAGATTTGTATGAATTGTAGCTAGTCTAAGAGCATTAGACGAGTGGGGTGGCAGCCGAAATGTAGAAGGGAAATCAGCTGACTGGATTTCTTCGTGTAGAGTATGATTTCCTTCTATCCACTTGGCTCCTCTCGTTTTACCACTCTTGGTAATCCCACACTCCTTCTGTATTTATAGACTTGATCATTGCATCTCCACCGTTGGCTGAGGAAATGAATCTTGACCGTAGCTTGATTTACTTGCTTTGTTCCACTTGACTGAGGCAGCATGGTTTGTCTTTGTCACATAGTGACACAGATCAACAATCTTCAGTTCAACTTGTTTACACATTTCAATGCAAGATAAAAGATATTTAATCTTTATTTTCACGCGTAGAAACTAGTATAAAGCTGAGTCATATTTCAATGCTTCCTTACAAAATAACGAACACTTGTGTTAGCGTGATAATTAGCTAGAGGGCCTGGCCCATTGTAATTAGTATTATTTTAATTAGTATTAGTTTGATGTATAGTCAATTTGGGCTAAGGGCTCATTATAGCATAGGCATACGTGTATAAATAGACTCATCGGCTGATTAATGAGATAAAGGGGGAAGATTTACCCTAACATCTTTACACACATACGTACGTCTACTCTTTAGCATGGTATCAGAGAGTGTGAACGCATAAATCGATCTCTTCTCTTCTCGGCCTTCATCCTACACCAGCGTGTACGGATCGGCAGCTATGGTGGATGCTACTTCACCGTATTACCTTAGCTCCGGTGATCAACCGGGAAATCTTATTACTCACATTATTTTTAAAGGGGATAATTATGTAGCTTGGTCTCGGGCTATACTATTATCCCTCAAAGCTCGCCGGAAGCATATGTTCGTGGACGGTACTCTCAAGAAACCCGAAGAACAAGCACAACAATCCAACTGGGAAACGTCTAATTCCATGGTGGTATCGTGGCTTCTCAGAAGTATGGAACCCTCGGTTGTGACTTCTATACCATTCCATGAGGAGGCCCGAGCTCTTTGGGTCTATTTGGAGAAAAGATATAGTGTGGCTAATGGTCCTAGACTACAGCAGTTGAAAGCATCGATCTCAGCTTGTAAACAAACCAAAACCATGACAGTGGACGCCTATTATACGGCGTTGATGAGCTTATACGATGAACTTGATCGCCTAAAGCCGCTGCCGGCGTGTTCGTGTGGCCGATGCACTTGTGATGTTGTTGGAAAAATTGCTGAAGAACGGGCAGAGGAACGGTTTCATCAATTTCTAATCGGCATTGACGACGACGTATTCGGAACGGTGAGGTCCAATCTTCTTGCTCAAAATCCATTACCTACCATTGATCGTGCGCTGCAAGTTTTTCAACAAGAGGAGACCTCTAGAGCTTCAGTACGGGGCAAGCATTCTGTGGCAGATGTTCATGCGTTTGCTCTTCAAAACCCGCCTGACCGAACCAAAGGGCGTGGGGACAAGGACAAAACTGAACGGACCCGGCCGGTGTGTACACACTGTCATCAAAAGGGCCATGAAATTACCTCTTGCTTCAAACTTCATGGCTACCCGGACTGGTGGGAGGATAGAAATCGGACTAAAGGAAATGCTACTGGAGGTGGACGTGGAGGTGTACGAACGCATGCAGTGACGCCGGCAGGTCCTTTGGCTCTTCCATCGACGAGCGATGCTTCTCCGGGTCAGAATTCGGGTGCTCATGTACTGTCCAATTTAACTCAAGAGCAGGTGCAGGCCATTTTAAGTTTAATAAATGCTGATTCACGCTTGTCGGACCGGATGTCGGGTAAGTATTCATGTTTTAATTGGATCATCGATACCGGGGCTTCACAACATGTTACAGGTGACGCAACATGCCTTACTGAACCACGACCGATCCTTGCCTATCCGGTTGGACTCCCGGATGGGCGTACGGTGAATGCAGTACTGACTGGCCGAGTTTTATTATCCAGAGAGCTAGTTCTTGATCAAGTTCTTTATGTGCCTGGACTTAATTGTCATCTTATCTCTGTGTCTCAGTTGACAGATCAGTCTAATTGCCTCGTTACCTTTACTAATAATTTTTGTGCTATACAGGACCTACACTCGAGGAACCTGATTGGAGCAGGTGAACGACGGGATGGGCTCTTTTATTTCAGAGGGGTACCGAATTTGCATGTTGTTCAGTCTTCAACTCTCTCTTCGTTCGAGCTGTGGCATCGTAGATTGGGGCATCCTTCTGATCGGGTCCTAAAATTATTACCTATTATTATTTCTAGCTCTCATCCGAAAGTTTTGAATAAAGCTTGTGAAATTTGTCCTCAAGCCAAACAAGTGCGTGATTGTTTTCCGACTAGTCATAATAAAGCAAGTAGGATACTTGAACTTGTTCACTGTGATTTATGGGGGCCGTATAAGACTCCATCAACGTGTGATGCTTGCTATTTTTTGACTATTGTGGATGATTTTTCTCGGGCTGTATGGGTGTATTTGTTGCGTGATAAGAAGGAAGTGCATCATTATTTTCTCTCATTTATTGCTATGGTTGAAAAACAGCATGAGGTTTCTATTAAAATTGTTCGTAGCGATAATGGGACTGAGTTTAAATGCATGGAATCTTATTTTGACACTCATGACATTTTATTCCAAACTTCATGTGTTTATACACCCCAGCAGAATGGGAGAGTGGAGCGCAAACATAGACATATATTAAATGTTGCCCGGGCTTTGATGTTTCAAGCTAATTTACCTGTTTTTTTATGGGGTGAGTGTGTGCTTACTGCTGTGCATTTGATTAATCGTGCCCCGTCCGGTATTTTGCATGGGAAGACTCCCTATGAGCTTTTACATGGTGTCTCCCCTAGCTTCTCTCATGTACGAGTTTTTGGCTGTCTATGTTATGCTCATAATGCCTATTCTCGTGGAAACAAGTTTTCTCCACGTAGTCGGCGTGGAGTATTTGTTGGATATCCTTCGGGTAAAAAGCTGTGGAAAATATATGATTGGATTACTGGCGAAATCTTTGTGTCACGTGACGTCATTTTTTATGAGGATGAATTCCCTTTTTCATCCTCTTCTCCTGCGGCAGTAGACCCTCTTCAGCCAGACAATAGTCCCGGTCCCATAATTTTTGATGATGAGCCCGCGGTAGTTACCCAGGCAGTAGACGATCCCCCGCCATTCACCCATGAACAAGCAGCCGATGAAGCACATCAATCTGCCAATGACCAACTTGGGCGTGGTTACCGTTCCAGACGTCCGTCCGTACGACTGAGGGATTTTGTTACTCATCATGTTCAAGGTTTGAGCCCATCCCCGTCTAGTGCCTCCTCCATCTGTTCCTCAGGTACGTCCTATCCGATAGCTAATTTTCTCAAGTGTGACAAGTTTTCTCTCCGTTATCGGTCTTTTCTTGGAGCAATTCTTGCAGGGCATGAGCCACGGTCCTTTAAAGAGGCCATGACTAGCGTTGACTGGCGTGATGCCATGCAACGTGAGATACGGGCATTGGAGGACAATCACACCTGGGTTATGGAACCGTTACCGCCAGGTAAAAAGGCTCTCGGTTGCAAATGGGTGTACAAAATCAAGTACAATTCTGATGGCACCATTGAGCATTTTAAGGCTCGACTTGTTCTGTTTGGAATCACCAGCAAGAAGGCATTGACTATACAGAGACATTTGCTCCCGTTGCTAAAATGGTCACCGTTCGCCTGTTTTTAGCTGTTGTCGCTGCCAAACATTGGGAGGTGCATCAAATGAACGTTCATAATGCTTTTCTGCACGGGGATTTGGATGAGGAGGTCTATATGCGCCCACCTCCTGGATTTTGTTGCTCTCGGCCTGGACAGGTTTGTCGCTTGAAAAAGTCCTTGTATGGCCTTCGTCAGGCCCCACGATGCTGGTTCGCGAAGTTAACTTCTTCGTTGAAGCAATATGGGTTTCAGCAGTCCTATTCCGATTATTCTCTCTTCACTTTCAACCAGGGCTCGATTCAATTATATATTCTCATTTATGTGGATGATTTAATTATTGCGGGAAATGATGGCCGTGCTATTTCTGAATTTAAATCTTATTTGCATAAATGTTTTCATATGAAAGATCTTGGACTTCTCAAATTTTTCCTGGGCATTGAAGTGGCTCGTGGCGCTGATGGTATTTTCCTCTGTCAACGGAAGTACACCCTGGACATTATTTCTGAGGCTGGTCTTCTTGGGGCCAAACCCGCATCTTTTCCTATTGAACAGAACCATAATCTGGCTCTTTCTCAGAGTGACTTGTTGCATGATCCAGAGTCTTACCGACGTCTCGTTGGGCGTCTTCTTTATTTGTCTTTTACACGTCCTGACCTTGCATATGCCGTTCATATTTTATCTCAGTTTATGCAGGCTCCTCGACAGGATCACTGGGCAGCAGCCCTACGGGTAGTTCGATATCTTAAAGGCACTCCTGGTCAGGGTATTCTTCTCAGTTCTACTTGTGATTTGACTCTTACAGGTTGGTGCGATTCCGACTGGGCTAGCTGTCCTCTTACTCGTCGATCCCTTACTGGTTGGATAGTGTTTTTGGGTAACTCTCCTGTCTCGTGGAAGACCAAGAAGCAACACACTGTTTCTCGTTCCTCGACTGAGGCTGAATATCGATCCATGGCAGCTACCACTGCGGAACTTATATGGGCTAAGGGTCTCCTTCTTAGTCTCGGCATTGATCATTCATCCTCTATGACTATGCACTGCGATAGTCGTTCCGCTCTCCACATTGCTCATAATCCGGTTTTTCACGAGCGGACTAAACACATTGAGGTTGATTGTCATTATGTCCGGGATGCTATTCAGGCCGGACTTCTCGCTGCTCGTCATGTCTCTACCACAGATCAACTCGCTGATATTTTCACTAAAGCGTTGGGCAAACGACAGTTTCTTTACCTTCTTAGCAAGTTGGGCATTTTTGAACCCCATGCTCCAACTTGAGGGGGGGTGTTAGCGTGATAATTAGCTAGAGGGCCTGGCCCATTGTAATTAGTATTATTTTAATTAGTATTAGTTTGATGTATAGTCAATTTGGGCTAAGGGCTCATTATAGCATAGGCATACGTGTATAAATAGACTCATCGGCTGATTAATGAGATAAAGGGGGAAGATTTACCCTAACATCTTTACACACATACGTACGTCTACTCTTTAGCAACTTGCTTTTAGTAAAATAAATTTATAAGAAATTTATAATGTGATTAAAATCTCTTATAAATTTACTTTTCATGAAATTGTTATTTTGACTGCAAGTTGGTCTTTTGTTTAAGTGTTTTGTGCTAAGAGAAGAGAGAATTGGATTTTGGATGAGTTTAGCTAAAAACTCAGTTTTCAGCTGGCTGCCCAGAAAATCAGCTGGCTGCCGATTTCTGTCAATTTTCAGCTAACTCATTCCTTAACAATGAATACCAGTTAACTCTTTTCGTACCTTTTCTTTTTTAATTTATCCTTTTCTTTTGTTTTATGGTACGTTTAACTTCTCTTTTTAGTACTGTTTGCTTTTTATGAGTACTTTATCACTAATATGGAGCACATTACAACTTTAAACAAAACAGAACATAAGTAGTAGACTAGTCTAATACAAGGATAATAAAAAGAGGTGTCACAATCAAAACTATTACATTTATCATCAAAATCTAGGGGACCTAACAAAATGTTTAGAAGTGCACACTTTAAATTTCCTAAATATATATGGTTTACAATTACTTTTCTACCCTCCAATTTAGCACTAGGATTTAAGGTCTATCAATCTACATTAGAGTTTAATGTTAAATTTTCTAGGATTTATGAACCGCAATACGATCATTGTTTGATGACAGTTGGTAGATTTCCGGTAGTGACCAACAACTGGCGACACTCCAATGTTGGTTGTTCTCTCGAGGTGGTAGTTAGGCCATTCATAGCACTAGGGTATTAAGATCCCTAAATTTTAAATGTAGAGCTTTTGGACTCCTATTGTGTGCATTGGTAGATTAGTTAGTATGTTAAAAGTTGGAAAATGTGGTAGAGAGGGTTATTAAGACCATCCGCATCTCTGCGCAGTCTAAAAACTTAAATATGGACTCCGTTGATATGAAAACAGTGTTTAGACTCCGTCAATATCGTTTTTTCCCTACATTCCAGCACTGCCAATAAAATACACTAAAAAAACATACCAGTTAAAAGGAATGTTATTTTTTTGTTTATCAAAAGATTTAATTTAATTATTATAAGGAATATTATTTTTTTTGTTTTTGTATGAATAATTATGAAATTAAAAAAAACATTTCGATGTTAAAAAACAAAAAAATTGTTAATTTAATTTTAAATACTTTTTTAGCTTTCATAAAAAATAAAATGAGATCATGCAATATTCAGTTATTTATGGAGGCTCCATGAATTAAAAATTTGTGTTTGGTGCTTTTGGGCTCAAGAAAACTCAACAATTAAAACTTTAGATTTTTTTCACTTTATGTATGTAATATTGATGTCATATGAACAATCATAAAAATTCATAAATTTTGATATATTTTTTCAAAAAATATGGAAAACAAATAAGAAAGTTAAAAGAGTTTAATAAAGTAGTGGATTTAATGACACGGGAATGACGTCAACCACACTTTTCAACTCTCTGTGCCCCCTTTTCCACTTTTAGTACTCCTTTTAATCCATCACTATACACAATTAGGAGTCAAAAAGTTCCACATTTAGCCTTTTGGAATCTTAATCCCTCCTCACTACAAATGATCTTATAATTCAATGAGTGAGATTCTCGGTGTACACAAAATGTACATTGCATGTGTACATAGACAACTAGGTGGCTTTCGACATCAAATCATGTCCCTTTTCAAACGAATTGACTGTGTATATAGACAACTAGGGAATTTTATGTACACTTTGTATGCTAGGAATTTTCTAATTTAATAGGGAGCATTGATAGGGAGAAAAAAACTAAAGCAAAAACGAAGGAAAGGAAGGGAGTGACTAAGGCTTGTGTGTGCCAATGACCTCATATTGATGTCATCCCGAACCATAAATCCCACATTTTTAAAACTCTTATAACTTGAGTAAGTTAGTATGTAAACCTTTGATAATTTGACCATTCAAATTAAGTTTTTTGGTATGAGTAAGTTTTAGTCGATGAAGACATTTAAATAGACATGAAATTAATATGTAATTGTTTAAAACCTTGGTTATAGAAGTAGGAAGATCTATTTATGAACTGGGTGAAGTGTTCCACTTGAATATCCAAAGGGAATGGACTAACACCATTCCGGAACCACGACTCATCCTGTCTTCTAATGGTTGCACCGCCCGTCGCGAAATTCGCACCATGCCGGAAAGTTGTTCCTATGGAATCCAAGTATGCACTCAAGTGTGGCATTCCCAAATGTTCAGCTACACATAAAAAAATGTCCAAAACCATTGAAAAACAGATTCTGCTTTATGACATTATTATAGATAAGTAATAATAGGTGTTTTGGAATTGATACTTCGTATTAATTTAAGAGCATTTTTAATACTTCACATTGATGCTGAAGAGGCCAAATAACGAGGAACGTCTATTTGAAATGCGGATATAAGTAAAAAAAACTCTATGACATAAAATGCACATAGACTCAAAATTTCCTTTTTTAAACTCTGTCAGAACTCACAAGGTGGCATTAAATATGAACTTAGGGGTGTTTAGAATTAGTTCTATAGTTTCTAATATGGAACGCAAAAGTATGATTAAAATCAGTTTTTCAGAAGCTGTCATCCTCTAGTTTCTAAACAATTGTTTCAAAGCAGTTTGAAGTAATTGAGTACTTACGCACTTTCAACCAAACACTCCAATATATGTTTCTGATCCATGAAAAAGCAGAAGTAATTTTAAGAAGCGGATCGCATTCCCCCAATATGAAACTCGTCCTAGAACTTGTCCATTTTTTCAGTTGCCAACTCAGTTGGCGGTTGCATTACATCTATTTTATTTTGCATTGGAGGGGAGACTTCTACTTTGTTAAAGTCCCACACTGATATCTATATACTTTAACAATGCATTTGACGATATGGAAGTGCAACTGCGTGATCATGGATACATTCAACTTTAGGGAAAACTGTCAATTTAGTCCTTGTACTTTCATGAAAAAGTCAATAAGGTTCTCGTACTTTTAAAAAAATCAATCAAATCTTCGAACTTTGAAAAACATTCAATTGAGTACATTTTGAAAATTACTTGCCATGTCAGCAGGTCACACATGACGTGGCGCACACATGGTGGTCCACATGTGCGCCACGTCATCAGCAAATGGCTGACCGAACTTCCACATGTGTGTCACGTCAGCAAAATTATTGCTGATTGGGCTGCCACATGTGCGCCACGTTTGCGGGTGACATGGCAAGTAATTTGCAAATGGACTCAATTGAACTTTTTTACAAAGTTCGGCGATTTAATTGATCATTTTAAAAGTACGGGGACCTAATTGACTTTTTCATGAAAGTACGAGGACCACTTTGACTTTTAAATGTGGTCATTTGTTGTCCAAACGAAATCTCTACATAATGGCCACGTTTAGGAATCCCTACTGGCTGCTTATCAACTACGGAGTATTTTTTTTATACCAAAATATTTTATACCCTAATTGAGCCATGATCAAAATAAAGAGTTGTTTTTCTGATTAAATTGAAGTTACACAAAAATGTCGTTTTAACAATTTTCATTTTATTCTTCTCTTAATCTTTTAAAAAAAATGTATTTTAAACATTATATTTCCATATTTCAACATATTTAATTAGTCATTCTAAGAAAAAACATACGATAGTATTTAGTTACTCGTAATATATACGGAGTAGCTAATTTACGTACCTACCGATGAAGTCTATAATAAGACGTCCGTCGCTGCCCCTGCCTGCAGCTCTGTGAAAAAAAGTCTCGCCGGCGGGATATATCATCGGGAAAAACGCGGCTGCTATTCCTCCGGTGTCGGAGTTGGAATCGCCGAAGTTGTATATTGCCCGGAAATCACACGGCGGCAAATCAACCCCTTCCCCCAACCGCAAAATGCACCACCACATCAACAAACGTCCGACAACACTTCTTCTTGCCCCAAACTCCATTCTCAATTAATTACCTCGAAATTAATTTATTAGTTTCTAGCAACTGTACGTCGGCTCCATCTTTGGCCTATTTAATGATTTTTTTCGATGTACGCAGCTTGCTTATACTTTAATTAATTAATTCGCACAATACACGGACAGTACAACACTACAACCTCTCTTCTTAATTAATTCATCATATAAGGGTATTATTTTCCCTTCCGATCAAAGGCAAGCCACGCACTAAATAATTTGTTTTCTATTAGTCATCTGTTTCAGTTTATATGTTTTACTTTCCCTTTCATTTGTCCAAAATAAATATCACATTTTCTTTTTCCATAAGTAATACTAGTATGTTGTAATTGGTATACAATACAGAGTGTTTCATTTTATTAACAAATGTCACGCTCTTTTTTTACAGAGTAATAAAAGAGTTGTTATGAACAAATGTCACGCTCCGGTCCAATGTAATTTGTAGTCGGGCAGTTCCATTTAGCCCGATTTCGGTTCGGATCGACAGGTAGTGTGTCTTGCATGGCTTGTATATGTAGAAACATTAAAGATCAAAGACATAAATGCAAGATTTCTCATTGATACCAAGGCATAACGTTCATTTGTGAGTGAAGTGTTTG
This sequence comes from Cuscuta epithymum, assembly GCA_945859915.1. Lineage (NCBI taxonomy): Eukaryota > Viridiplantae > Streptophyta > Magnoliopsida > Solanales > Convolvulaceae > Cuscuta > Cuscuta epithymum. Next base: position 3,438,193 of record CAMAPF010000059.1, read on the forward strand.
CTGGAGGTCTAGACGTGCCATTAATGCCAATGACGCAAACCTTGTTGGTTTCCACACCGTTAGGAGATGACGTGGAGAGGAACTATTATTATCCATCGTGTGAGGTAAAAGTGACGGGTCAACCCTTGACTTGTGACTTTGTACCTCTAAGCATGATGGAGTTTGATGCAATTCTCATGATGGATTGACTTGAGAAACTTTATGCTCGAGTAGATTGCTACACCAAAATTTTGGAACTCGAGAACAATGAGGGAAACACTCTATGTTTCAAGGGAGATCGAGGGGACTTCAAGAGTTGAAGGTCCAATTGCAAGAACTATTGGACAACGGGTTCAGTAGACCAAGTCATTCACTGTGGTGAGCACCAATACTTTTTGTGAAGAAGAAAGAGGGTACACTAAGGGCGCGTGTGGATGTGTCCACGAGCGGGGGTGGGCCGGGGGGGGGGGGAGGGGCTAGGAGCGAGGTTTGAGGTGAGCCCCACTTTACTTGATGAGATCAAGAGATGTCTGAGCATTGATGAGGGATGTCAGAAAATCCTTGAACGGATCCTTGCGGGACCCGTTGATTTCGTGTACGGGAAGATGATCTCTTGTTATTTAGGGATCACATATGCATACCGATGAATGAAGAACTCCAAAACTCCATGTTAGAGGAGGCTCATTCTTCGGCCTATGATATGCACCTGGTTGGTACTAAGATTGTTAGAGATATTTTATTGTGATCAATGTATTAATTATTAGTTGTCTCTTAAGTATTAAATTTAGTATTAAATAGACTAGCCTAGAATAAAATAGGTGCAAGGAATATATTGGACCTATTCAATATTGTATCTAATGACTTACTCATTCCCAAGGTTATAAATATGCCCTATGGGGAATGGGATGGGACAACTTTCCACACCTCACTATTATTCTCTGCGCACATCATTATGAGAGGAGTGAGCCTGGAGAAAGTTTCTATGCTACTTTGTAATATCCTTCTATAAAACTTTCTCCACCAATGCAATAGATGTTTCATCACTCTTGAGAGCTTGCATCCATTTTCATGCATAGACAATAGGGACCTAACAAAGATGTACCCGGATTTGAAGGAAAGCTATTGGTGGTCGGGTATGAAGAGGGATATCGCAGAGTATGTGAGTTGATGCCTTACTTGCCAACAAGTTAATGAGGAACATCAACACCCGACAACACTTTTGCAGCCACTTACCATTCTATAATGGAAGTGTGAACATGTGACTATGGACTTTGTGGTGGGACTACCATGAACGGTGAACAACTACGATGTTGTATGAGTAGTGGTTGTTAGGCTCACCGAGTGCACACTTCTTACCTATCAACCCCACTTATCCTCTTAAAATATTGGCCAAAGTATATACATTTTCTCAAATAGAGACCCACGATTCACATCCAGATTTTGGTCAAAATTTCAAGCATTTTTGGGAAACTGAAGTTTAGCACAACTTTCATCCACAGACGGATAAGCATTCCGAGCGGGTGATCCCGGTTTTGGAGGAAATGCTTAGAGCATGTGCCTTGGAGTTCCAAGAGAGTTGGGACAAGCATTTGGCTCTAGTGGAGTTTCCCTGTAACAATAGTTATCAGGTAAGTATTGACATGCCCCCGTATGAGACATTGTATGGGAGGAAGTGCAAAACACCCTTGTGTTGGGACGAGGTTGGTGAGGCCAATCTCGAAGGTATAGAGCTTGTTAAGATCACCAAGGCTAATGTAAAGATCATTTGTGATAGACTCAAGACTGTTCAAGATTGACAGAAGAGCTATGCAGAAAAACGAAGAAGACAGTTAGATTTTGAAGTTGGGGATGAAGTCTTTCTAATGATTTCTCCTGGGAAGGGTGTCATCAGATTCATAGCTAGGGGTAAGCTTAACCCACGCAACATAGGTCCTTGAAAGGATTGGGGGCGTGGCTTACCGTCCCAAGTTGACACCCGAACTTGAGAAGATTGATGATGTGTTCCATGTATCGATTCTCAAGAAGTATGTACGGGACCCGTCGCATATTCTTGAGAAATCATCGGTATAGATCCGAGAGGACTTACAATACACGGTGCGTGGAGTCGGTAAAGATAATGAACCAGCTGGTAAAGAAACTGAGGAACACGGAAATTCCTATGATAAAGTTACTATGGAGGAGTGGTCAAGTCGAGGAATAAACATGGGAGACCAAGGTCTCAATGAGAGATCAATACGCGTTTCCTTTTGATTAGACACGTAAGTTCCGGGGATGAAATCTCAAATGGGGGGGGGGGGGTAAACTTGTAACACCGTCCCCAAGTATATTTAGTTTTTACCAAATCATGTATTGAACCTAGAAATGATTAATGAATTTACGAGGTTGTAAATTTTTGTTATTACTTTTACGTGAATAATAAAATGCACGTGGGGCTCACACCGGGGGAGGGGACCAACCAATATTTCCAGGACCACATATTATATTCATCTTGGTCTAGATAATATTATTATGATGATTTATGTTCATGTTGGGCCATATAAATGACATAGAGTTGGTCGGTGGATCAAGCGAGACCCATATACCCAGTATTGGTAATTCGATAGATAACACCCCATTATAAATTACGGGGACCACTAAATTATCACTACTAGAATTTTTGACATTTGCTGCTCCCTAGTTGTTGCGGTTAAATAGGAACCGCATCAAATAACTTGAAAATACATCAGTATTTGCTGCGGTCACGGGGTACCCGCAGCCTTTGGATAAAAAAATTACTTTATTTGCTGTTATACCGGCCGAACCGCAACAATATGTGCGAAAATATCAATCTGCGTAAGAGGGCCATCGCCGGGTATCAACCCTTCAGACCTAATCGTACGCAAGCAGTTGAAATCCCTAGCCAGCAGATCCGTCGGCCTCGCGCAACAGGTACCTAGCTCGAATCGCAAGCCACCGCCGTTGTCTCCATTGAATCACAAGTAGTCGGGTCACAACTATAAATATCCTTATATATAGTTGGGAAATATATTCACTCTAGAGGCCCATAATAATTGGGAGAATGATGTATATTCTATAGTCGGGTCAAATCCCGATTCTTACATCTACCGTTGCGAGTCCATGCAATTCAACACCGCTCCTTAGACTCGAGTTGGATTATGGTCCTGAACCTAATCATATACGAACCTCGGGTTATTCTCAAGGACTAATTGAGGTACACACAAATTACTCCAATTTGTGGGATTTAAATACTAATATTCTTATATTAACCTCGGGCTAGACTTTATAGTTTTATCCGGGCTGCTATCAATTTGTTCAATGCACGATTTCACAGGCCTTATCCACTACACACGAGCATGGTCGGCGTATCATATATGGATCGTTCTCAGTCCACATTCACATTCAAACCATGGTAGTACTTCTAACTTTATTTTCTTAATTCTCACACCAAAAATAATAATGTTACTATTGTTTTGGGGCAAACAATGTATACCGAGCAAATTAGTTTTTTTATTCTTTTAATAGTGAACTTATAAATTATTTTGGCTGTCTATTTTTTTGCTTAAGTCAGGAGTCAGTTAAGATATTTTTCTACATTAAAACGTAAGTGCAATAATATTCTTTATGCGAAGGGTTAATTGATTGTTCACATTATGTGAAGAGTAACCAACTTGAATCAAATAATGTAAGTGATCGGACTAAAATTGAAAGTATACTAGTGGAGATGTAGCAATAAATGACAGTAATATATCGAGGCAAATTAACAGGGAAACATTGTTCTATAAAGTTTCGGCTTTGAGAATTAAAATAGAGAACATATCACTACTACATTTTTAAACCTAACGTAACATTAAAGATGTAACATATCTATAAAAGTGTTACATATTTCTCTAATGCAACACTTTTTAAACCTAGTGTAACACTTTATAGAAGTATAAATTTTACATTAGAGACTATAAAGTGTTATAATAGGTCTAATGCAACATGACCAAATGTAATGGTAAAAAAGTGTTACATTTTCTCCAATGTAACACTTTTAGTGATATTGTAACACTTTTGGGTGGTACATTAGGGGTTGAAATGTTGTAGTGTATGTAAAGTGCATAGCTTTTTGTTGTTTCAATGACTATATGATAAAATAACCAAAACATTGGACTTCACCCAAACGTTAACTAGAATTCAATATAAGTTATTTGCCCATTTTTATGAGTACACGACATCGCTCTGATATTCCCAATTCTGATTGAAGCAGTGAGATCGAGTGTGGTTTTCGCTACATGTGAGTCCCATTATGACTCACATTTACTTAGAGAAAACCCTATTGAATATTAAGATACCACACATGTACCATAAAGGATTGGATATATTTCTACCCTCAATCCTTTGTATGTTTATTCTTCTAGAGAAAGTTCTATATTGCAATGTTAGTTGACCATTTAAACATTTAGATGTTACACAACATGGTTGGATCTTTAATTCTAAAAAAGGTAAAATGTGAATTACTCTTTTAGTGTCGATTGATATTTCAATGTTAGTTACTTCATATCAAATACATAGATTACACTATTATGCTTCATAACAAATATGGAAAATTATATTTAAGAATAATAAATCACAAAACTTGACTTAGAAGCTAAGGTAGAACAAATATAAAAAAACTATCTGGCATTGAGGTTCATCCTGAGCCTTGGCTGAAGGACTTAACCTCTAACACTCATATTATTCAAGATTACAATACTTTAAATGATAAGAACATGAAAATACAAAGGTAATGTTACCTAAACATCAATATTTGGAAGAAATGAGCTTCCACGCCTCAGGAACACCATGAAGAACAAAAAAACTATATAAAAAATATTTATGAACCAATGCATTGAATGATGCATTTAGAATGGATTGGAGGGTTTATATAGGCTATTAAATGATCTTTGATGGTCTATTCATGATCCTCACTCAAATTGAGACAACATTTTAAAGCCACACATTCCACATATTTTGATTTCTACTCAAGAATATCTTACATGTTGTGCTGTATTATGCAAAATCAAGCCAAACCAGCTCCAATTTGGGCATGAGACTGGGGTAGGTTTCTCTTGGCATTCTCTCATTATTTTTACACATAACTAGCGCATGTTAGGTGGTGTGGCTGGCGCCTTGTCGCTTTCAATCGAATGTTTTTTTCTTTTCTGGTGCCCATTTGTTGGTTGGTTCCCAATTAGGAAGTGTCGGGTTTTGAACCCCTTTTGGCTGGTGACTTCATTTTCTTTGATTTGGATCATAATTTCCTACACAATTTTTTACCTGATTTTCTCTCTTTCTCCATTACGTATGACTATAATTACTTATCTAAAACATAGGTAAATACGGTGCCTATTAGTAAGTAATGCAAAATTATTGTATGATTCTTTATTAACATACAAATATTGTTCACTAACAAATATCGTCCTACTTCCTTAAAAGAATTTCTTTTTTTCTTCAAAATTGTGGTTCTTATACAAAGCATATTGTCCAATATGGTTAACACTATTAGCAGCTGCAAGCCTCATAAATATACTACATTTTCAAAGTTTTTCTCTGGTGACCCTATTTTCAGAGGAAGCATTGTCAATGGTGGGGCTTACAGTTCCGAAGTAACGATCTCCAAATTCACCCATGCCTGGCATCACATGTAGATCCTTGTTGAGTGACCTATCTATCTCAGATGTCACTATTTTCACTCTCGAAAATTTTTCACATACTTCACGTAACCCTTGAGGCGCCTGCAAAAGGTAACATACATGCATTAACCATGCATTTAACAACGAACTAATTTAATACTTTTAAATATTTTATTTATTGAAAATATAGTTTTACTTAACTCCAAAATGTATTGTATCTCATACACACTCACCGATATTAGGTTTAAGAAAATGATGTTGCACTCTGCTACTCCCCTGCTAAGCAGCACAGATATAGCTTTCACCGCAGAGTTGCCTGTTTGTATATGCGTGTGTGAAGTGGTGCCAAAATGAATGATGTAAGAATAAATTAAACTTGTAACACCAAGTTAATATTTCATAGAAATGTTATGGATTGTAACTCTATCGTGTGCACCCCTAAACTCATTATTCACATTGTTTGATTTTTTGTCCGTCTCAAAATAAGGTTTTAATTTCTATTTAAATAAATATTCATATCATTCATACTCCGTATTATTTCTCTGATTTGAAATTTAGATATGTTGACAAGACTATTTCATTGTTTTTGGTATGTGTGCTAACTGCTAAATAATATTAAGAACTAAAAGTCAATATATAAAATCTCAAGCTACTCTATCACTATAAATTATAAGTCGTTTTGTACACACACGCACGCACATACGCGCGCACATACACACATGTAATGTTGGAAAAATGTGTTAAAAGTTGCATTACATGGTCAATTTGGGGCAATATTTTGAGTGGGTTCCACTTCCAATTTGGGCCGGGTCAAAGCCGTTTCGGATTGTCCTTGTTAAAGGCTACAATTCAATATGTGGTACACTCAAAACGGATAACTAATGAATGACAAATTGATTCTCGAAGTTCACTCGTTAAAATGGAAAAACTATGAAAAAGGATGAGTTTCTAATGTGATTTATCCCACACCGGAAAACCCAAGGGATTTTGAACCCCTTAAAAAGCGAACCCCTCTTAAAGGAGTTAAGATTCCTAAGGGGAAAGACTCTCTTTGCGCGCAGGGGGGTGCGAATCAAATCCCCAAAACAGAGAAGAAAAACCGTGACAACTTGCGTGCGCTGGCGACCTGTCGGTGTTCTGGTCGCTCCGGGGCCAGAAGACCACCGGGTGTTCTGGTCGCGCACCAGAACGGTCCTGATCCGTTACAACAGTTAATGTCTAACGTTTTTCTCCTTTAATGCTCATTTTAGCACGTAGTTTTTGAGCTAAATTCACCTCCAACTCTCCGAAAATTCCCGAGTGTTCATACGTTCTCGTTTGCTGGAACATTCGTTTGTGTGCTCAAAAGATCGTTCGTTAGGCACCATGTCCCGGGAAATGGTCGTTGCAACGCTCCTAGCACCGTGGGAGGCAACAAATACGTTTTAAGGACATCATGCTTAGCACGAGCTCTGGCTTTTTCCTGGTCCATCTAATTTCTATTTTCCGAAACACACCCAACATATAATGCATGTGTGGGTTGGGGTAAACAAGAGCCACAATAATGGCAGATGATGATGATGAGATGGATGGTGGATATGATGACGAGCCAAATGAGCCTGCGATTGAGGAAGGAATTGAGGCAGAGGAGGATGCCAATAATGAAGACCTATATGATACCATAATAAAAGAGGATGAAGACAAACTTGAAGAGGTTGTTGTGTAAAACCTATGAAAACATCAAAGTACATGACATAATATGAAAGAGCAAGAATTTTGGGTACTCAAGCTCTTCAGATCAACATGAATGTTCATGTGATGGTTGATTTGGAGAGGGTGGTGACCCCCCTTGAGATTTCTATGAAAGAGCTACGAGAGGGAATGATTCCCTCCATAGTTCATCGGTATCTCCCATATGGAAGATATGAAAAATGGGGGGTTGATGAACTCATAGTTGAAGACTCGTGGAAGAGAGAAGTCGGGGGAGACTATGTAATGGTTTTTAAATTGTTGTAGTGCCTTTGATAGAATGATGAGGCATTATCGATGATGATGCAATATGAATTGACGTGCTTATGGAACTGGGATTAGTTTCAAATTTTCATATTTTCTGCTCTCTTTATCGTGGAAGAATGATTAGAAGAAAAATGTATACTTTTTGTACTTTACTCTGGTTCATTATGCTATGGGCTATTTGATTTGTGTATTTTGTTTTATAGCTCCAATGAATTTAATTCATGCTGTCAAATTTTGTGAAAAAACTAGGTTGATTTGGGTATATCAGGTGTGGATGAAAGTAATTCAAAATTTAAAAATATACTCCCTCTGTCCCAATTTTCTTTTCTTTTTTTTTTTTTGCAAAATTTCCTATTTTGACCGTCCCAAAATGATTTTCCACTTTTTATTTTAAGTATGAAATATAGACAAAGTGACAAGTGTACCCTTGCTTTTATCTTACCCATTTTCTATTCTCACACCCATTTATGGAGGAATTAATCCACCCATCATATCTTATCAAGTACTCTGCACCCTATTTTCTCTCTCTTATTCTATTGTTCATCTGTTCATCCCAGCTTCTCTCCCTCGTTCTCCGTCTTCTTCCCCATCAACACCCCTTCTCAGCTTTTCTCCCAGAAAATGGACTCTTACATGTTTGTGGCGGTGGTCCGACGCAATTCTTAGCATATGGCTCGCTCCGACAGAGGAAATCCTCACTCCGACCAGTGTTCCGCAATCTATCATTTCATCACTATCTTCATCATCCGTTGATGTCCATCAAATTTATGCCTTTCAGGAGATATTATACATTTATACCAGAGGAAATTCAGCGCGTCTGTTTGTTCGCTTTCATTTTGCACTTAGCTAGTGACCATCAGATCCCACCGGCGGCAGATTTTAGCTTGTAGGCATACATCCTTTAAGCACTGCTAATGTTATCTATGTGGCTATCTATTTACCATGAAATATTGAAAATGTACCATCTTCTGAGTTTTACTTTCTGCTTTTCAGTCGTGCTCTCTAGTTTAGTAGGAAAAGGGCAAAATGGTGAACACATTGTAAATTTGTATACTTTTTTAGTCTTTGTGCAAGTCAAAATTTGCACTTCACTTCGGGACGGAGGAAGTATATATCATGTGTGTATAAGTGTGTGTGTGCGCGTGTAAGATGAAACACGCCTACCTGAAGCAAGAACCGGATCAAGCAAGAACACATGACGACTTGCAATATCTGATGGCAGCTTCTCATAGATCAACTACAGTAAAATTTGGTATATATGATATATAGTAGTAGAACTGATAGAGAAGAATACCTCTAACATATCACACACTTCATCTTAAATATTTCAAGCTTTGAGTTTAATTTATAGACCTGCCTACCACTTTTGCCCTCTCCGTGAATTAGAATCTTTCCAATTTTTATTCCTTTGCAACATGCCCAAAGCGCATTCTCCATGCTTTCCCCACTGGTGCAATAAAATGTGTTGCATTAATTTAAAAAAACAAAATTGAGGCTATGCAGTTTTAAGGGTTGAATTCATGTTTTCTTATATTACTTTTTTTCTTAACAAATACATTGTTTTGAGTGCATTAATTCTTGGAGTATGTAACTTCTATTGGTTAGATAACTTTAAAGTGAAAATGCCACTCTACTTTTACATGATAAAATTACACTAAAGAAAACAATAATGGAGAAAATAGAGAACAAACTTACCTTCTGATGACTGATACCCCACATAAACTTCTACAGAAATCTACCCCGCTATAAACAGATCCTGTACATTTTTATGCATCATTATTTCATCATCCTAGAAGTTAATTGAATAAACAATCAAACATATATAGTACTTCTCTCCAATTTTTATGTAATGGTCATATGCTACCAAAACCACCTGTGGGAGTAGTGACCTGTTTTTCCGTGAATGGAAGGTGACCTAGACCATGCTCCACAACCTTAAGTATAAAATTGTATCTTATTTCATGTACAAATAAGAAAAAATTAATGAAATTAGCACATAGAAGTTTCTTATATCCTAATATACTCATACCAAACGAATGAGGCGGTCTGCATAAAAAACAAAATCGTGTTTTGCTGTTTTGGCATCACGTATAAGCGTATGCATCCCACGAATCTAGAAATAGAAAGAGGTGAAATCTTGAGCCCATGTCAATTATTCAGAATATGTATAGATCCTCAAGCTGTATAATTGACCTGAAAAGTTGAGTTTATAACAAAGACATTTGGGTATATTTTGCAAAGTTCATTCTGACCAAGCTTTGTACGTATATGCTGTAATATCAAATCAATTGCAACACTATTCTCTGCTCCCCGGGGGATTATAATATCAGCATATTTCTTGGTCGGAAGAATAAATTCCTCAAAACCAGGTTTCACAAATTTGTCATACTGCATGTAGTGAACACATTGTAGTATTAGTTAGTTCCAGAATGAAATAAAACTCCTATTTAAGATTGTTTTGTGTATATACTATATATTGCTGATATGTTTTTAATGCCTCAATAAATTGAACAATAATGAATCTAAGTACTAAGACATAAATTTCTACACACCTTACTATAATATGTTGAACATAGCAGTGACAATAACATTATAATTCACCCCTCCCATACAAAAAGAAAAGAAATGATTTTACAATGTATTATTGTTGCATAACTTTACAAAAGTTTGAGCAATATACTAACTTGGTCAAGCACACTTCGAACATTTCTTCCCCACTCTAGGGTATCACGTTGAATTCTCCTTGTTAGACGAACATCGGAGTCTGAAAAAATTACCTAAGACTTTATTTTTTGTATTTGCTGGATGTGAAACTTATCTCTCCACGTGATTGTTTGTGAACGAACCTGTATCCACAAAGATCTTCATGTTCATGAGATTGCGTATTCGAGGATCATGAAGGACTAGAATTCCTTCTAAGATGACGACATCAGATGGTTGCACCTAGAATTAATTAATAGTGGAGTTACATTAGTGCTATGTATTTTTAATGGATAATTAGTTGACAAGTAACTACCACACGCATTGGCACAAGGCTTTTGTGTCTCCTTAAGTCGTAATTGGGAACAGTTATAGGTTGTCCGCTTCTTAGTGTCTCCAAACATGAAAGAAGAAGCTCCAGGTCAAACGCATCTGAAATATTAAATGATGCTCATCCATATGCATCACCTCTAAATTTTAATTAGAAAATTATCACACAGTTCATGTTTACCGGGGTGATCAAAGTTGTATTCGTGGACTCTTTCCAATTGATCATTATCGAGTGGAAGATAAAATGATTCCTAGAGATATCATGTATGAAATGAAATAATATGCTTAGAGATCAAACTAAGATGTAAATGATTACGTCTAACGGATTACAATGAGAACACTAACTTGATTTATGAGAACTACACGTTGATTATGAAACTCTGATATTATGCTGCTACAAACCTCCGTCTTGCCAGATGCCGTCCCACCAGCAACACCTTCAAATATGCAAATAATAATAATAATAATTGTTTTTTTTAAAAAAATAGGCATTTGGTTGAAAACTGAGATAAACTTACAACAACCAAATAACCATCCAAAAGAGAAAAAATTCAGAAATAATATAAGGCTTACCAATGATAAATGGAACCTTAAGTGGAGCTTGTTCGTGGATCACATTCTCTTGAAGCGAAGAGTGATTTATCACACCACTTCTCAATGCAGTCACCATATCAAGATGTTCCATTTATATGCCACAAAATCCTTACTTCATTAAAAGGTAAAAACACATTTATGGCTACCTAGATTAAATACCATGAATAATGACTATTACATGAGATCTATTTCATGCATATATGAGAATTGATATGGTTGAAATTATAATCATTAATATATGAATTTATTTATATATACATATAGACACACATACACAGACATATACATGCATGTGTGCATTCGAACATGGGTAAATATATTACATGTAATAATGATTTCGGCTTGAGGTGAAATTATATTACCTTGAATAAAGAATATTAGGAAAATGGCATGCCCCAATAGAGGAAAAAAATTATTGTAAAAGGGGAAGAAGGCATAGTCAAATGGAAACAGAACTCACGGGAAAAGCGCATGTGTTGTTATTAATTATCACGTGAAAATATGGCCTCCTCTCTTTGGTTCAAATTTTATCTTAGGTTCCCCTAATTTCAGTAATGTGCTTGGTAATTTATTTTTGTGCTACAATAAAGTGAAAATTGCCCCTCTATACTCGGGTATCATATGCATGTAAATTATTGCTATGCCGTGAGACTTTTAAAGTGAATAGCTTCCTATTCAACTTTTTCACCACAACATGATATCTTCAGTGGAGTGAGTTTAATTCAATTTAATTTTTACTTTTTTCTTTAACTAATTAATTTATTTTTGTCGGCTCATTTTTTAAAAATATTTCATTACTTTTTAAAAATAAACATCTCTATTAAATTATTTTTAAATCATGCAAGTCAGTCACCGCAAACATTTAGTTAAATGAACATGAAATTATAGTTGTGTTTCTTCACATAGTTCTAATTAGCTAACTCATATAACTAGCTTTTCACAGCACAACTAGAAACTCACATTTATCATAAAGCAGTCTTAGTATTTTTTATGTTCATATTTGATATGAGTATAATTTGACATCTTTATTTTTAGTTCGTTGTGGTTTTCATTTAGCCAATTCAATCTCATTTCGTACAATTTTTTCAGTTTTGGTGTGATCTAATTAAGGGAGTGTTTGCATTTGATTAAAAAAAGTGCTTTTCAGCTTTTGGCTTAAAAAATGTTAAAAAGAGTGTTTGCAAATGACAGTTTCTGCTTAAATTAATCACTTAAAAGCTAAAAAATGGAAGCATGTGGAAGGGTGCTTTAAACTACTTTTCACTTTTTCTATTACACAAAAAGTACTTCTTTTACCAAACACTACCAACTTTTACTTTTTCAGAATCACTTTTTCTTCAAACACTACCAACTTTTACTATTAATCACTTTTCCCAAAATCACTTTAAAAAATCACTTCTTTAAAGTTGAAGCAATTGCAAACACTCCCTAAATATGACATCCACAGGTCAAGCATGCCCGACATAATATAATTTAATGAAAACATTCCATTAATATGACTTCTGTAAAAGTAATGGACAAAATGTGACTTTGTAAGTTTTTTTGTTGTTGAAGGAAGTGACTTTGTAAGTTTTAGTGACTATAATTATGTTCAAAATTATTAAAGAAAAACGTCAATAAACCATTCCACTACAAAAAAACACGCCTGTAGTCACGGACTTGGTCACGGACAGCAGTTCAATTTTTCCGTGACTAACAGATGTAGTCACGGTCGCTGGCCGTGACTAAATCCGTGACTTAATGGGCGTGACTAAATTGAAGTCACGTCCAACAAACCGTGACTAAATTTAGTCACGGAATAGTCACGGCCACCGACCGTGACTATTATACTAGCCGGAACCCCACTCCGGCGTATTAGTCACGGTCAGAAGCCGTGACTAAGTTTTTTTTAAAATTAATATTAGTACTCACGGCTTTGGACCGTGACTAATCTATATAATTTTCAAAATTTTTAAAAGACCGCCAGCGGCGGTAATTTAAATTTTTGAAATTAGTCACGGGTGTCGACCGTGACTAATTGGTTTTTTTGAAAAAAAAAATTATGTTTTTTATTTAAAAAAAAATAATTTCGGATTAATTATAGTCACGGATAAGGCCGTGACTACTTTTTTTGTTTTTTAAAAAAAAAATCCAGTTTTCGTTTTTTTTTAAATGTTTTTAAAAATTACTTTTTTAAACACGGATGTTTACAAATTAAATTTAAAAATGTTTTTTGAAAAATGAGTTATTGAAAATATTATACTATTTTTTTTAAAATAAATACATTTTAAGAGTAAAGACATACAACAAATTCAATAAATATTGTGACAAACTTTTAAATGTTTTGAAATACAACAAATAATAAATGTATGATGATTACATGTCCCGTGGGACTCCATTATGATAAAAATTGGGATTTTCTTCTTCTTCTTCTTCTTCTTCTTCTTCTTCTTCTTCTTCTTCTTCTTCTTCATCAACAAGAAACTCATCTGGGTTCACGGGGGGGTCTTCGGGGTCAGGTCGGGTTCCTCCTCGGGGTGCTCCTCGGGGTCCTCCTCGGGGTGCTCCTCGGGTTCCATGACCCGGGGTGCCACTACCTCCTCCGGATGACCTCGCAAAGTCAAAGGACATAGATCCGAAATTCGGGGAGATCATCGGCATGCCACCGTATCCGGATGTGGGGAAAAATCCCATACCGCCCATGTGCTGAACTTGAGGAGTTTGCTCAGGGTGGAATACGTACGAGGGAGGAAAAGGCTGTGGCGGAGGCTGGAATCCGGCACGCATGAACCGTTCCATCTCCTCCAGTTTTTAAGTAAACTAAATTTTCATTCAAAACAGTTTTTAAAAAAACTGCAGTTTTTATAAAAACTGTTTTTACAAAATCTGTTTTTATATAAAACAGTTTTTAAGTAAACTAAATTTTCATTCAAAATTGTTTTTATAAAAACAGTTTTTACAAAACTGTTTTATTTATTAAACAGTTTTTATAAAAACTGTTTATTTACCATTTTGTATCCAATTTTTACTTTTTATATTTATGAAAACTGTTTATAAAAACTGTTTATAGAAACTGTTTATAAAAATTTGTAAAATTTTAAAAACTGTTTATAAAAACTGTTTATCGAAACTGTTTATAAAATAATTTGTATACTTTTTATAAAATTTGTTTATAAAAATTTGTAAAATTAGAATTAAACATGTTAAGTTTGTGAAAGCTTAACATGAAGGGGCAATTTTTTTTTAAATATTTCGGGTTAACCATTGAGAGGCATGCATATCACACACTAATCATATATATTAAATATTATTAATCATGCATATGAACATATATTACACATATAATAATTTAAATCATTTAAACATAATTATCATGCATACAAAACATATAAAACATATCATGCATATGAAACATATAAACTAAAACAGTGTTTTGTCTAGTTTTTTTGCTTATACTATTATAAATAATTTTTTTTGCTTATACTATTATAAAAACAGTTTTTTGTCTAGTTTTTTTCGGGATTAAATTTAAATGTTTAATACATATGTATAGAGAGGCATGCAAATCAAACACTAAACATATATGTTAAACATGATACTAATTGTATAAGCACGCATTAGTTCGAAAATATGTTAATCATGCATATGAACATATATTAAACATAAAATAATCTACATTTGAACATATATTAATCATGCATACGAAACATATAAAATGAAATTAACATGCAAAACTACAAATCATGCATATAATAAATCATACATATAACTTTTGAAGATTACAAAATGATATGAAACTAAAAATCATGCATCTTATCATGCATTTGAGTATACAATCATGCATTTTTGGAATTTTAATCAAATATTACAAAATAAGATGAACAAACACATAACCTTGACTGAAGAAGGGCCGACGGAAGAAGGTGGACGAAGGCGGCCGGAGGACGACGGCGGACGGCTAGGCGTTGACGGCGGCAGCTAGGCGGCGACGGCGGACAGCTAGGCGGCGACGGCGGACAGCTAGGCGGCACTGTCTAAACTGGAAGAGAGGGAAGAGAGAAGGAAGAGGAAGTTAGGGTTTGGGAGTTTGGGTGCGTAGGTTTTTGAAAAAACGCCAAGGGTTTGTTTTATATAATTGTGTAGTCACGGTCATAGTCACGGTCCGGACCGTGACTAAACCCTTCGTAATTGACGATGTCAGTGCCGACGGTCAGAGCCGCCTTTAATCGGAATAGTCACGGTCAAAGCCGTGACTATAACCGTGACTATTTTCAAAATTTGAAAATAGTCACGGTCATAGTCACGGGTCTGACCGTGACTATTATTGTCAGCGCCGCTCTGACCGGCGGACTGACTTCGGCAGTTACGAAGGGTTTAGTCACGGTCCGGACCGTGACTATGACCGTGACTATTAAATTTATAAGTTCATTTTCCTGCGACCCAAGCATTTTATGCTAAAAATGACTAATAAAGAACCAATTGACTGAGATATGATGCGTACAAGAATGTGTCGTCTGAAACTATGTACACAGCTTATTGAATCGAAAAATGAATAAGGTGCTGTTCTGTTCGTCTTTGTGTTAGTTATTACTTATTGTTTATTCTTATTTTAGTCAAATCAGATCGGATCAGAAAATTTCAGACATGATTTATTATTAATAAGAATTATTATTATTATTAATATTATAAATAATGTTAATATAATTATTATTATTATTATTATTACTATTGTAATTATATGAATAATTATTAATACCATGGTAATTGTAGTGTGGACTATGGAGTATTAAATAAACTGCTTTGAATTTATGTGGTATAGAACAGATTAAGGAGTAATTATTTTACAAACAATATTGATGAAGGAAATTATCACATCTGCTTGGAGAAATTATATCACAAAATTGAAGTTACAACAGCACAATTACTCGCTGTCAGAATCGTCATTTTCTACATATACAGTTTCTTCTTCAGTATCTGAACCGTCTATCCATTCACCTTCTTCCTGATATTGAGCGTTTTGTTGTGCTACATACATTTCCTCAATTTCGCGCTCAGATGGAATGGTTAGGTCCGGAAGGTGCGTTTCGGGCATGACTTCAACACGTCCGCCATTGGGATCACTTAATTGGACGTTATAGTTGATTGTCTCAACAATAGGCGGAGGTTGGAACAATTGTTGCTGAAAAGCATCTAGATCAACGTCCTTGTGTTGAGTTTGTGATTTAATTTTGTTCGGACGGACAGGACATGCACACACCCAAGGATTCAGGCTCCGCCTTGTTGAAGGATATTCTGCATAATAAATCTGCGCTGCTTGTTGGGCGAGTATGAAAGGCTCATTTTTTGGGTACACACGAGAGTGGTTGACGTCAATCATATTATACTTCGGATTTTTGCGCACGCCACGTGTGGGATCGACCCATGTGCAGCGGAACAGAACGCATGTCATCTTTTGCGCACCAGAAGGCATATCAAGTTCCAGAATCTCCTGCAGAACACCAAAAAAATTGGTTTCCGAGTTATCATAACCGATGGTCGGGACACATAACCCGTTGTTCGTTGTTGGTCGACCATGTCCGTAATCGGCTGTGTGATATGTGTAACCGTTTATCACATATTGCCGCCACACTTTGGCACTGGCACTTGGGCCCCACGCTAATGATACTAACAAAGGGTCGACAATCCCACGACTATTGATCTGTAAATATAAACATGATAATAACATTAGGTAAATATTGAAAAACTTACTTAATAATTAACTACAAATTTAATGTATAAGTATTACAATTATAATTATATATATGTGTGTATATATATACCTGATACTTGTACCAATTTACAAAATCAGAGTCCACCAACGCATCAATTTCATTCTCAGGAAAGGCTGATAAAGAAGCTCGGAATTCACTGTGAAGTCAAAAATTAAAAAACTATAAATTAACTACAAATTTAATGTATAAGTATTACAATTATAACTACAAATTTAACTTACTGATAAAACGGTGAGATTTCTGGACAATTCATGAGGATATAAGTATGCGCAATTTGCAATTCCCCACCCAGGATGTATCGTTGTGTCGCAGCACCTTTACCTCTGCCTGGGTAATTGAAGATGGAAACTACATTTTCATATAAATCCTCGCCAATGTCATCGTTCCGGGCAGGTCTCTTCCTTCTGGTGATGACGTCACGCTCGATATTCTAGATCAACAGAAAGTTCGGGTCTATCACACCAAATAGTCATATCTTTCCTAGCTGCAAGACCGTCTTTAGTTTTGCCTTTCAAATCCATCACCGTGTTAAATATATTGTCAAAGACGTTCTTCTCGGTGTGCATGACATCTAAATTGTGACGGATGAGAAGGTCTTTCCAATAAGGCAACTCCCAGAATATGCTCCTCTTTGTCCACTTATGGGTATCACAATACCCATATGGCTCTTGGTTTGGCTCTTCCATAGCCGTAGGAAAACGTCGAACCCGGTTATAAATTTCTTCACCGGTCAATCTCGGGGGTGGGCTCTCTCGTACCGCTCTGCCTCTAATGAAAGACTTCTTGTCCTTTCGATATCGGTGCCTTTCCGGGAGAAACTTGCGGTGACAATCAAAGTAACTTCCCTTTTTGTTGTAACTGAGCCAGTTGGCACCTGATTTCTCCATGCATATCGGACATCCCATCAGACCGTGTGTGCTCCATCCCGAAAGCATGCCATAGGCAGGGAAGTCGCTAATGGTCCAAATGATGGCAGCTTTCATGATAAACATTTTATCTGATGAAACATCATAAGTTGGTGTCCCAACGACCCACAATTCTTTCATCTCCTCAATAAGGGGTTGAAGATAAATGTCTATCTTTCGCCCAGGATCCTTGGAACCCGGACAAATTAAAGACAAAAAGATGAAATGACTTTTCATGCACATGTCGGGAGGGAGATTGTAAGGTGTTAACATGACCGGCCAACATGAATAGTTCTTGCCAAACCTGCCAAAAGGAGCAAATCCATCTGAGCACAATCCCAGCCGCACATTTCGTGGCTCCATAGCAAACTGAGGATGACAGCGGTCAAAGTGTCTCCAGGCTTCACAGTCCGAAGGGTGAGCCATCATACCCTCGTTGGTTTCGTGCTCAACATGCCATGTCATGTGTTTCGCAGTAGCAGTCGAAGCGTACATCCTTTGCAGTCGAGGAGCTATTGGGAGGTAATACAGTTTAGACAGTGCAGACCTATGTCGTGGTTTCTTTTTACCTTGACGAACATGTTTGTATCTGTCTCCACCACAGAACTTGCAGAACTCAAGTGCCTCATCCTCCTTCCAGAACAACGTACATCCTTCCGGGCACGCATCAATTTCAACACAAGGTAGCCCCAACTTAGACATTAACTGCTTCATGTGGTAATATGAATCGGGAAGGGTATGATCTCGCGGTAGCATCCCTCCTACTGACTGCAAGACTCTATTCATGCAAGTTTCAGGGAGACTGTATTCGGCTTTTATGTTCATGAACTCAGTAACAGCGGATAGCTGAGAGTATCCCTCACAATCAGCATACAGAGGTTGGTCGACAGCTTTTAGAACATCCTGAAATCTCTCAGCCAAACCTTCATCCACATAAGGTTGATAAAATGTCGGATTTTCATCCGCATCTGGTTGATACGAGGTTGAGGCTTCAGGGGGGTCGTTAGGTGGTTGTGGGGGGTTGAACTGAGACGGTACACCGTATGCGTCATATACCATTTGTTGGTCCCACCTCATTTCAGCACGGTCTCCCCACGCACTCATCTCTGGAGGGACGTAACGAGACGAACCTACCGTTTGTGGTATAACAGATGGATCCAAAGGTTCGCCGTGAGAAGTCCAATTATAATAATTGGGAACAAAACCGACCGCGTACAAATCATACCCAACTTCGTGTGGGTCTTTAAATTTGAGATTTTTACACTTTGAACATGGGCATCTTATTTTATCACCACTCATATAAGCCGGATGTTCAAGTGCAAATTCAATAAATTCCCCGACTCCCTCGAGAAAATTTGATTGCATTCCGTACAATACCGCATCTTTATCATACATCCAACTTCTATTTTGTTTATACATTATGCCTGAATATTATAATAAAAAATTATATGAAATGCAATGCACACAATTTTAAGTAATTTATTTCACTAAATATAATCAACTAATTTTCACTTTTTTTAAATGAAATGCACAGAATTCACAACAATAATGCACAAAATATATGTCCCCTAATGCACAATAATGCAGATAATTTCACTAAATTAAACATACGTTTAATTAAATCTAACTAATTCATTTAGTTAAATTTAACTAAATTTAACTAGTTCATTCCATCCCCTTTTAATGCATCACTACGTTTAAACCTACGTTTAGCTACCTAATTTAACTTAATTAACACATCAATAGCTACGTTCAAACCTACGTTTAGCAAACGAATTTTAATTAAATTATTTTTGTAAACCTACGTTTAAACCTACACTAAATTATTACGTTAATGACATTTAATCTTATTAGTAATACACAATTAACAATTCACTAAATTAAATAATATGACCAAATTCAACCCAATAATTTGAACATGTATATAAAGTTATTTGAATTAATAAGCAATACACAATTCACAATAACAATTCACAATTCACTTAATTAACACATTACTAACGTACGTTATTTGAACTAATTTCACTAAACATAAACATCATTACGTTTTAAACCACATTTAGCTAACTAATTTTAATTAAATTATTTTAATTTATAAACCTAAAAGTTTAACTAATTCTAATTTATGACATTACTACGCTTATAGTTAAAACATGTTGTTAATTAATTAACAACCTCACTAATTTAATAGTTTTAATAATTTAAATTGAACCAACTAATTCTAAATAAAAATTATAATTCAAATAACATACCTTATCTGCATAAACAGGGAAAATGATAGAAGATAGACTACATCCTTCGATCTTTCAAACGGATACTGTATATACTGGGAATGAATTGGTGTGGTTCTGTTCAATGAGCTGCTCCTGCATATATAAAAAATTTAGTCACGGACTTAGTCACGGATTTGTCCGTCACTAAGCAAAACCGTGTCCAATACGCGTCCAACACGTGTTAATGACGTGTAAATGACGTGTTAATCAAAGTAGTCACGGAACTAGTCACGGATATGGCCGTGACTAAAATTATCTGTACATAATGCCGTTGCGAATTAAGTTAAGGGAGTTGAAAAAAATTAAATTTTAATTATAGTCACGGGTATAGTCACGGATTTGGCCGTGACTAAGTCGTCGGAATCAAATAAACTACGCCGGAAACGGAAACGGGCCTATCGGAGGACTTAAGTCACGGGCCAAGACCGTGACTAATTGTAGTCACGGCCATAGTCACGGTCCAGACCGTGACTATTTTTTTTTTAAAATTTCCGTGACTAGTCCGTGACTAGACCGTGACTAAACTAGTCACGGACCAAATCCGTGACTAAAATCCGTGACTATAACGCTGTTTTTTTTGTAGTGTTCTACTATTTTCAGTCCATCACTTAAGTTATTCTACTAAAAAACATCATATAATTATGTTTAGTTTTAAAACAAACTAATATAATCAAGCCATTTTGACCTGCTATTGCAAGTTATTATAAAGTAATAATAAAAAATAGCATAAATGTATAAATAGATAAATAAGTTAAAAACGTGAAAATAAAAATGAATAATAAAAAACTGAAAAAATAAAGTGAAAATGTAAAAACTATACAATAAAAAATGTAAAAAATGGTAAATAGATTTAGAATATAAAAACAGTTTAAAAAATGCAAGAATATTGACATTGGCACTTTGATGAATTTCAAAAAATGTATCTATATTTTTCAAATTTTAACAAATTTTTAGTTTTTAATGTAAAAAATTTGTTATTATAGGTCAAAAACTGATTAAATGGTCAGATTGATCAATTTTTCAAAATACATGTACTTATATGACACTTTTTTAGTATAGAGGCTCAAATGATAGATTGAAAATAATAGAATGACTTATTTGACCATTTTACCTATAAAAGGGTCACATTTTAGTTCATAACTTTTTATTAATAATAATTTAGAAAAACCTCTAATTTTATCATAGACTAGTTTTCAAGCCTGTGCGATGCACGGATAGTACATAATTAAGCTAATTGTAAATTTAATATTTTTAGAATCATATATAATTTAATGTGATGCAAAAGCAAAATAAACTTGATCTAATATATAGTCATTTGATAATACTAAAATTGGTCGAATTGTCTGACTCTACTGTAATGAATTAAATCTAACTGACTAAGCTAAATTGATGGAATCTCCCAAACTATGAAAAAGTAAAATAAAATATAATACATAATAAATATATAATTAATAAAATAAATTAAAATTTATATGAAAAATATTTAAAATGGACTTCTACATAAGCATCTCAACTAAACATAATTGTTATGAACTCGATTTTAAAGAATTCACACAAAAGTTTCTTAATTAATTTCACATCCTTGGTGAGATGTAGAATGGCCAAGTTAATGTGGGGGCTGTGGAAGCGGAGGAACTCAGTCGTCTGGGACGGGGAATGGCAAGGAGCTGCAGCGGTCCTAAGCTGCTGCACTAATGTTTGGTCCGCATGGCAACAGGTGCAAAAGTCAGGGAAGAAGTGGAGGGGTCCAGGGAGAATTCAGGAGGATAAATGGCAACGACCGAAAGCGGGAGCAATTAAGATGAATGTGGACGCGGCTGTCAATGAAGCAGGGGAAATTAGAGCGTGGGGTTGGGTTGCCAGAGACGAGCAAGGAGAATTTCTCAAAGCCCATGGTGGTTCGTGTAAGGCGGCAGAGCCGGCGTTTAGCATGTTCAACATGCTCTACAGAACAGGGCCTCCCGATTTCTGGGGACCCAATTCTTTAAAAAATTATTAGTATTACATAGTAATATTAGAAATAAATACTAATCAATAAAATAAAGTTTTTTTCGGTACTCTTACTCATGTTTTACTCAAATTGATTAAGCGATGAGTTGTATTGCTTTAAATCAAGTATTAAGTGATTTTTAGAATCTTTATTACATTATTTGATGAATATTCAATTGACTTCACTATAAGTATTTCGTTTGAGTTTTTTTTCTTAATTCTTAATATTAATATGAGGCCTCCATTTTACGTTTGGAACGGGGCCTCCAAATTCATTGGACGGCTCTGTAAGGCGGGGTGGACTCCGGCAGAGACGGAGGCGATGGGCATCCAAGAAGCCGTTTTAGGGGCAATCAGGGAGGGCTGGGATGAGGTTGAATTTGAATCTGATGCTCAAGCGGTGGTCAGAGGAATTCAGAGTGGAGGTGGCATCGCATACACGGATTTGATTATTGATGATATCAGGCACTTGCTACGAACAAAGAGGAATTTTTCTATCTCTTTTTGTAAACGATCTGCGAATCGTGTTGCTCATACTTTAGGAAGGGCGCATGTGAATCTCTCAGATCTTAGTATTAGCTATAATGTGATCCCAGAATGTATTGTAAGCCATGTGGCTAATGATGCTTTGATTTAATAATAGACGTCGGGTTTTACTGTCAAAAAATTAATTTCACATCCTTTATATTACTTCATTAAAAGTCGCCTTCTAGCTTTTGTACTGTTTAAAAAGTCTGAAAAAGTTTCCAGTTGTATGTTTGGCATGACAACTTTTAAGAGTTTTTCAAAAATTAAAAGGTCTTTTTTTAGATGCTATAGAGAGTAGCATATGAGAAAAGCTAGTGACTTTTAGTATTAATTCGTCCTAACAGCTTGTATACCAAACAAAACTAAATCAAACAGTCAGTTTTTTACCAAATAGCTACCAGCTTTTCCTTTTAAAATCTTTTCAGTCACTAAAAAGCTAACAAAAATATCTTTTCAGCTAGTTGTGCCAAACATGCCCAAAGCATCTCAAAACACTATTTTTTTTAAATATTTCTCATTCAACATGGTATGAAATAAGTATTTGTAAATTTTATTAGTAAGATCTTACATTGTACTTATTATTTCATCACATTGAAATGTAACAAAAATGGATCATTTTTGCAATTTACTCATTTAATTTATCACGTTGAAAACGTCATTAATAAGGATATTTTTAATTAGATTGACATTTCCAGTTCTAATTTGGTCTGGAGTAATACAATGCGGAAGATGTCTATTTTATGTATGTATAACTTTGATGATGATGATGATGATGATGATGATGATGATGATGATGATAATAATAATTACTATTATTATTATTGTTGTGATTGATGTTTGACCCGATCTTGTCTGAGGGACTAAATTGGTCCAATTAAAAACATTCTAAATGTATGAAGATTTCCTAATTTGGATAAGGAAGCTATTTCAAAAGTGAAGGAACATTTAAATTGTAGTTGTAAAAATAAAGAAGGAGTTTTTCCTTACATGTTACTAATAAAAAGTCGTGGACAAAAATATTACTCTTAGTAACTATTAGTGACTATAGTTATGTTTAAACTTTACATCATAGTAACTACTTACATGTAGTTACTAAGATGTAAATTTGAACATTAATATAGTGACTAATACTTACTAAGTAATATTTTTGTCCATCACATTTTAAAGAGTAATAATAATGGAGTTTTTTCAATAAAAAACAACTAAACATATTTACTTTTTTGGTTGGGCTAAACGTATTTACTTGTGTGTGTGTGTGTATATATATATATATATATATATATATAGAGAGAGAGAGAGAGAGAGAGAGAGAGATAGAGAGAGAGAGAGAGACTTTGGTTCAAATGAGAACAAGTCTTAATGTGAGAAATGAGAACAAATCCTAGCCCTTCAAAATAAGTGATGATCTGTGATCAAATAAATGGTAGTAGAGGGCATTTACGTCTTCTTTTTGTTGACAATTAATTGGCCGATTTTTTAGTTCATGTGCTTCGCATGTTCAGTAATGGAAAGAAATAAATTGCATATAATACTAATTGTTTACTTTTAGTCTCACGTGTCATTTAATGGGATCCCAATGTTTAACATTTTCTATTGTTTGGCTGTTTTATTCTAAATACGTGGGTTCCCATTTGGGAAAGAATTACTAAATTCCATATCATTTAAAATATTGCAATTTATTTTTCACCTTAATTCTCCTCTCCATTTATAAAAATATTTGTATCATTAGAAGGTAAATATCCCTATAATCCTGATCACAAAAAAAAATCTCACCTTATTCAAATGCACATTTAAACTTGTTTCTTTCACTTTCTGGTCTTCTATATTAATTATCTAAAAATACACTATCAAAATAATCTAAGAATTTACTAATGCACAATTATAATCCAATGGTTTTCATATGTTCAACATACTTTACGTCTTAACATTTGCACATTTTTCTCACTCATATGCATTTGTATAGTTCACCATTGCACTATTGTATCACTCAAATGCACTATTTCGGGTTGTGTGTCAGATACCGATTCTTGTGGATGATGTATTTGTTGCGATTCTCTATGTCCATACTATGTGCTACATACGAGTTCTATAACGTATATAAATGTATTGTGTTGTAGATACTAGTTGATGTGTACATATTGTATAATAGTTTAAATTATATGAAATCTTTATGTGTTCGATCGATATTACTACGTAGTTCTTAATTGTTGTGCATTAGATACTATTTTTGTGATCGAGATACTTGCTCTTGTGCTTTATATACAAACCATTTGTGAGATACTCATTTTCGTGTGCATTAGAGACTGATTGTTGTGCATTAGATACATATTCTTGTGTGTGTGATAGTTGAAGATGCTTGTTGTGGTTTATTGTATACATATATTACTTTTTTTTAAAAAAAAAAATTATTCATACAATATTGATGTCATTTGAAAGATAAAAAATTTATTTAAATTGATATAATTATTTTTGATAAAGTTGGATTATAATTTAAAAAGTTAAATCACTTTAAAACTAAAAATATTTTATTTGATTTAAGATTTTATCTTTACCTACTTTTTTGGAAAGTGAAAGCCTACAACGATTGCAACAATAAATGGATTTTATAGGATTACTCTAATACCCTTTATTAGTTGAACGTTACTAGCTATTTTCATTTATAGGAGAAAGATTACATGTGATGAAATGCATCTTTATATTGTGAGTCAATTGATTAATGGTCATTCATTTAATGAGATGGTGGGTTAGAATGTGTTCTCATTTCTCACAATAAGGTGTGTTCTAGCTCATTAGAACCACTCCTTATATATATATATATATATATATATATATATATATATAGAACCTCTCTCTCTCTCTCTCTCTCTATATATATATATATATATATATATATAAACACATATATTTATATGTATGATAGGAATTTCCATCCTAATAAAGGTAAGCTACATGATCATATATATACTCCGTACTTGATCAATAGAGTTTTAAATGTTTTAATATATGAATGACTAATACTATATATCAATTTTATTTTTAAGTTAAAGTATTGGCTGAAGTTACTGTAGATGACCATTTTAGACATTTTTTCATTAATATTGTTTTGATTTTATTTAAAAAATATTTTAAATATAATTTTTTGCATAAATCAGCAGAATCAGCCATTACAGTCACTTCAGCCAAAACTTTATAAAATAATTGATATAAAATATAGTCTATGTGTATGGATGGCTATTTATTATTGTGGTTCCAATTGCTTAAATTTAATAACTATCCAAATCAATACGGAGTAAGTAAGAGACTAATAGGTCATGAAAAACTTACCAAGTAAGGTGAATTCTATCCTACAATCTTTTCTTTCCATATCAATATGCAATAAAAAATAGAATGTAATAAAATAATTGATGGATGTAAATCCACCGGAAAATAATTAATAAGAGATAGCCGAAAATAATTAAAGTGCTCAGGATAATACTTAGAGAGATAAATGTATGTAGTGTATTTAGTGTATTGAGCTTAATCCTTCTTACAAGAGTTGCATGAATTTATAATACAAAATTGAGACAAGAAATATTCGGGCGACGTGGTCGCCATGTCTGAACTGACACGCCACCATCCTCTGATTTGTAGGACTGATTGCGAGTTGACCCGAGATCTTCGAGATTTGGTGTTGGTCACGTAGCTTCTGGGAAGTAGCATCATGCATGTGCGATGGTCTAAGCGTTTGTGCGCCACGCGCGTTGAGGCTCACCATGTGATGTTCAGCAGGCCGTATTCAAATCCCATGGTAGAGGTAAGAGTGTGTCGTGCTCAGCATGTCATGTCTAAACCCCCATTGTAAAGATAAGACCACGTCATGCTCAGCGCGTCATATCTTGGTAAATGTGACTCCATGATTCTCATCCCGGGTATGTTGACCATGTATTTCCTTGGGCCTGATGTTCACGTTCGTCTTGTCCATATCATTTACGGGCTAAGCCCACCTTCAATCGGGCTTACCATATTGGGCTGGTATTTATGTCATCACAAGCCCCCCACTTCCCGAGCCGAGTAATAAATCGGTGAGAGGAAGTATACATTAACTACTCAAATAAAGTCATATTATGCCACATAAAACCACCATTTCATCTGTGTTAAAAACATTCATGTCGAGCGCGTCGCTTAGAGTAGTATGCCAATGATCGTCCCTTCCGTCTATGTTGAACATGTCACCCATAAGGTGTTACACCAAGAGATAAATAATTCGTCTATGCTGAGCATGTCGCCCTTATGACTCGCTGAGCACGTCATCCTTAAGACCCGCTCAGCATGTCATTTGTAAGGTGTTATCCAAATAATATTTTAATCATTCATGCTGAACATGTCACTTCTGAGGCCTGCTGAGCATGTCAACCATAAGATGTTACACCAAATAATAAATAAATGTCCACGCTGAGCGTGCCACTTAGGTAGTACACCAACGGTCTTCATTTTTCCATGTCCGTGTTACCCAAAAAATAATCTCATGGTGAGCATGTCACTCATAGGCGCTATACCAAGTACCGTAAACGCTGACCATGTCACTCTGGAGGTATGCTGAGCATGTCACTCATAACGTGTTGCCCCAAATAATACATATTGTCCATGGTGAGCATGTACGTGGTGAACATGTTGAGCGTGTCACCCAAAGTAGAATATCAATAATTTTTATTTGTACATGCTAAGCATGTCATTCGAAGAGATAACACCAGGAGCTTTCCATTCGTACATGTTGAGTGCATCATTTCAAATTTTCCACTCAAGATTATTTGCCAATGCTCACCATGTCTTCCATATTATCACCAATCATTTTTCACCCAAACATTAATTTGTCCCATCATGTAATTTTATATCATTAACCAAAATATTGTTCATGCTTCAAAGACTCCAACAGAATAGCTACATCTCGAAGAACAAGCTGCCGCCGCTCCGGAGAGACTCACCGCCGCTGCCCCGGAAAAACTGAACACCGCAGCTCTGAAGAAGGTCATCGCATCTCCAGAGAAACAGAACCGCCGTCTTATTGAACCGCCGGCGGCCGGCTTATTGAACGGCCAGAACAGTCCGCGGCCGGAGAAGGTGCAGCTCCTACTGCCGCCGGCTTATTGAACGGCCAGAACAGTCCGCGGCCGGAGAAGGTGCAGCTCCTACTGCCGCCGGCTTATTGAACAGCCAGAACAGTCCGCGGCCGGAGAAGGTGCAACTCCTCCTTCATACTGGAAGCGATTGACGAGGTCAAGAGTTCGACGCAAAACCGTAGCCATCACTGCCAACTGCGGCCACCTCCCTTCGTTTCTGGTTCGCCGCCGCTCCAGCCTGTCGCCGCCGTCTTCACCTCAGTTGCTCGTACCTTGTTGCGTGTGGAGCTTCCCCTCCGTTCGTTTTACGAGAGAAGGTAACCTCTCTCCACTTTATCTTCTTATTTTGACTTCTTTTTAATTTTGACTTCTCTTTTCAATTTAGCTTTGTCATTTCGTTTTTTGTTTCTCTTATTTTCTTTTTTGAAATGTTAGAACTTAGATGATGATATCCCTCTTCCTTTACCTTTTTTTTGTAGGCAACTAGCCAACAATTTTTTATTTATTTAATTAATTAATGATTTTTCAATTTTTGTTTTTTGTAATTAGCTGCTGATTCCTTTTTTTAGTAATTAGCTGCCGAAATGTACTACCTCCGTTCTTAAATAAATGCAACATATGAAATTTTACACTATTCACATGGTCTACTCTGACTACATTTTATTTATTAAGGTATGAATATATTTTTATGATAAACAAATATTGTTAAATTTGTCTCATTGTAAATTTTCAATATGTAATTTTTTTTTAAAAACTTTTTTACTAATATAGATTTATACTCCGTATATATTAATGGTCAAAGTTGTATCTCGGTAAGTGCGAAATGTTGACCGTTGCATTTTAAGAACGGAGAAAGTATTTTATTTTTAATTTTGCTAATTTCTATTTATTTGTATTTTAGCTGTCAATATCTTATGGATGTACTGGACTCCATAGACTCAAGCGAACTTTCGGAACCGGTTAGTGGAACGGCTTTGGAAAATGTACCTTGGATATATGATAATTCTGACACTGAGGTAGCTAGTCCAGAATCTCCAATAGTTGACTCGGTGAGACTGAAAAGATGTCGCCCTCGTGGGCTATACGTTCCTTTAGATGCGACTCACATTGAATCATGCAAATCACGACTTTCATTGTCTGAGTTTGAAAGATATCGGGGACTTTTCCCGTCCGATGTTACCGTGGTTATCCCGAACCGAGATGACATAGTCACTGAGCCCCCTGAGGGTGATTTTTTCGGGATACATACCCTCTCCGTGAGGCTAGGATTCAGGCTCCCCGTGCATCCTTTCATCACTGAGTTCCTATGTGAGCTTGAGATTCCTCCGTGCCAGCTCACCCCATTTGGTCACCAGTACCTGGTGGCATTTTTGGCCCGATGTAAGGAGATCGAGATTAAGCCGTCTCTAGATCTTTTTAAGCACCTGTTTAGGGTTGGTCAATGCTCCCGAGCTAATAGTCTGTCATGGGTATCTATTTCCCAACGTGCCCACCTTGACGCGTGGAAAGTTTCGCACAGTAAAATCAATAATTGGAAGGAAGAATTCATCTTTGTGTCTACCGGACATGCTCTCCCCTTCCCCACAGTTTTCAGCCCTCATTATAAGAAGTTTGCGCGTCTCACTCTTCCCGCCGATCAAGAGTTTTGGCCGGAAAAGTTCTTAGCGGGCGGACCGTTTAGCATTTCTACATATACTACCGAGGACCATTTGAGCAGACTTGGTTTCCTCACCTCGGGCTTGTGCTCACCATCGGACATCCTCGCCCCCTTTCTTTAGGCCCAGGTTGTCTACGCTCACCGTGCTCTTTTTGGAACAAGATCCTTCCCATGATTAACAAATTAATATATGTGTATATTATTTATTTATTCTTACAGGTATGACGTCCCGTACGGAGAGGTTCAAGAAGATGAATGGCGAAGGGTCACATGCGTCCGCTCAAGACCGGCCGAGCAAGAAACAAAAGGCCATACTACCCGCCTCGCAAGGTGAAGGTGTCTCGTCCCCTTCTATGCCCATTACCAACGACCCAGTTACCAAAGAGACACGGCGCATCACCCGGAGCACTAGTGGTGCTCGTGATGTCATGCTCAAGGAAGGACTGAAGAGTGTGGCTGATGGACCGTTGCAGGATGATTGTCTCCATGTCGCAGCAGAGGTAACCACTCACTTTCCTTCATAGCATTGCATGTATAACAATCATAAGTATGTGACTAATAATATATACTATATAATATATTTTTTGTAGCTTGTGTTGAAGATCTCCGGGAAGAATCGTCAGCATGTTGTGCGCGAGCAAGAGCTATTAACGTTGCTTTCTGAAGAGCGGGCTGCCCATAAGAGATTGATGAGCGAAGTGATTGAAGCTCACACGGTCAGGGAGGCACAGGAGAGGGATGCTCACGCTGCCGAGTTAACCAAGGTCCGCGCTGAGCGGGAACACTACATTGATTCCCACCTAGAAGAGATTGCTGAACGTTGGCTTAAAACTCCCGCCGGCGTCGATAGACTTGACAAAGACGGTTTACTGTGCTACAATTTGGGGGAATATACCAAACAACAGGAAATTTATGCTGTTTTGAAGGCCAAGCACGGCGCCTCATGCATTGTCGATTGGGGGCTTCCTTTTGAGATTCCTAACCCAGAGCCTGAAAATGTTGACTCTTCTTCCAGAGTCGTTCCCTTGGGCGAGCTCCCTAGGGGTGAAGATCCTGATCACCCCATAACTTCCAAAGAAGTAGCAATGCTGGGGCTTTAGCTGCGTTTGAGCGATCCCCTCTTCGACCATCTATGCCTTGGAGAGTGTTAGAGTTAGACTACCATAACGTGGTCTGCATGTTCTTTTTCTTTAATACCTAATTTGTTAGACCGTTTTTTTGAATTTCAAGCAAACAATTATCTTGACAATGTAATATTTCCTTTTAATATCGTTTTTTTTTTAAATATTGTTACCTGTACGGGTGATCACGTTGCACACCGCGCCCTGCTCAAGTGGGGTGTGCGCGGTCATTGTTTTCGTTGTCGTATTATATGATGGTATAGCGCTGAGCATAGAACTCGGCGTCTCCCCCTCCCCAAATTTCTCCCGATGTCTGATATGAGAACTTTGGTTCAGTATGACGGTACTGTACATTACTAGGGGGTTACCATGGACAGCAAAAGGCACAAGTTGTCGGGGACTCCTCCTCCTTTGCTACGTTGTGCGCATCACTCAGTAGTGACCTCAGAGCCATGTTGAGTGAGCGAACCTGATGACCAGGTTTGCACAGGGCACACGACGTCTTTCGGGAAACATGGTCGCGCCTAGGGATTCCTACATGCACATCCTGACCATGCGACCCAGGGGTTAGGCATTGCAAGGAACATGCTCAGGGCATATTCCTCTTTTTTATGGTAACACATTGAGTGTCGCCCAAGCTTTTATTGTTATCAATATTGTACTAGAATATCTTCCCATAGCGACCGCGGAGGGTCTTTTTTTTTTTTTTTTTTTTTTAGGTGCGAAATGTTCTCATAGTAATGGTGACGGTAACAGACCGTGCACACCATAGTACTTTATTGATGAGTAGATGTTGAACTTGCATTATAGTGGTGAGATAAAACACTAAAAGAAGTATATTACTGGTAGAACTTGATTAGGTGCTCAGCATTCCACGTCCTCTCGATCTCCTTCCCTTTAGGTGTCTGAAGTTTGAAGGTCCCCGGACGGATCACTGATTTTATGATGTACGGACCTTCATAATTCTTTGAAAACTTTCCGCCTTCCAAGGGTTTACTCACTTCTCTTTTCCTCAAGACATAGTCTCCGACGTCAAAGTTTCGTTTGCGCACCCGAGAGTCGTGGTATGCCTTGACTTGCCTTCGATAGTTCTCTGCGCGGCAGAAAGCCGCTTCTCTTCTTTCTTCAATGAAATGAAGTTCGGTTGTCATGATCTCCTCGTTTATTTCTGGATCATACTGTTCCTCTCGATGGCTACGGAGCATTACCTCGGCTGGCGCCCTCACCTCAAAACCGTATGCAAGAGCAAATGGTGTTTCGCCAGTTGCCTTCCTCGGCGTAGTCCTGTACGCCCAGAGTATTTGTGGTAGTTCCTCAGCCCACTCGCCTCCGGCTGCTACGAGCTTTTTTTTTAAACCATCCATAATTGTGCGGTTTGCATTTTCCACCTGCCCATTTGCCTGAGGGTAAGCGACCGATGCACTGCTGTGTTTGATTCCCCAACTCTCACAAAAGTCATTAAATCTAGATGCTCCGAACTGCCTTCCATTATCGGTTATGATTTGTTGGGGTACTCCGAAACGGCAGAGGATGTGTTTCATGACAAATTTCTTGCATTGTCCTTCGGTGATGCTCGCCAAGGGTATCGCTTCGATCCATTTGGTAAAGTAGTCTATGGCCACAATAACCCATCTGACGCTCCCCGGTCCCCCTCGGCAAGGCCCCGATAAGATCAATTCCCCATCTAGTGAATGGTATGGCCGTGCTGATGGGGGTATAATACGTTGCTGGGCGTCCCGGAGATTTCTGAAACTCTTGGCACACGACACACTTTTTAACAAAGTCTGCACAATCTTTTACAATGGTTGTCCAGAAGAATCCTTGTAGAATTACCTTTCGTGACATGGTGTGCGCCCCCTGATGCGCTGAGCATGTCCCTGCGTGTATTTCTTCCATGGCAGCCATGGCCTCATTTGGTCGTAGACACTTGAGGAGTGTGCCATTGTAAGACCTTTTATACAGCACATCATTTAAAATCGTATAACTTGGCGCCCTCATCCTGATCACCTTGGCTTCAACCTCCTCAGCAGGCAATATTCCCTCACGAATATACTTGGTGAGGTGGTCTATCCAGTCCTCGTTTCTAGCAATTATGGTGTGCACAGGACATGCATATATGCTAGAAGTGTCTAGTTCTTCCACTCTTGCGATCCTTGAGATCCTCTCGGGGGTCTCTACGCTGAGTTTGGACAGCATGTCGGCCTCAACGTTCTGTCCCCTCGGAATTTGTTCAATCTCATAAGCTATGAACAATTTTAAGAGTTCCAATGCAGCATCGCGGTACTGCCTCATGCGTTCCTCCTTTGCCTCAAATTCGCTTGTGATTTGTCCCACAACTAGCTTCGAATCACATCGGATCTTTACCTTCTCCGCCCGCATGTTCGCCGCTAGGCGCAAACCACATAACAGAGCCTCATACTCTTCTTGTTTTGAAGCACTTTAAAGTATCATTATTAGATACTTTAAAATTGAACCGGATGGCATAGTAGGCCCTAAAGCCTTCGGGCGTGGTGAGGACCACCCCTCCGCCACAAGATTTGGCCGCGGAGGAGCCGTCCGTGGACAGGATCCACCACTCAGAATCATGGTCTTCATGCCTCGTCTTCGTCGCTTCTTCACGTGCTGTGCATTCCACAATGAAATCCGCCAGAGCTTGCCCCTTGACTGAAGGGCGAGGCTTCACTTCTATGTGGAATTGACTAAGGTATACTGCCCATTTGACCATCCTTGATGATGCTGTGGGACTCCTCATCAACGCGCCTAGAGGTTGGTGTGACAAAATATGGACGGGGTGAGCTTGGAAGTATTGCGTCAGTCGTTTGACTGTCCACACCACTGACAAAACAGTTTTCTCTATGGCAGTGTACCGTAGCTCAGCATCCCTCAGGGTTTTGCTGACATAGTAAACAGGTCTCTGAGCACCACCCTCCTCACGTACCAAGACAGAGCTTATTGCACTCGGGGAGACTCCCAGATATAGATAAAGGGTCTCCCCCGTCTCTGGTTTAGATAACACCGGAGGAGATAAGAGATATTGCTTCAATCCTTCAAACGAAATTTGACATTCCTCAGTCCATACAAAACCTTTTGACTTCTTCATGATGTGGAAGAACGGTGTGGCCTTCTCAGCTAGTTTTGATAAGAAGCGGTTTAGTGCTGCTAAGCGTCCTGTTAATCGCTGGACCTCCTTAACATTACGGGGAGGCTCCATGTCCAGAATGGCTTTAACCTTCTCTGGATTTGGCTCAATTCCTCTCCGGCTCACCAAGTATCCTAAAAACTTCCCGCCTTGCACCGCAAAAGTGCATTTCTTCGGATTGAGGCGTAGATTGAATTTCTCCATGATTTTGAATACTTCTGCCAAATCCATAGCATGTGTGCCTGATTTTTTACTCTTCACAATCATATCATCCACGTAGGCCTCCATGGTGCGGCCTAGGACAGGTCTGAAAAGCTTAGAGATCATGCGGGTGTACGTTGCCCCAGAGTTTTTTAGTCCAAATGCCATGACCATGTAACAGAAAACGCCCTCTGGAGTCATGAACGAGGTCTTCTCTGCATCCTCCTCATGCATGCGAATCTGGTGATATCCACTGAAGGCATCCATGAAACTCATCAGCTCACATCCCGCTGTTTCGTCCACCAATTGGTCGATGTTAGGCAATGGGAATGGATCCATCGGGCATGCCTTGTTGAGATCTGTGTAATCAACACACATCCTCCATGTTGGGGGTTTAGGTGCCAATACCACGTTTGCTAACCATTCTGGGTATTTAACCTCCTTGATATGTCCGATTTTTAACAAGGTGCCCACTTCTTTCCTTACGAACTCCCGCCTGTCCGAGGACATGTAACGCTTCTTTTGTTTTACTGGTTTTGACATGGCATCCACGTCCAGGCGATGAGAGATAACATCTCTACTGATGCCTGGCATGTCTTCTGGTCCTCTCGCAAATACACCTTGGTACATGGTCAGGACGGCTATGATTTCGGCGCGGAGCTCAGTCCCCAATCCGGTTCCTATCTTAACCTTCCGCTCTTGTGTTTCGGGGTCAAGGGTGACCTCCTCTGTTCCTTCTGCGGGTTCTGCACGGGGCCTTTGTTCTTCATCCTGTAGATATTGTGTGGCGACAGTGTTTACCTGGAGGTCATGACGCCCCACCTTCTTTGTGATTTTTATGTAGCATCTTCGGGCGAGCTTCTGGTTCCCGCGTGCTATCCCCACTCCGGTCGGTGTTGGGAACTTAATACAGAGATGTGTCGGGGACACAATGCATTGCAAATCTTCCAGCCCTGGTCGTCCGAGTATAAGATTATGTGCACATGCCAATCGAACGACCACGAACTCCATGTCGAGCTTCACTTTGTGGGATGTGTCTCCTACTTCCACTGGGACTGTGATGACTCCTTCTGCTTCGATGGAGTCACCCGTGAACCTAGACAATGGGGTCTTGATCGGATGGAGTTTTCCTTTAGACAACTTCAATTTCTCGAAAGTGTCGATGTACATTATGTTCACGGAACTTCCCGTGTCGACCAGGGTACGGTGTATGATAAGATCGTTAATCTCCATTTTGATAACCATGGCATCCCGGTGTGGGCTTGGACATGGTGGTAGGTCATCATCAGTAAAACATATAGGCTCACGTCGTACCTTCTTCTTCATTGGAGAGTGCATGATCTCACCAATATACAATTGACGGGCCCACTTCTTCCGAAGGGATGAAGAGTCACCACCCGCATTACCTCCATAGATGAAATTGATGTCATGGTGTCTTCTCTCCCGTTTCGGCCCTGGTTCTTCTGAGGCCTCCTCGTCGCTCTCATTCCCGATATGCCTTTTCTCTGCCATGCGTGTCTCCTGCTGCATGCACGCCACTTGTTCTGAAGGCTTCCTCCATACATGGTTGGGTTGTTGCGTAGCCCCTTTGACGAAATTATTTGAATGGCTCCTTTGGATCAGTCTCTCAATCTCCCGTTTCAAGGTGAAACACTCCCCCGTATCATGACTATCAACCCGGTGATAGCGACAATACTTTTTAGCACCAGAGACAGCGTACACTTCACCCTCTGGCCTCGGTCCTTGCATGAGACCTGTACGCTCGGCATAGTCCATGATCGTGCCCACCGGATGGGTTAGGGACACTGGGCTCTCATTAGGAATCTGCCTTGGACCATAATTGAAATCTTTCCTGTTTTTCTTTTGTTTTTTGTGGTGAGGGGTAGACCCTTCCCTCCAAGGTTCTGATGACTCATCCTTCTTCTTTTGCACCTCTCGAATCTCCGCATCGGCGTATCGGTCGGCCCTCTGAAGGGCCGCCTGGTACGACCTTGGCGGGTCTCGAATGAGACTTGAGGCGAACTCCCCAACTCGTAACGCTGCCTGGAACATGGCAAGACGAGTTTGGTCATCCGCCCCATGCACGGCAGCAGACTCCTTCCTCCACCGTATCACGAAATCTTTTAAGTCCTCACTCTTCTTCTGCTTCACGGTCAGGAGGTATGAGTAGTGTAGCTTGGTTCTTTTGCTTGCAGCAAAGTGTTGAAGAAACCTTTGCGCTAAGTCCTCCCATTCATCAATCGAGCCATGGGGGAGAGAATTGAACCACTCACACGCAGTACCCTCCAACGTGGCAAGGAAACATCGGCAAATTATTTCCTCCGATGCCCCAATCATAATCATATTAGCGTAATAACGTGACAAATGCTCCTGGGGATCTGAGGTTCCCGAATAGGCCTTGACATGGGGCGCCTTGAAGCCAACCGGTAACGGGTATGCCATGATCCGTGTGGTGAACGGGGTCACCGTTTTCAGTTTAGCGTCTATGTGTCCATCTCCTGCATCTACTCGTCGCTGCAGGTCCTCGATTTTTCTCCATAGCTTCCTCACCTCCACATCTTTCGGATCATTCTCGGTTCTGTCTACGTGTATCGTCACATGTTTCTTGCCACCGTCCTCTACTTCTGCGTTCCTCGGCCTTTGTGAACGTTTTTCAGTCCCACCGACATGCTCAGTCATGTGCCCTAGTGAATGGTGACTGGCAGTCTCGTGAATGACTCTGGGAATATGCGCACGCTCCTCCTCGTCATGGTCGCGTCGTCCATGGTGGTTTTGTGTATCCCTTTCTTTCTCCACATGGTGAGATCGTCCGATACGGTCTTTAGCAGAGCGTCGTCGGTCTCCCAACCTGCTAAACACCGAGGTTTCACTCCGAGCTGGTTGGTTGGAGGGGGCAGGAATCCCTAGTCCTTCTCTCCTCTCTCTCCATCTTTTCGAGATGGCGCTGGTGATGTCACCTCCATCTCCACCATCGGACGATTAGTTGGAGCTTGAGTTCCATGTGGTTGAGGAGGCTTTTGAGCGCCAGGAATTGCACGGCGTACGTCCTTCGCAAGAGTACCTAACATCTTGGTCAT
Organism: Cuscuta epithymum; assembly: GCA_945859915.1. Taxonomy (NCBI): domain Eukaryota; kingdom Viridiplantae; phylum Streptophyta; class Magnoliopsida; order Solanales; family Convolvulaceae; genus Cuscuta; species Cuscuta epithymum. The sequence goes on from CAMAPF010000059.1 coordinate 3,475,181, forward strand.
CCCTAGGATGGCACCATGGACGTCAGGCACTTCTACGGGAACCACCGCAGGGCGACTCAGTCGGTTACGAAGATCCTGACCCGATGAGTTGGACGCAGTATGTCCATCAGCAGGTACCTCCTTCTCAGCCCTGGTAGTAGCCATTGTTATAACGTCTGAAATTGCCTGAGTGTATCTTCAGCTCTCAATGAAAGCACCAAAATGATGGATGTAAATCCACCGGAAAATAATTAATAAGAGATAGCCGAAAATAATTAAAGTGCTCAGGATAATACTTAGAGAGATAAATGTATGTAGTGTATTTAGTGTATTGAGCTTAATCCTTCTTACAAGAGTTGCATGAATTTATAATACAAAATTGAGACAAGAAATATTCGGGCGACGTGGTCGCCATGTCTGAACTGACACGCCACCATCCTCTGATTTGTAGGACTGATTGCGAGTTGACCCGAGATCTTCGAGATTTGGTGTTGGTCACGTAGCTTCTGGGAAGTAGCATCATGCATGTGCGATGGTCTAAGCGTTTGTGCGCCACGCGCGTTGAGGCTCACCATGTGATGTTCAGCAGGCCGTATTCAAATCCCATGGTAGAGGTAAGAGTGTGTCGTGCTCAGCATGTCATGTCTAAACCCCCATTGTAAAGATAAGACCACGTCATGCTCAGCGCGTCATATCTTGGTAAATGTGACTCCATGATTCTCATCCCGGGTATGTTGACCATGTATTTCCTTGGGCCTGATGTTCACGTTCGTCTTGTCCATATCATTTACGGGCTAAGCCCACCTTCAATCGGGCTTACCATATTGGGCTGGTATTTATGTCATCAATAATAAAAGGTATAAAAAGTAATTAAGTAATTGTTATATATGATGACATGACAGGATTATGTGGCACGCCGTATGTTATTAAAAAGTTCCTCTTTTATATATATAATTGATTAAATGACTATTTTGACATCTTAATACCAATACATATTAAGACACATCAATGTTTTCCACCAAAAATGAACGGGGACTAAAAACGGCAAATGTCTTATAGAAGTGTAATAAACATGACAAAGTTGAAAGGTGAAGACTAAAATTGTCTCTGCCGCTGAGATCGATAGACCAAAGGTGAAATAAATTCACTTAGCAATTCTACACAAGAGATACCCGAACTTGCTTTCAAACCCCCTGTCTCATTTTTGGCATGTAATACATTCGTCCTAATGTGTTTAATTCATAAATGTGAGTTATATAATTTATACTACTATTATCATCAAACCTTATACAACAAAACATAGATGAAAAAGAAAAAGTAAGACGTGAATAATTGGGAGAGAGTTTAATGCATTAAACCCATGTGATATACTACGTACAATTTTGTGTAGGGCCGTCTCTAGGAGTTTTGATGTCCCAGACAGAGAATGACTCATGAGATAAAATAGCACTTAAAATTAATAACACAATTAAATATGAAATAATAAAAACAAAAACAAAAGACTTTGTTTTTTCACATTGGGTACACTAATCATGGGCGGTCGTATTTTTCACCATTTGTCAAGCATCGAGTATAGTGTTTGTTAGTAAAGCTCTGTTTTTTATCAACACGATAGACGATAATCATGACCACTTATTTTTGTTAGGCCCCTCTCAACTAGGAAATCTTTATTTTTTTTTTGAGAAATATGTAATTTCCAGTTACCCGGATCATATAACTCAGTCGTATCAAGAGTTACAGGCAATACATCTACATTATCATTCTGAACATCAGCATTTAGCATTCAACTCATTTACCAATTTCAGTTTTTAATCTCTACGAATTGTGGATTGCGGAAGAATTGAAGAAATTATAGTTTAAATATAACGAATTACCAATACTAAAATCTCAAATATGAAGGCTGGTAGTTAGATGTTACCTGAATTGCAAATTTCTAAATTCTACTCCCTCTGTCCCCTAAGTTTGTCCAGTTTTACCTATTTCGTCCGTCCCATTAAGTTTGTCTCATACCATATTAGGTAATGTTTGAGTGACTAGAATTCATTCTTACTTTATTCACACTTTATCAATTCAATACCAACCACACAATTCTACTTTTTCTTGAAAACCACACCACGGCACCACGACCCTTTGTCCCAAACTTAAGGGGACGGAGGTAGTAATTTGCTGCCTTACCGGCGGCTGGCAGAACCGCAGAAAGAAATCAAAGAATGGTTAGTTGCTGTATGGCTATATGGATACTCTCGGCCGCTCTTTTGGTTGACCGTATGCTCCATATTTTTTAATTTTAAAAATCAGATATACTGATGGGCACTCAAGGGTAATAAATTAATATATTAGTGACTATTGAACTACTCCAAAAAATTTTTGTGCATGCCTAAAATGATTTAAAAAAGGCATCTAACGCCCCTCTATTGTAACTAATCATGACATACACATTCGCAAACAACAAATTTAGTAGCTTGAAGATCACATGCCATAGTCACAAATTTATCAAGATAACTAATTTCCAGAAAATATTGAACAATTATTTTATTAGGCAATTAGATATATTCTTCCAAATTATAGGTGAATGATTATCAATGTAGAGGACTTTCGTATTTTTTAAATTACATGTGTGGACTAACAGACATGATTTGTGTATCGTGAGTAATAAATAATTAATGAGATTTGAAATTTTGTCTGGACAAAAAACTCCCTCTTAGCTAGATTTAAGCGCAATTAGATTGAGTGAAACTTGGGTAAAACTGTAAAAGTAAGTAAATTTGGGTGCATATTTAATACGATGGATGTTGTAGCATAAGTATTAGGTTAATCTAGAGCGGATACAAGAAAAAAATTAATCGAAAATGCGCTTATTTGGTAACCTCTGTTTTGGTATTATCATTGGACTTTTTACCATATTAAACGTTCTATTTCGAGCGCAATTTTCTATATTAAACAAACTAAGCAAGGTTGAAGTTACTTCTTTTTTACTCACTTTGTTGAAGAAAACTTATTCTATTTTTTCCCATTATTTATTTGTTTGGTTAATAAAATTAACAAATGCATTCTAAATATATTTTTTCCATAATTCATAGATTGAGTCATTTCAGTCCAAATTTTAATAATTTCAGTGAAATGGGCTCTAACTCTCTAAATGTCAACGGATGTTTTAATTGGACTAAACTTTTTTCTGGTCTAGTTTGATTTGACCTTGCCCTTTTAAGTCTGATTTGGTTTGATCTGAATTGTCTGTTTTATGTTTATTCTACAAATGTCAAAGTTTTGCTTGGTTTGAGCTGTTTAAGTCTGATTTGGTATGAGATAGAAAATGTATTTACTTGGATCAATTTCAGTCTGAGATCATACTTCAATAGACCAGACCAATCTAAACTTAAAAGAATCAAACATACCAGATCATACTTAAAAGATCGAACTAGACCCGTTTAAACAGACCAGACTAAATCAGAGCATACCAGATTAAATAAAAAAAATTCAAAATTTTACACCGTCAGAGAGCACGGAGTAAACAAGGTATTCACGGCGCACCCGACAAGACATGTAGAGGGTCGGTTCCCTCGTTAGATTGCACTACGACGCAGAGGGTGGGTTTGTGGTTGGGATCTGCGTCTGAATTCAAGAGTACGCACAAGGATTCAGTCGTTCATTTAGGCGAGTTTCTCTCAATCAGCTTCGTTTTTCTTTAGTTTTGTCCGATTGGATTGATCCGTCTGAGATACTTTCTATGGCCGATGTTTGTTTGCGTTTCTGTAAACGTTTTTGTGTGTTGGGTATTGATCTTGCTGCCAGGTTGATGTGTGGTTATTTTTCCTTGTCTTACCATGGAGAGAATAGCTATTGATGATGGGATGATGTCTATTGAGGAATAGGAAAACCGTGGATTGGTGTTCGGATCTGGCGCTCTGGATGTTGGCGGTGGGGAGGGAGTGATGTAGTTCAGTTGTTGAAGTCAGTTACTTGGCCGTTGGTTATGACAGTTAGTTAGCTGAACAAGTTGTTGGCTAAAGACTGTATATATAGATATCGAGTTCATTGTAATAAGCAGGCTGTTAATAAAATCCTTCTTAATATTCCCTTACATCTTTCTCCCTCTCTCTTTTATTCTGCCATTTACGTTCTTTATAGCTCTCGAGTTCTTTTCTCCATTTCATAAGAACTCCTGGACTGTAACATTGGTATCAGAGCTTCTGATCCTAAATCCGCGATTCAGTTGTCCAGCTGATAGCATAGCTTCGCAAGCCAGAATTCATAGTAAGGATATACGAGTTTGATTGAAAAATCAAAGTATGGTTCTGACTCGGAATTCAACGACAGACATGGAAGAAGCCCTAAAGTTGATGCAGATGGATTTTGATCAAAAGATGGAAAATCAGAACAAATTGATGATGGACATGGTTTCGAAAGTCATGAAAAAGGTTGTAGAATTGCAGAAGAATAAAGGAATGAAGGAAATAACTGAAGAAGAAGGAGATACTACCAGTACAGATGAAGAATCTTCATCGGAGGAGGACGAAATGGGAGAAACCTCTGGCAAATCTCCATCCGGGCAACCATTGTACAGATTCTCACCTAAGGTAGAATTTCCTACCTTTGAAGGTCAGAATGTTAAGATTTGGGTGCAAAAGTGTGAAAGATATTTTAAACTCTGTACAATACCAGAAAAACAAAGAGTTAACCTAGCTTCCTTATATCTTGAGGGTAGGGCTGCAAGTTGGTTTGGAAACTATATTTTGTCTAAAAAGAAGTTATCATGGAAACGATTTGTGATGGATTTGTCTGCTAGGTTCAATGTGAACAATGATAGTAAGGTTGTGGAAAGATTCAATAATCTTAAACAAACAAGATCACTGGAAGAGTTTGTAGATGAATTTGAACAGCTTAAGGCTATGATGATCCAGAGAAATCCAAAACTACCGGAGGACTATTTTTTGGACTGTTTCCTAGCTGCTTTGAAGCCTACATTGAAGTCTTTTGTGAAGGCTTTCAAACCTAAAAATATGGTTGAGGCAATAGTGTTTGCAAGGCTTCAAGAAGATACTGTAGATGCTCTGAACAATCAAACTAAATCTGCTAGTTTGAACAGGCTTCCTATAACCAAACCATTGCTACCTACTCCCATTGTACAGCCTAAAATACAACAAAACAGCTCTACCAATTTGAAATGGCCTGCCAATACCATCCCAAGAAAATTTGTATCAGCCCATGAGAAAGCAGAAAAAGGGCTAAAGGTCTATGTTATTACTGTGACCAACCTTTTAGCAAGGATCATAAGTGCAGTTACAAAGGTTCTCAATTATTCTTGGTGGAAGTAGTGGGTTATGAAGAAGAAGCTGAGGCAGTAACCAATCCTAATGACAACATAGAGCAGAAGACTATGTTGAGTGATAACAGCCTGGACATGGAACCTTTAATATCTTTCCATGCCATCAATGGGTATGAAGATTTTAAAACCATGAGGGTCACCAGATATGTAGGAAGTAAACCAGTGCTAATACTAATTGATTTAGGTAGCACCCATAACTTCTTGAGTACTACCATAGCCAAGAAGTTGGGATGTTGGATGGAATCTATTGCACCTATACAGATAGCAGTAGCTGATGGACCACAATTGCAATGTCAATATAAGTGTAAAAATCTGACCTGGAAGATGCAGAATATTCAGTTCTCTTCAGATGTATTGCTGCTACCCTTGAAAGCCTATGACATGGTGTTAGGTGTACAGTGGCTTTGTAATCTGGGAGATATTACTTGGAATTATCAGGAACTTCAGATGAAGTTCAATTACAAGGGACAAAAAGTGGTGTTAAGAGGGCACAAACCTGGGAGAATCAAGACAATAAGGGGACAGATAGACAATTGCAGCAGACTACTCAGTTGTATCTAATACAATGTCAACCAAGTTGAACAGATGATAATGAGTTGCAAGAGGTGGAGGACCATTTCAGACTTAAGATAGAAGAAGGGGCCACTCCAGAATGCTTGAATGAGATTATTAAGAAATATGAAGTCATTTTTCAAGAACCTAAAGGGCTGCCTCCAAGCAGGGGTGTGTTTGATCATAGAATACCTATCAAAGAAGGAGCACAACCTGTAAACATAAGGCCTTATAGGTATCCCTTGAAGCAAAAGGATATAATAGAAGAAAAGGTTAAAGAATTGTTGGAAGGAGATATAATTCAACCTAGTTCTTCACCTTATGCTTCTCCAGTGGTGCTAGTAAGCAAGAAAGATGGAGATTGGAGGATGTGCACAGATTATAGGGCCTTGAACAAACAGACAATCAAAGATAAATTTCCAATTCCGGTGATAGATGAGTTGATTGATGAACTGGCTGGGGCTAAAATATTCTCTAAACTGCATTTGAGGGCAGGCTATCATCAGTTAAGAGTATGCCTAGAAGATGTGCATAAGACAACTTTTAAAACTCATTATGGACACTTTGAGTTTTTAGTTATGCCTTTTGGCTTAACTAATGCACCTGCTACATTCCAGAGCTTCATGAACCACATATTCAAAGAATTTTTGAGAAAATTTGTTCTCATATTCTTTGATGACATACTTGTGTACAGTCCTGATTTAGAAAGCCACAAATGTCAACTGCAGCAGGTGTTTGAGGTCTTGAAGCAACATCAATTATATGCAAAAAGGAGCAAATGCAATTTTGGAATGGAGAAAGTGGAATACCTAGGGCATTTTATTTCAGGAAATGGGCTGGAAACAGATTATAGGAAGATTGAAGCAAAAATCAAATGGCCCATTCCCACTTCCTTAAATCAACTCAGAAGTTTTCTGGGCTTAGCAGGGTACTACAGGAAGTTTATCAGAAGCTATGCTATCCTAGCAAGACCTTTAACAGATTTACTAAAGAAAGGGGATTTTCAATGGACTGAAGAAGCTGGTAGGGCATGGAGTGACCTGAAACAGGCATTGAGTTCTGCACCAGTTTTGGCATTGCCAAATTTTGTCAAACAGTTTGTCATTGAAACTGATGCATCCAACAAGGGCATAGGGGCTGTTTTGATGCAAGAGGGACACCCTTTGGCTTTCATAAGCAGATCGTTGGGCACCAGATGGCAGAATTTATTAGTTTATGAGAAAGAGCTGTTGGCATTGGTTTTTGCTGTGCAAAAATGGGAGCAATATCTATTTGGTCAGACTTTTATTATCAAAACTGACCAAAAGAGTCTGAAATGGTTATTGGAGCAAAAGATTTCAACACCCTTTCAACAGTTTTGGCTATCTAAGTTGATGGGTTTTAGATATGAAATTCAATACAAGAGTGGGGTGGATAATAAAGTTGCAAATGCACTGTCTAGAGTAACTGGGGCTGAACTATTATGCATAGCCATTTCTTCCATACAATCTGACTTGATGGATTTGATAAACAGAGTTATGAAGGAGATCCTGAGTTGCAGCAGATTATCAGCCAAGGACAGAACAACACAGTGATGGATGATCAGGTATATACTTTTAATGAAGGAGTTCTGAGAAAGAAAGGTAAGATTGTGATAAGGCAAGATCCTATGATCAGAAACAAGTTATTAAATTGGGCACATAGCTCGGCTATTGGAGGACACTCAGGAAGAGATGCATCAATACAGAGAATCGGGCAATGGTTTCATTGGAAAGGTCTTAACAGAGATGTGCAACATTTCATTAGAAATTGTAAGATTTGTCAGTCTTGCAAATATGACAATGCTGCATATCCAGGAAAACTGCAACCCTTACCTATTCCTAAAGAAATATGGGTGGATGTATCTATGGACTTTGTTGAAGGGCTGCCTACATCCTGTGGAAGAAATGTCATTTTTGTAGTGGTGGACAGATTGAGCAAGTATGCACACTTTATGGCTCTTAAGCATCCTTTTACAGCAGTGGAAGTAGCTCAAAGTTATCTTGATCATGTTTTTAAACTGCATGGGTGGCCAAGTACTATTGTGAGTGACAGGGGTTCAATTTTTCTAAGTAGCTTTTCGAAAGCTCTATTTAGTGTCCAAGGAGTGGATCTCTGCTTGTCTACATCATTCCATCCCCAGATAGATGGACAAACAGAAGTAGTGAATAGATGCTTGGAAAACTACTTAAGGTGTATGTGCTTTGAGAGACCTCAGGACTGATGTAAGTGGTTGCCACTAGCAGAACGGTGGTATAATACTACTTTCCATTTTGCCATACGTATAACCCCTTATGAAGCAGTATACTGTCAGCCTCCTCCTTTACATCTACCCTATCTGCCTGGGGAAACTAAAGTGGCTGCAGTGGACAGATCAATGCAGCAAAGGGAAGCCATGATCCAACTATTAAAGTTACAGCTACAAAGAGCTCAAAATAGGATGAAGATGTTGTCTGACAAGAAGAGATCTGAGAGGAAATTTAACGTTGGAGATTGGGTATGGCTTAAATTACAATCCTACAGGCAATCTACAGTGGAGCAAAGAGGAAATGAGAAGTTATCCCCCAAATTTTATGGTCCATTTCAGATTAATCAGATTGTAGGAAAGGTGGCTTATCAGTTAAATTTACCAGAGGAAGCTAGGATTCATAATACCTTTCACGTTTCACAACTAAAGGAATTCAGAGGAGTACTACCAGCTAAACCTCACATTCCTAATTGGCTTCATCATACAGATATAGCAACAACAAGGGAACCAATAGCTGTGTTAGCAAGGCAAATGGTCAAATCACAGAATCAAGCAAAGATCAAGTTCCTTATTCAATGGAGTAACCAAGAAAGAGCAGATGCTACTTGGGAATGGGCTGATCTTATTAAGGAGAAGTTTCCAGCTTTTTATGCTCAAGTGACTTGAGGACAAGTCTTGGGTGAAGGGGGGAGTATTGATGTAGTTCTGTTGTTGAAGTCAGTTACTTGGCCGTTGGTTATGACAGTTAGTTAGCTGAACAAGTTGTTAGCTAAAGACTGTATATATAGATATCGAGTTCATTGTAATAAGCAGGCTGTTAATAAAATCCTTCTTGATATTCCCTTACATCTTTCTCCCTCTCTCTTTTATTCAGCCATTTACGTTCTTTATATCTCTCGAGTTCTTTTCTCCATTTCATAAGAACTCCTGGACTGTAACAGGGAGGCAACCCGTGTTTTTCTGTTGTAGCTAGGGTTGTCACAAATAAACCTGTCCGGCCTATCTGCTTCTGTAAGACAATGACAATGATACGACATCCAGCCATCCAGGTAAAGAGGTGAGCATTGAACATATTGGGGACTTGCCTTTTATGTCCCAATTTATCATGAAAGTGATATTTTTAAGGTGTTGAAGGATGAGCCATGGTCTTTCGATCAAAATTTAATAGTCATCTAGAGGGTGAAAGCGACAAATAGACCATCAGAGTTAGAGTTGGATCATGCGGAGTTCTGAGCCCAGATCCACAATTTAACTCTAAAGTTTTATGACTGAAAAAGTGGCGAGAAGCATTGGTCGTTATTCGTTACTTGGGAAGAACGATTATGATTGATGAAAGAAAACTAAAAGGAGCCAGTAAGGAGGACATTCACAATCGTGTTTCTATAAATATCAAGAATGCATTGAAAAGGACACAAGTTAGTGAGGAGAGTGATAGGTGGTTTTGGTCGTATTTCAAATATGAGAAACTCCCTAACCTTTGTTTCATGTGTGAAGTAGTAGGCCATACCGACCGCTATTGCCTATCAAATACCAGTTCGGGGCAGTGGGTGGGAGAGAAGCCTTATGGCCCATGGATGAGAGCAAATATGCGGCGCATAAGGGTTCATCCACGAAATAAATGACTTATCCCGCATGGGGGTCGAAGTTTAATGAATGACAAGGAAGATGGCGAGAAGGACAAGCAGATGATGGGGATAAAAGAGAAGGTAACCTGGTTGTTACCTTGTCTAGGGTCTTACTTCAAAGGGAAAAGGAAAGATGGGTTCCGATGAGGAACAACATCAAATTAGAGCCCTTGAGGAAGCAGAATCTAGGAAAGACGAGTAGTGAATTTGCAGAATCTAGTGGAAGTTCAGGTCCATAGGGAGGTTGATGAGGACGAGTAAAAAACGTCTTAACGGTGGTGCTCCCGAAACAACGCCGCTTAGAATACTGACAAATCCTGTAAACGAGGTGCTTCATTTGAAGGTGGCTGGACAAACATCTTCTCCCTTCCCGGTGGCTGGTAAAATCGGGATGCTTTTTTGGGGGTGGCTGAAAAAACATCTTCTCCCTTCCCGGTGGCTGGTCAAACAAGGAGACTTGATTTATTTTTTAATGCTTTTATTCAAAGAAATCTTATTTAGTTACCCCATATTTTAGTAACAAGTTCAGTTGTGCTGTTAGATTAGTCTACGTCAAGCGGGGTTAGTGAAAATGATGGGTCCTTGGTGGCTAATCTATTCTATATCTCACCTAGTGTAGCCTTGAGCTATTATATTGTTTTACCTCTTGTTACTTTAATAAGTTAATTATTAGTAAAAAAAGTCCGCTCCTTTAGAAAAAAGGAGAAGATGAATTTGAAGACTTGTTTTAAAAATAGTATTTTCAATTTTACACATATGAGGTACATATATTAAATAGACCGGGCAAGGATAGACCAGATCTTGACAACAGTAGAATATACATACACAAATGTTTATCAAACAAGAATTAAACAGGTCTGGTTGGATCAGACTATTTTTTTTTTTTGAAAACTTTAAATGTAAAACATTGGTTTGAGAACACAAAATGAAAAATTATAACATTTTATAAAAAATCATTGTTTTGTACATGGTGGTAAACTAACGGATGAAGTGTCAATTTTCAAAGTGATAAAAAATGCTAGAGTTTGGCTCAATTTTGAGCTCGATTTGTGAATCTAAATAAACTGAGCTCCAAACTCGAACACAAGATAGGTTTTAAGTTGGAATAATTAATTGAGCCGAACCCGAGCACAATAGTATTTGGCTTGGTTCGAGCTCAAGCGTGTCAGCCATCTCAGAATTATAGGAACAATTTGTGTACATGTCAAAATTTAAATGTAGTTGTTATGCTCTTATGAATTTAAATATGATTATTAACGAATGGAGTAGTGGTCGAATAATTCGAGCACAAGGTTATTATTAAGCATCACCTTATATTTTAGAGAAAAGTGTCAAATAAACCCCTTTACTGTTATGAAAATGTCAATTAAGCTCACCAACTCAAGTATCACCCAATTAAACACTCCAACTATAAAAAAAAGTTCAAACCAGCTTTTTATTTATCAGGTTAACACTTAACCCTCAGTCATCAGGTAAACACGCATACGTGGCGACACATGGCGACACGTGCCACTTTTTTTTCTCTTTCTCCCTGGTCTTCTCCTCTACTTGCACCCTGTTAGGCGATAGCTTCCCCTGCACAAGGTTCCTCCGACATTCCCATTTCCCAGGTAACGTTTTTTATTCATTTACTTTTTCTTTTCTTTTTTGCTTAGGCTTCCCATCGTAATATACTGGACAACTAACTCCATCGTCCATGATGTTGCAACAAGGTCTCCGGCTTGATTCCGGCGATCGTCATCTCCGTCGACTTTGTAACTCCCGGAGCACTGCCTCCCGTCGCAGTACGAGGACGCAACAGACTCCATCATCGCCGTCGACTCCATAACGCCCTGTGAAGTGCCGTCAGGCCCGTCAATTCAATCTGGGTCTGGATCTAGATCCGACGATGGTGGACCAGGCGAACACGGAGAAGCTCTGGCAGCTAGGAGGACTCTTTGCTCGACCAGTTCATACAACAACATCAAAGCCTTAGTCCCAAAAGATGCTCGACCAGTTCATGCGAGGAAGAAATTCGTCAGGGAGGAGAAAGGAAGAAAAGGGATGGCCGAATGGGAAAGAGAAAGAAATATGTAGTATAGAAAAAGAAACAGAAGGGGAACTGAGAAGTTGGAGGCGGAGGGAAGAAACGGAGCAGCAAAGGGTAATAGAAAAAGAAAATAGAAAATGCCACATCAGTTGCCGCAAATTCAATTTAACCTGCCACGGGAAGTTTACCAGACACAGAAAACTATTTGCTTCGATTTTAGTGGTCCGTGGGTTTAATTGAACGATATTTGAGTTGATGGAATTAATTGACAATTTCGTAGCAGTAGAGGGGAGGGGCTTATCTGAGTGTTCTCCCTATATTTTACATTCTACCATTTTCTTGAGCTTATTGAGTGTTCGGTAACGTTCGAACATCATACACCTATCTGAACACGAGCCTCGTTTGTAATGTTCTCCGAGTTTCGAGCTTGAACCCGAATGTCATATTACTAAATCGAGCTGAACTCGAGATCTAGGTGTTTCGGTTCGGCTCTTCTCATTAACAACCCTAGTATAGCGTATGGAGCTGGGGAAACAACAATTTTGATTAAAAAATGTAAAAAGTGAAAGTTGTCTAGTCTTTGTTGTTATTGTTTAACTAGACTAGTTGAACAATGACAAAATGTATGTAACATATTTTTACTAATAAAATAGGATAAAGTATTATATGCAAATAACTAAAGCAATCTTATTTGCCAGATTCTAATAGAAAAGTAATTCTAGCTTTACTTGTTTATGATTAATAAGAAGAATGTATACACTTAAATTACATGTATTCTAAAATGTAAAAAACAATTATTACCATTTTATAAATCTATTTTTTTCATTTAAAAATATAATAATAATAATTTTTAATACTTGTATCTTAATCAATAAAACCTCAAATGATGTAAATAGATATAAGTAAAACACAAATACTTAAAATTTATTGGAAAAAAATCCCAAAATAGGATTAAAAAACGTTTGAAACTTCTAAAATAGGACTGCTATGTTTTTATTCTCCGAATAATATTAATTACTGCCAAACTTGAAAAATATTGCAAGGTTTAAAATATGGTAATGCCAAAACATGTCAATAATTACTTCTATTTAGGAAATAAAAATATAATAGTCCTATTTTGGAATATACAAACGTTTTTAGTCGTATTTAGAGTAATTCCCCAAATTTATTTAACATAAAAGAAGCTAAGAATGTGACACCGCTCCCGAACGTCCTTGAAAATTTGATTTAAAATTCAAAGTTTATGTATTGGATTTCTGATTCCCAAAACATTTGTAAAACGATTAATGTTTTACGTAATTAATGATCGATTAGTGTACTGTTCGAACTCGTATATTAGTGTCGGGCATGCAAATACTATTTGGGTCTTATTAATAAATAAAAGAGCCCAACATTATCCAAATTGTGATACATGATCTTTCAAGACAATCCGAGTAAGGTCGGACGGCCCAAACGTTATTTTGAGCCCAACCTGCTAAAATAGCAAGTATTCGAGAAAGGCGTTCTAGACCCACTCGGGAGTGACCCACACGGCTAGTAGCCCAATGATACGTATGACAAATGTAAAATAAGTGATTGAATGATTAAGGAAGAATACAAATGCCTATAACCCCACCTTTGGCCTTATTGAGCTAAATAATGGGAGTAGGTTTTTCCTTCTATAATATCCATCAAGTAAATTATTGGAATGAGCCTACACATATTGGAGATCAATAATGTGATTTAAGAAGTTGACTTGCTCTAAATAAATTAGGATGACTACAAAAAGACATCTTTTGACAAAGATAAAACAATAGGACCCATTTTCCCCATTTTTGGATGTATTGGTAGATAATTTGGATCCCCAAAATGATTGGGATCAATTGGGAACCACTCCACATGATATTAGTACCTGCAAGACAAATAAAAATGGGTTAGGAGACTTACCTTGGCCGGCCATTATGGAGAAGAGCTGCACATGACTTGATAAGAATCAAAGTTTGGGCCACCACTCCTATTTTCGCACAAATTGGTGTGATGTTTGTCTCCTCTCATTATAGGAGCTATCCTCAACCAAATAACGTGTATGAGGTGTCTTTGGATAGCCCTTGAAGTGTAGTTTCATAAATGAGTGGTCTTTGTTCGAGGAGAGAGAGCTTATCTTACAAAAATCGAGCTGGAGGGAGTGGTGGTCTGTGAACTCGAGCTGTGAGAGTGCTGAGACTGTTTGGTTGATATCTAGAGTTTTACCAATCCAATTAAGGCGTGTGAGATACCAAAAGAAAGCTCTCAAGACGAGGAATCCGTGAAGGTCTGGTTTGTATCAATAGGAGTAGAGGAAGGCTTCCAAATCGTCCGAGCAAAACACAACCTCGCAGAAACGGATTTACTTTTTTAAAGTGAGTTGTTAACCCCAAATCCTTTCCATTCATTTTCCAAATGATATGAACGATTGGTGGAACTATTGTACACTAATCCAAGTGTATAATATGTCCTTGAAAAGTGATTTTATTGATGTAAAGGTTAGATGCTAACCTAGAGCAAATATTGGAAAACTAGGAATCGAGTTAGCCGGAAAACACCCGTTCTAGGGGCTGTTTTCGTATCAACGGTTAGGGGTTGAAATAACAACTTGAGGAAGCTTTTTAACACCCATTTTCAAGCAAGGAACCAGTTCTCAATCTTCCTTGGCCGAGGCTTTGGTCATTGGATCGAGAAGGAAGGTTTTAAAGCTCATTTGAGGTGAGGATTGACATCTAATTGCTTACAACTTGTAGGTTAAGCATGAGATTACCTAAATGCTTAAATCATTATTTTTCATGGATTATGATGATTATATATTGATGAAATATTGATATAGTTGCCCAAGAATGAAATTTGAAATGAATTGAGAATGTATGAATAATATGAGATTAAAGGAGTATAAATGAACTATTTTGTGAAATAGGCATTTTGCTCATGTATGAATTATGTGGATACATAAATGAAAATTTGTGTATTGAGATTTAATACTTAAGTTGCTGCTACATAATTATAAATATGTAGAGAATTACAAATAATGAGGATAATGGTATGATAACAATAATCTTAATAGTATTGAAATACTAGTTAGTGATTATTGGGACTTGTTGATTAAATTGATCCTAGGGATTGGATTGTATGAAAGGTACTTGAATATAGTTCAAGTGTATATAATACTTAGTATGGAACTAAGGTTAAGTTATGGGAAGTCTTTAAGGATGACCCATGGTAGTTTAATGATATGTCAATTCTAGGCATAGGGTTGCTTGAGAATTGGACCTTAATGCATGGTGATGTGATAGAGCCGAGCTCTAGAATGCATGTAAGGTGTAGGCTTGGAGTCTATGTATTGTATAGCTAGAGCCGAGCTCTAGGACTTGCGTGGTGATGTGATAGAGCCGAGCTCTAGAACGCAAGGTAGGGAAATTGACCCGAGGTATATGAATTGTATGGTGATGTGGTAGAGCCGAGCTCTAGAATACAATGTCATGTACTAGGGTTGGACTCTAGGAGTTGTCGTGGCTTATAGTCACGGGGTTGGGAATGGTGATTTCCAAATGAACATGGGCCCACGGGCCGGCTACTTGACTTTTATATAAAGTAAGTATATTTTTAAACGGGGTAACTTAGGGTTACAATTATAATGTACTATCACCCTATTTGAGGGTCTTGTGTTTGAAATACTTGTTGTATATCTATTAGATGCCATCCACACCAGCACTTTATAGCCCTATAGAGTGCTGACCCCTTCGGGGGCGTCCCACTACCATTTTTCAGGTTGAGGCTAGAGCTTGCTTCCTGTGCTCGTTGCTCGAGTGATCATCTAGGAGGGAAGACTTGGTTCGTGCTTCCTCCATTCTGTTTTAGAACATAAATAAACATGCTCATGGATATTTTATTATAGAGCCTGCGTGCTCATGAATAGCCCTGTGTGGCCCTTTTGTTTTAAACAATGTTTTCCGCTGCTTTATGAATTACTTATTATGTTGTTTATGGATGACTTATGTGTGAATGATATTCATGACGCCTTGTATAATATGAATGTGTTGGACTGCGGTTGACTATTCGTATTGTACGGCGGGTTGTTGACGTGTCCGGGAAGGTCCGGGGCGTGACAAAGAAAACATTGAAATTTGAAAAAACTCAACAATAAAGTAAGGGGGAAAATAATACTAAAACAAATCTCGTTGACAAAAATAGGACTACTTTCAAAAAGTTCCAAAATTAAGACTAAACTTCTACCAGTGACAATTACCAAACGCACCAATGACCAATTCGACCAATGATCAACTCAAATGTGACCAATCTGATCAATGACTAATTCAACTGTTACCCATCCGACCATGACCAATCCGACAGTGACCAACCCAACCGTGACCAATCCAACCATGACCAACCCGACCATGACCAATTCGACTAGTGACCAACCAATTAGTAACCATGACCAATTCAACCATTGACCAACACGACCACCACAACCCCGACCACCACCATCCTTGACCACCCTCGCCCCCGACCAATTCTTAGCCCGATGACAGCTGCCCCTGCCCCGCACCTACACCCTCCTCATCCTCCTCCAATCCTCCCCTGCCCCAACCCCCTCCCCTGCACTAGCCCCCTCCACTACACTAGGCCCCTCTGATATTCGTGTAATTTTCGAGTGTATGTTTGTATTTTTAACTAGTTTTTATTAGTTCTAGTTGTGGAAATTACACACTTTTGGTGTAATACTTTATTTTCATTTTTATTTGTAATTTAGTTAGATTAGGATTTTTCTGAGCTAAACAGGTCAAAGATCATCTAAGGGATCAAGATTGGACCTTAAAAGATCAAGGAAAGTGCAAGGAGACAAGAAAGATTTCGATTTGGAAAAAATACTCATGTACCCGGTCGGGTATTGCCTATACCCGATCGGGTAATTGCTTGATTCGACTGTCCAAATCAAATCCGAAGACAAATGATCGTGGGAGCAAATTTTCATAAAGATTTGTCACATACCCGATCGGGTATATACCCTTACCCGATCGGGTATGCCCAGAAAAGTGACTTTCTGGGCAATTTCCTAAGATACCCGGTCGGGTATCCTATATACCCGGTCGGGTATCAGACCCTGCAGCTCCCAAAAGCCTATAAATACACCCCTTTCCTTCCCAATAAAATCACCAATTCACATATACTCTTTAGCTCAGTTTAGATTAGTGTTTTCTTTATATTTTCTATCATGTTTAGTCTCCAAATGAGGAGCTAAATTCTTCCATCTTGGTTTGTCTACTTTGAAGCTTAATGAATTTGTAAGTTGTGAGTTATCTTCTTTAATCTTCTTCCTTGAATATTAATTATTCCTTTAAATACTATTTCTATATCAATGTTGGGGAGTGTTACTAAGATGACAATTAGTTAACATCTTGACATTAGTTATAGTAATAGCTATTTCTTCCTCTATGTTAATATTGGTGAGTGTTACTAAGATGACAATTAGTTAACATCTTGATATTAACTATAGTAGGATTCATCTTCTTTAATATTCTTCCTTGAGTATTAATTAATTCCTATTCATATTTCATATTAATATTTTGAACATTACTTAAAGGATCAACTAGTTTTGCTTCATATATTAATTATTACTAGAATCGGTCGATTAATACGCTTGTTATTAATTCGGTCCTTTCACGGTAGTAAACTTGGGTTATTAATGCATGCGTTTCATGGTTAATAAACCAAGGGGAATTAATTATATTGATTAAACCAATAAACCGCTTGTGTTGAGGTTATCAATCTCAATCGTTTTCATCTTGATTTTATTGCTACTATCGAGTGAATATACGGCGCGTGTTCTATATTAACTCGGTAGTAAGTTTTATTAATGAACGCGTCTCGTTATTAATAACTACCCTCGATGAATTGGATATACTCCTCGATTGAGTATTCAAGAGGAAGATTGTTAAAGATATAACCGGGATCGACGAACATTTCATTAAGCGGATAAAAGCAAAACCAAGTCTCCTTCTCATTAATTAAACCACATAACTCGTTCATCTTTGTGTTTTAATATTCTTAAAAGTTCTTCAACAACAAATCTAAAAAAACCCCTTATTACTAGTTATAAAAAGAGAAGTATTCCTTTCCCTGCTGATACGAACCTTACTACGCTATACTACGTATAAGTGTTGTATTGTATTATTATTTTGAGTGCACATCACGACAAAGTGCACGTCACCCTCCCTTGTACGCGCCCCCTCCCCTGCAGCAGCCCCTGCCTCAACCCCCGTCCCCAGGCCCCAACATCTCTCCGATAGTCAGTCATCGG
This sequence comes from Cuscuta epithymum, assembly GCA_945859915.1. Classification (NCBI taxonomy): domain Eukaryota; kingdom Viridiplantae; phylum Streptophyta; class Magnoliopsida; order Solanales; family Convolvulaceae; genus Cuscuta; species Cuscuta epithymum. Next base: position 3,493,265 of record CAMAPF010000059.1, read on the forward strand.
GATGCTCCAGAACTTGCGATGAAGAAGATGACAAATCTTCGTCGTTCCAGACTAAAAACAAGAAGAAGATGATACATCTGCAGTTGATCTTTGATGGCGGAGGTGCACTTGCTCGGAGACGGCGAAGGCGCAATTGCTCGATGACGGCGGAGGCGCAGTTGCTCAGCGACAGAGACAATGCAGTTTCTCGATGACGGAGACGGCAGCCTGAAATGGGCGACAAAGACGGTTTGATTTTGTGCACAGGTCTCATTTGGTTTACTATGGTGCGAAGGTCTCCCAGAATGGGCGATGGGGCCGTTTATACGTGTCTCATTTTGGTCCTATTTTTGTCCTGTCAAAAGTTCCAAGTCTTATTTTTGATATTATTTCATAAAGTAATGTTCAACTTCATCCCGCCTACTTTGTAGATGCAACAATTTTAAAAGGTTTTTTTTTAACTTGCACAAATGAACTTACCATCATTTCTAACACATGCCCTAAGTAACTTTTGGGGTGTGCAAAGCCGCAAAGCAGCCCCAGAGTAAATTAATCATATACTCCCTCCGTCCCTAAAAGAAGTTTCATTTCGCTTATCGAGGGTCAACTTAAATCACTCAAACTCTTACTTTTTATATCAAAATTTTATAAAAGTTGAATTATTTTTGCAGGCTTTGTAGCGGGTTTGATGTAGTTTCTGAATATGTAAATTTTATTTACTAAAAATAATCCGAGTTTTCACAGGGATCATTTAACTTTATCGTCGGTCAACCTTCGTAATGCACAATTGGAACAACATTTAGGGAGAGAGGGAGTATGTCTATTTGATACATCATCTAACCAAGGTCGGGATGCTATTTAAGTCATTCCCCAGCAGAGCATGTGTTGGACGATGATGTTTGGGCAGCTGGCATGGCAGTCTTGGCATTTCTGGAGACCCTCTTGTAAGTAGCGTTTGTAGAGAAGTAGGGAACATTTGGTTTCCAATTTGGTCATGTATGTGAATATGCATTTTTTATTGAAGTGTTTTATCCATATAAAAAAAGATACATCAATATTACTAAAATAAAACTTATTTACATAAATATAACTATTCATTACTATAAGATGGTGTTGTAGTAACTTAAGTTCAAAACTTGAACATGAATTATTATGATTTCATTACTACTCTAGTAACTAATCATATTTTTGTAAACCATCTTTATTTTGATCATATTCATGTAATTATTTCTAACTTCTTTTTATAAATAAAACCCAAAAATAGAAGTTTTTTTTTTATATAAATGGACAAGAACTACTACTACAGTCTCGCTGCTCCTTCTAGAACTATCCCGCCACTGTACTAGATTAATGCCGCCGACAGACTGTCACCGCCGCCGGGTGACGGATCGGAGCTCGAGTTGTATAAAAAAATTCCAAATTTTATCTGCCGGATGTTGGAGCGCCACGATTTCCACCGGATTGACTGCTTTCAACGTGCTTCATGCAATGCAAGGCCAACATAACAGAATTTGTTCATGGAAATGTAAGAGTCCACCTCTACTATGTTTGGAAAATTTTCAAAGAATTTTCGTAGAGTTTCTGAAATGGAAACGTACACTTCCCAAGAGCTTCTGTGCTACATACTAACATACCTTAAAACAAAACAATAGGTAAAGACCTTTACCTCTTAAAAAGGGTGTTGCTAAGCGCACCCCTCATATTACTTTACGTAACCATGCTCATACTATATTGACCTTCTCAATAACGGAGATTTCAATTAAAATTGATTGAGTTTAATAAATGTTACGTAGGAGGTTAACAACTTAACACAGCAATAGTGCAATACCCATATAGTGCATACCATGTCAATTTTAAAATCGTCTTCTCATCCAATTTGTTGTCACGTGGCAAATTTTATTATAATTACATATTTTATATATATATATATATATATATATATATATATATATATATATATATATATATATATATATCCTTCATAATTACATATGTGAACTTTGAAGAAAAAAATTGAACATGTCTGTTTAATGTGATTTGATAAACGGCTGCCAAATGTATATTTTATTACTCTTTAAGCCTAGTCTGGTATGATCAAATTTGTTTAAATCTACGTGGATTAAAATCATTCCAATTAAAACATTATAAACATATTCTTCATCAAACTTAGATAATAAAAATTTATTAATCCAACATTCTAAAGGAGACATTAATTTATAAAGGAGACATTAATTTATAACAAGACACAATTGAAATTTGAAATATACACTTTAATTTTACATAAACTATTTATTAAGATTCATGAATTTACATTTGTAATTCCAATAAGGGTGTTTTTTATTCGACTAGATTTTTCTGATCTGGTGTGATCTAACCTGATCTGGTACGCAAAATAAGTTGATAAACCATACATGAACGGGTCGGGTAGGGTCGGGTATTGAAAAAAGCACTTCGGATTGCATCTTTCATGTGGGAAATCAATGTACCAATTTAAAACTCGATTAACTTGTTTCCAAAACACACAAACAAATACATTAGGTACTCGTATCTTTTATCAGCAAAAACATTAGGTAATAATACTCCGTAGAATTAAAAACATCCTTCCGTAAAGGAAGTTCATTTAGAAGAAAACGTAAGTATATAATAATCACCTAGTCAACATGGTAAATGTTTAATTATAATTCTAATATCATAAAGCCCTAGATAGAGCACATTGGTCTTAAATTGAAATTATCCAAGAAAACATTGTAGCATAATAATAGTAAAATGAACTTCGGCCGGGTCGGCTACTCCCAGTTTGAGATTTTAATTCCGCAACCCTACCCATTAGGTGCGGGTTCAAACACATTTAACACATGAATATTTTTTAAAATAAAAAACCCGATTAAATAGGGGCGGGTAGGATTGGGTCGGGCGGGTTATGTGGGTTCGGGTTATTCTTGTGCAACCCTAGTCTTATCTAATCAAGTTGATGTCTGTTTTAAGTGTATTACACAACTATTGAAGTTTGATGGACTGATCCGGTCTAGGGAGGACAGTCAAAACATTTAGAGCCCGTTCCGTGACTCTGTTATCAGGCTTATCAGTCAACTGTTTCAGCAAACACATAACTTTTGATTTTTTTACACGTAACTTTTGATTTCGCGCGCTGAATTGTGTAATCATAAAAAAATAAGGTTGATGTTACTTATCAGACTGTATTGACTAAATTACTGCAAAAGATCATTTTAAATTAGTTTTTTTCATATATTTTTTATTTATTTTATCAATAAAAATATTTAAATATAATTTTTTCATAAACCAATAGAATCGATCAATCCAGTTACTTCAATTGATCAATCGGTCAATTCAGCTAATTTCAGTGTTATCAAAGAGGCCCCTAAAATCTTTCAATGGAGGGCATCCCACTAAAGGATGTCTACTTTAAATAAACAAAAACCAAACCATGTCTACTACTACGTATCTTAATATTAACTACTTATTATGACGCGCGTTGCGTGAGGAAGAAAAGCCCAATGCATTTTATGTATGATGATGAATACTAGAATATATATGTTGACTTTGTACATTTGTTGCATGATAAGGATGTTTTTACTTTGACTATAATTCGTCCCAGACCAGACCTGGATAGTTATAAAAATACAAAGAAACCAGACCAGACCAGACCAACAAATTACCGTCCAAGTAAAAACATCCTAAGTTGCATATATCGATTAAATAAATTTAATATTATGTTACATTTAAAGTCTTTTATTTTAGACACGTCAAACTGTGGCCAGCAAAGCCATTGCTTATTTAGGAGATATTTTGTTAAAAATGTCATCTTCATACTTGTCCAAAGTGATGCACCAATTGAAATCATAATATAGTGTTGATTTGGGGCATAAAGACATTTAATTGTTCGACTTCTTAAGCGACTCATAGACATTTAGGATGCCATTTGATGAATAAGAAGTTAATCCATAAACTGTGCTGACCATAATATGGACTTAAAATACACGGTGGCTATTGACATGTCATTAAAACTTGTGATGAAAAGTGAAAAACACATGAACATCATTATTATGAGGATGCATTATGAGACCTGTGCGCTAAAAAACCCGGCAACTAACAATTGCATAATGATCGATGAGGATGACATAAATAAATTACATTGTCACATACAAGTAACGGGGCAACGTAAGTGCATATGAGAGTAGGCTATAGTCTAAAATCTAAGGGGTGTTTGGAACTGATTCTGCTTCTGCTTCTTTTTTAAAGCAGAAGCAGAATCAGAATCAGTTTTCAGAAGTTGGTACCCCCTAGCTTCTAAAAAACCGATTCTGGGAGTAATTTAGAGCACCAGTAGTACTTCTGGAATTTCACCCTAAATACACACGGTTAACACTTAATTTAATAAATAAAAATTGGTTAAAAATATCAATTTAATTCGTCTTCATGCCAAATTTCTTCCAAACACTTTTATGTTGGTCACTACAATACATTACCACCCCTCCACCCTCTACCGTGTCAAGTCACACATTTGTTAATACGGAGTACTTCATAAGTCTTTTAAAAAATTAGGTAAATGGCTTTTAATATTAAAAAAAAGGTAATTGAAATATTACACCATAACACCATCATACATTATCTTATCATTGCTTAATTTTCACGAAATCTCATGAACATATCCATATATGTATTGATCACTTCATGGACTTGTATCCCGCGATGTCTTTTAACGTGTTGTATGTCAAACTTAAATAATATTCCTTAACATATTAAATTACTACGAATCATTGGAATGTTCAATATTTAAGAGACATATTATGTGTGCTTGAAACTGGGATATGTTTAAATAGGTTGACAACATAATTTTATGAAGTTAAAACACATTTATGTATATCTAAAAAGGAAGTATGGATTATGAAGGTTTCACCTTAATTAACCTGTTTAATATTTCTACATGAGCCAACTCTAATACCAAAAAACTGAAATAAAAACATTAACTTTCAAATTATGGTAACTTAAATTATGAAAATTCTATTAAACATGCCACTTATCTAAAATGCAAAAGTAGTCATCCTAAAATATAAAAAATGTATATGTACATCTAAAATTATTATTTTCTTCAACCTTCATGCACAAATAGATATAATAGCAGCAAATAGCAACTTTCTAACTTGCAACCTCAATCTTAATTAGAAAGCCTTAACTGTATTCATCTTTTAGCAACTAAGTGGGACGTCGGTTAAGAAAGCACTTTAGTATCGGACGCACTTTCCCAGCGAGAGAGGAGTTGGCCCTAAAAAAACAGACAACAAAACATAAACATATGAAGGTGACTAAAAGTTAATAAAGTGCAACCTGGAATTAGCCTGCTTGATCAAAATGAATTTATGTTTGATTCAAAAAAGTCATCTATGAATCAAATTCTGCAAAAATACAACAATAGCAAAAGACAACTGACTGTTCATTCGTAGGTGTGTCAGTCAAGAAAGAGATGATTAAATACTCAAAAAGCAACTATTTGTATGTGGCAATAATGGGCAGAATCTTAGGGGTGTTAAAAATGTATAGAAGAACTAAAAGGGAACAATTATAAAACAAAATTTTATAAACAATTTGAGGACAAAAAAGAATACCTTAAGAATAACTTCCCCCAGATGGTGTGCAACTTCAACCATGAAGAAGACAACCTACAAATTAAAGAAAGTCCGTTAATATTATATTTGAAGGATCTCTGCAATATTTACTCCTAAAAAAATTAAGACTTTCATATTCAAGAGAAGCCAGCTATATATTTTAGGAAGCCTATTCTATTCTCGACCCGGTTGAAGGGTGACAAAGACCATTAAGTTTTCCTCTATTATTTACTCCGCTCAATTTGAATCCCAGAGTTGTTGTTCTTTGAAATTAATAAAGTTGAAAGCATTTGATAGGATGAAAATTTTAATCCAAACGGGAATTTAAGTCATATGAACTTAAGCAGGAGAAAAGATTGCCTTCAAACAGTCTTGGAAGTAATGGGATCATATTCTATATGGTTCAGAGATTTTTAAGTCTTTCAAATATAATGACTTTTCCCTTAAATGACACTTTTCTAAGAAGAAAAAGTAATGAGTTAAAATTAGATATCTGAAAAAAAGACATGAGGTTCTCATAGAGTTTAACGCAGTTTCATCAGTTATACACCCAAAAAAGTATAAAGTTTAACGCAGTTTCCTCAGTTTTGGTGTCTGTTTATAACTGTGGTAGAAAATCAGTTTTTTTTGCAGTGCCTGTTTACTCAAAAATAAAACATAATATAGAAAGTCAATGTCTCAGATATAAAAAAAAAAACTGAAAAGGAAGGAATAATCATCAATTAAATTAAGATAATCAAAGAAAATACCAACGGACCAAGGAGTGGTAGATGAGAAAAGGATTATATGAACCCAAATTCCCTGGGAATGCGTTTTCACAAGGAAACAAAATCCAAGACCGTTATGGCTACGGTAACTTGTCATTTCAAGATTTCCCCTCTACAACATGGATTGACTAGAAAGTGTATACCTGCAGAAGAGTTGTAAAAAAGGAATTCATACACTACATCTTCATTTTGTGCATCAGTTAAACTGTTTAAGAAAGGACAAAAAAATGTACTTGTGAGTAATACGGAATAATAGTTAAGAATGGGCTGAAAGGCAACTGCATTAGTAGTACAACGTTACTCAAAAAAACCTGCAAGTGCCGTATACAAGAAATCCTCCAACTTTTGTTAAAACTTTAAGCTGCGAGAAACCCAATGCGTAAAAAATATAAAACCACTAAGGTGTCATTGGGTAAAGTTTTTGTTTGCACTTTGCCGAAAAAGGAAACTTAAGCAGAAGTGTTATTTTGTTTTCAGATTTCTAAAAAGAAATAGAAAAAAAAACAGATTCCTGAAAATTATTGAAATTGATTATTTCTTTTTTTCCGTTGTTTCACAAACTGTTTATTGAACACTTTGAATTTTTTATAAAAGCATATATCTGGTTATATACATGACATATCCCAAAACATATTTTTGGATCCAAGAAAAGGATAATTTTATTTCTACTTTTGGAGTTCTCAAATCTTTCTGTAAAATGGGTGTGAAGTTATATCAGGAATACATTTATTACGCTTGAACCCGTACATAATCTCTAATTTTTGTCCCTAGTATAGTTTGCAATACAAATTCACCCAAAGGAACAACGAACATGTAGAGTAAATACTTTGAGAATACCTTATCATAGCCAAACTCATACACATTACCACAATGCACCCTTTGATACAGTTTAATTCTTGTAGCCCAAGAACCCCATATTCTTTTCCATAAGATAGAAGCTCTGGTTCTTTAGTTGTTGAAGAAAATTTTGAATATCCCTTTTTCGTTGCTAAAGCCTCTCTTCTCCTTTCCTTCCATGGCCTCATGGATTTCCAATCCTTGTATACTTCTTCGATCCAAAATCAATGTCAGTGGTATAGTAATAGAACAAATAGAATGTAATACTCCCCCCATTCATCCATCTCATAAAAAGAGTCATGTAATTGTGATACATGTAGTTAAATCAATTAAGAAATGAATCAAAAAAATTACCTTGCCAAAATTTATATAAACTCTTCGCTTCCAGCCTAATTCACATCAGGAGCCTCATTCTTTTCTAATGAGCTTTGATATAATCTCTCATTGAGTCATTGTCATGCCTTCGCTTATCTAAGTATGCTTTTCAAATTGACATGATTTTTTGATTTTTCAAGTTATTAGAATTTGTGTGTCATTTTTAGAGCACACAAAATTCATTAGCAAGTAAGTTATTTCCAAACATGTACTCAGTTTCCAAAGAAAGAAATGCCTTAGTTTTTGTGAACTTCTTATTCATCTAACATATGTTGTTCCTAGTTTCTACTATTTTTTTAAGATTCTAAGATTTGACAATATGGCTTGTTACTTAATCTCAATCTTCAATAAAGTCTTTTTTTATCATAATTTATCTATTCAGGCATATACACAAGCAGTTAGCATGTACAGCATTTACTCTGTATTATATAAGAAATACAACAATATAAAAAAAACTCATTTAGGCATATGTTCCTAGTCTCTACTTCAATTTTTTTTTTAAGATTCTAAGATTTGACAATATGGCTTGTTACTTAATCTCAATCTTGAATAAAGTCTTTTTTATCATAATTCATCTATTTAGGCACATACACAAGCAGTTAGCATGAACAGCATTTACACTGCATTATATAAGAAATAGAAAATATAAAAAAAACTCATTTAGGCATATACACAAGCATTAAGCATGCTTCAGAGAAGTTCACTTTTCTCTACCAAATTAAGATCATATTGACACACACAGATACACTCAAATATCACAAGCATGCTTCAACAAAACTAAGTTTGCCTTCTGTTGAACTCTACACATGCTCTTGATATAGTCTAGTTCGTCATCAATAGACAATGGTGATACATGTTAGATAAATCTTAGGGAAAATGGAAACTAATAATCCAACCTTTTAGCGGTCTTCTTTCAATAATCCCACCTTTTGATTATTCATGAATAATCTAACCTTTGCACCTCATCTTCATTCACTGGTCCCTGACCGGTTGATGACCTACTATTCCAAGCTATTTTTTTATCTTTGCAAATCATTATACCATAAATCTCATCTTTCACAAAGATAATATTTTGTAAAGATAAGAAAATAACTTGGAATAGCAAGTCATTAACCGATCAGGGACCAACAAATGAAGATGGGGGGCAAAGGTTGGATTATTCATGAATAATCAAAAGGTGGGATTATTGAAAGAAGACCGCTAAAAGGTTGGATTATTAGTTTCCATTTTCCCTAAATCTTATCATATTATCAATGTTGTTATAATTGTTTAATTGGAATTAAGGATGACCTTTTACTTGGATTCATTGTGAGACCCGAGAATCCAACAATTCATCTTGGTTCAGTGGCAGAAATCACCCGTGAAAGAGCCAAGGCCGCAAAATGAGAAAAAGTGAAGGTGCTGGCGGTCTCAGGAAGACACTAAGTCAAGGCATCGAGCGATTTTGCTATCATTCTTATCTCTTATTTCTTCAGGCTTGTTGGTCTCCCAGAAGCTGAAGCTCTTCTCAAGCTGCGTAGAAGAGCATACTACAACCCTGTCACTCGATTGGATGCGAACAGAAATGCGCTGAGGGGTAACGGAAAGAAGTGACGATAACGGATGGACTTTCTCGGTAAATTACATGGTACAGCCGGCCCTTTTTGGCTCTGGGCTTCTTCCTCGATCTTGCTCTGCCCTTCGATCAATCTCGCTCAGCCTTCTTCCTCGATCGATCTCGCTCGGCCTTCTTCCTCGACTTCGCACCCAGCTTCGCACCAGTCTCAGATGTTGTCTGGTTTTTCCATCTGCTTCGCACCACTTGTCTCTTTCTCTCCTAGATAGTTGCCTCTCACAGCTGATCTCCTAGAATGGGCACAACAGATCTTTCTTTTCACTCTTTTCTTTTTTCTCTTTTTCTTATTCAATTTTGGTGATTTAGATTGAGATTGTGATTTTGGAAGACAAAGGGATCCTACTGCAGAAAAAGGAAGTCCCTACTACTATTGATCTTAAATGAGTTTTATAAAAAACTCAAATGAGTATACACATTAAAAAAATGAACATACACAACTGAATATTAGACACATTAAAAATGAGTTTTGTATTAAACTCAGATGAGTATACGCCTCAAAGAAATGAACATACACAACTAAATATTAAACACATTAAAAATGAGTTTTATGTTAAACTTAAATGAGTATAATGCCAAAATCAATGAGCATACACAAAATGAGATTTTGAATTTTTTGATACTCATTTTGTAAATTATGTATGTTCATTTGGTACTGCTTTATGCTCATTTTAAAATGATGCACATATCAAATATATTGCCCAAAATTAATGAGCATACACAAATGAGCTTTTAAATTTTTTGATACTCATTTTGTAAATTATGTATGCTCATTTGGTATTGCTATATGCTCATTTTAAAATGATGCATATATTAAATATAACGCCCAAAATCAATGAGCATACACAAATGAAGTTTTGATTTTTTTGATACTCATTTTGTAAATTAGGTATGCTCATTTGGTACTGGTTTATGCTCATTTGAAAATGATGCACATATCAAACATATCATACTACAATAGATTCACATATTGAAATTAATTACAAACACAATTTAAGAATTTTTTAAAAACGAAAATTAATAAAAAGAAACTGAATTAGAAGGTATGAAGCAGAGACCACGGGTGCTCATAGTTAGGCTCTTAATACTCAGAAGAACAGACTCGATGCTCAATAAAATTACATCAATGCTCATTTACGACAAATCGTGAACTTCATCAAAATTACAAAAATGCCACCGGCTGTACGGTGCCCAGCCGTACAGCCGGCTGTATGGTATACGCTTCCGACTTTCTCTAGGTGTACAAATATGAAAGAGTAATATACAAACACTCATAGCAATAAATTACACCTTTTTTTATTCCCAAAAGGACATAACCCTCATTGAGGCGGAAAAGGGGTCAAATAGACCCATGTACAATTGTAAAACCATCATCTAAACCCATGTACTAAAAAATGCATCATATAAGCCTATATATTCTTAAAAAACGATCAAATTGGCCAGTTTACTTGAAGTTGACCATTTTTAGGCGGTCACTTTGCTAATTATACAGATTACATTTTTATTTCATTTCTTTTTTACTTTTTCTTCCTCTGTGATCCGTTCATCCCATTCCAGACCTTCTAGTTGCAACTCCATTTCATCCCATTCTAGACCTTCTAGTTGCAACTCCATTTCTCAAATTTTATACTCCGTACCTTTCATCTTCAATCTCTCTTAAGATTTTATATAGAAACTACACATATGCTCTTAATTAATACTCCGTATATATACTCTCTATTTATACGAAGTATATATAAAAACAAAGCAACACAGGTGGACAGAAAAAACGATTAAATTTTTTATCGTCTTCTTCCTGCTTCAGTTTTGTTTACGAAGCAAAGAATGACTGTTAAATGGGTGTCCCCGAAAACTAAGAACTTCTAATTAATCATTACATTTTAAAAATTGATATTATATATTATATATATATAGAGTAATGATCCGGTCAGGAGTTCCTGACCGGAACTGCCGTCCGGACCGCGGCGTTTGGCCGCCTTCCCGGTGACTTTTTTTGATGAAATTTTTATGACATGTTCTCCATCAAGTCTAGTTTATCCACGAAAAAAAAAATTCAACCAAAAACTCAATCGGGAAGGTCGTCAAATGATTTTTGCAAGTTAACTGGTCCGGAAAATACATATTCTGGACCAGTTAACTTGCAAAAATTATTTGACGACCTTCCCGATTGAGTTTTTGGCTGAATTTTTTTGTGGATAAACTAGACTTGATGGAGAATATGTGATAAAAATTTCATCAAAAAATTCCACCCGGAAGGCGGCCAAACGCCGCAGTCCGGACGGCGGTTCCGGTCAGGAACTCCTGACCTGAACATTTGTGTGTATATATATATATAAATATATATATATATATATATATATACATAATCAGATTTTAGAGGCAAATGAAGTCATGGCTTGAGCGGCGAGAATGAATTTCTCGTCGGTGGTCTTCCTCACCAACTTATTTGGGACAGAAAGCTGGAAATTGGAAGTCAACAACCCATTAAAAGGGCGTCGCAGAGCGATGAGGGTGAAAGAGTTCGTTCAATAGTCCCTGCGCGAAACTACTGGGTGAGTGAAGAAATTAACGATTCTGATGGAGAGCAGAGAGCTTCGTCTTCCCTTCTCCGGCGACCCTGTACGCACAACGAGAAGAGAAGGTAGCCACCGCTTCCATGTGGACGAATCTGAAGGATATCGTCGTTGGACTGCTCTCACGTCTTCGATTTGAGATTTAGATCGACCAATAGTTTTGGACCTTGGGAGTTCCTCACACAAGCGACCAAAGGATAACGGTGAAGTCTGTGGGAAGGAGCGGACAAAGAAGATAGAGAAAGAAAAAAGATAAAGTAAAAGTAAATTAAAAAAAAACAAAAAGAGCAAATGACCGGTTATAAAAGGTCAACTCCAGGTAAATGGGCTGATTTAATCGTTTTTCGGAATAAATAGGTTTATACGATGCTTTTTTAGTATACGGGTCTAGATGATGGTTTTACAATTGTACATGGACCTATTTGACCCTTTTTCCTCATTGAGACTTATAAGTTTTTAGATTAGAAATATGAAAGAGTAATGTACAAACACTCATAGCAATAAATTACACCAACACTTTTTTTATTCCCAAAAGGCCATAACTCTCAAGTCTTATACTCTCTTCGAATTTTAATAAACTTTACACTTTCTTTTTTGGGACGGTCTAAAATAAACTTAACATTTCCTTATTTCCTTTTTTGCCAAAGAAATCTACATCAAAATAGTGTCAAATAGTGCCAAACAGTGTGTGGATAGTATCAAATAGTGTCTCTAGCGTGATGTTAAGAAAGTTTTGGTGTAAAGAAAGTTTTGGTGTAAAGAACGTTTTAAACGCAGATTCCGTCTCGCTAATCTGTTAACCCTGATCTGTGTTGGCTTCTTCGTGAGAAATTTGAAGAGTTAAAATCTGCAATCGCAGTGATAAGTCGTCGTCGTCCTCGTAATGAAGCTTCTCCAAACCCTAGGTATTTTTCTCCGTCTATAAGCGCCATAGAGAAAGCGCGCGCATTTAGACATTTAGTGCTGTCTTCACTGTAGTTCACCACTTTACTCCATTCTTTTTAGGGAACAGACGGTTGCTGCATCGAGCCTTAGAGCGTAGGCTGTTCTCTGCGTCGACGGAGGAGTACGGCAAGCGAAATTACGCCAACAATGAGTCCGAATACAATACTGTTATTAACTCTATCACCGCTCAGCGAAGGTGGATACACTTCTCGGTGTTGTTTATTTCAGCATCCCTGGGTGCAAATTTAAAAGGTGCGCTCATGTGTTATGTGCAGACATTACTTGTTAAGGGATGTATATGATGACATGATGCTGGATGGGGTAAAGCTAGAGAGAGAGACATTTCATTCACTAATTGTCGGGACTATGAAAGGCGCTCGCTTGCAGGACTCCCTATTTTTCAGAGATGAAATGAAATCGTCTGGTTTGGTGCCCGATGTATGTACACCTGATTTGTTGATTTTTGTTGACGAGTCTTCCTTGTTTTTTCAACCAATTACTCCATTTTGGACGTACTGAATTTAAACATTAACTAGGGAAGATTAAGAACTGTACTTGCACTGAACTTTTCTTTCTCACTTAGATTTAGTATTTGTGGTGATATCTCATGTTTCTATCTTTTAGTCACAAGTCTATTATTAAAAAAGACATTGCTTCATTCCCTAGGTTACTTTATACAACTTTTTGATCTCCACATGCGGCAAATGCAAGAACTCTGATCAAGCAATCCGGGTGTGCACACATCATGTCATATCACTGTAGCATTTCTAACTTCAGTAATTCTGTGATACATAGTGTTTATTTCCTCATTATGAAGTGTAGGTTTTAGAAGAAATGAAGAGATATGGAGTCAAGCCTTCTGGACAGACCTATGTTTGTCTACTTAATGCATGTGCAGCTGAAGGTCGATTAGAACGAGTGTAAGATTTTATACCTAGTGTTGCAATGCTTTCCTTTTACGAACTTGAGGTTAAGACATTGCAAATAAATTTAAGCTAGATAGGGTCTTGTCATTGACAGCTGGATTCAGGTAATTTTAGTAATGCACTAAAATAATACAGAAATGACCAAATGGTTTCCTTTTCATGGTTTCTTGATGAACAATGCTTTTTTAAGGCTACTCATAAATTGAACGTATTGTTAGCTTCATTACGTGAATGCATCTTATGTACCGTAGTATTTGGTGTGGTCCACATCTTTTGATCTTTGGTTGTTATCTTGCCAATTTAAAAGTTAAAACTGAACATAAATCTGAAGCATACACACATTTATGCCTCATTAACATCCGATTTGATCTTGTTAGATTCTTTTGATAGTCACTCTTTTGGCTTATCTGCCAGATTTTTAACCAAGCACTAATTTATTTTATTGAAGCAGTGGATTGGTTAATGATGAAAAGTAGGACTTGAGGTACTTCTTTTGGCTTTAATTGCTGTCTGCTGAAATTGCCAAAATTATCATTTGACTTTTTCATATAGTTAAATCAGCAATGTTACCAACTTCTTCAATATCATCCACAATTTCAGCGAAATTTACCCTTACATTCGGATTTTTAATATTGCAGGTATGCAATTGTTCGAGATATGACAGCGGCTTCCGTGGGCTTGAACAAATTCTGTTATGCTGGACTTATAGCGGCTCACAAGAATCAGCAACCTCTTGCCGATGATGTTGCATCTAAAGTAACTTGAACTAAAGTTGCAAATTCTTAAAGTTCTTTTTTAATGTTTCACACAGTTTAGTTATACCAGTTTGTTTTTCTTCGATGGAGAAGATCATTGAGCTTGTTGAGCAGTCAAAGAGTTGGTCAGAGGTTGAAGCTCCAGGGGATATTCATCAGAGATTTATGACAATCAGTTCTGAAGAAGAACTTTATAACATTCCTACTGCTGAGTATGTTCATCGACGGGGAATGTTGAATACGCAGTTAACTGTCTACCATGTTGCATTTCATGCTTTTGCTGACATGAAAAATGTGGAGGTACGTTAGCTACATGGTCAAGATGATATATGTTTTTGCCTTCATTTAAAAGCATTTATTCTTTATGTTATATCACAAAAGAAAAAGAACATATATGACCAATTGATGGGTTCGTTACCCATTATAGGCTATTGATGCGCTTCTGATGATGCTTGAAAAGGATGGCAAAACGCCTGATGTTTTCATCCTGATGCAACTCATGAGGTACATATTTTTGTATTACTCAATTACTCAAATAATTCATGTGCTTCAACCTTCGAGTTTTCACATGAGGGGGTGTTTGGATCTACTTAAAACTGCTTTTTCAGGGAGTAGATGCAGATATTAGTTTTCACATTAGTGTAGAAGTACTTCCGGGTGCTCCAAATTGCTTCTAGAAGAAGTTTTTTACAAGCTCAGGGAGACCATCTTTCAAAAAAGAAGCAGAAGCAGAAGCAGAATTAATTCCAAACACCCCCTAGTATAATACATTAAGCAGGGATAGGGATATGTTAAGAACTGGTTTTGAGCAACTGAAGCTAATAGTACTGCTTTCAGCGGATCTGATAACCATCCAGTTTGTTGAATAATGTGTTAAACAGATTAAATTACCTAATTCTATGAGTGGTTATATGTTGTTTGAGTAGAATTCAATATAGAGGCGCCCTATAACAATGTGGTCAGATGAACATCTATTTTCTCCACAAGATCACTTGGTGGTTTATATTTTTTGTTTATTAATTTCAAGTTTTAATTTGAACCGTCAGATCCTCCATTTGTTTGAAGAGTCGATCAATGCTAAAAGTTGTGTATTACATAGTGAATGGAGTTTGTAGGGATTGCATAAGCTCTATTATGCAATGAGGCGTAAGCTTTAACTCTTAATACAGATTTATTTAAGATTTAAAAATATTACAACTAATACAACAACAACATCCAAGCCTTATTCCCGATAGATTTTGGGGTTAGCTAACATGAATCAATCCATGAAATTAGGGCCAAAAAGAGAAGAAAGATAAGAAAATTAAAAAGATAAAGTAAGATAAAATGGATAAGATGAAGATAAATACATAAGAACATAAGAAAGATAAAAAAAAGATAAGAAAGATAAAAGATAGAAATAACATAAGAACCATTGTTCTAAAACTCGCTAGGCGCTAGTCGGGCGGTAGAGGGGCGCCTAGCGCCTAGGCGGCCGACTAGGCCGATTTTTCGGCCGACTAGACCGATTTTTTGGCCGACTAGACCGACTAGGACTCTACGGTTAGGGCCGCCTAGGCCGCCTAGGCCGATTAATCGGTCCGCCTAGGCCGATGTTTAGAACAATGATAAGAACATAGAAAGTAAAGAAGATAAAAGAAACCGTTCGTCCACATGAATATGCGCCCTCCACTTTGCTCTCTCCAAAGTGATACTCTCATCCAACCCAAGAAGAAGCATATAAGGTCTGATTCTTCTAATCCAAGTCTGATTGGGCCTTCCTCTCCCTCTTTTCCCCCGCCTCTTCTCCCAACATCTCAACTCAAGAAGATATATCATGGTGCAATGTTTGCTGATCATATTGTGTTGATTGATGAACAAGATAAGATGTTAAAGTGAAGTTGGAAGTATGGCAACAAACCTTGAAGAGAAAGGGTTTTAGGATGAGTTGTAACAAGACTGAGTTAGTTAATGGGGTTAGAAACAGCCGTAATAATGGGATTACCTTGGATTACAAGAAGATCTTGGATTCCAGGTTAGTTATATGACCCTTTACATGAGCTCCATAGCTCAAAAAGGCTGTGAATTAGATGGAGATGTATCTCATAGAATCAAAAGGGGGTGGATGATAAAGAACAATGCATCAAGATCTCTATGTGGTCGAGGTATGTCGACTAGGCTGAAGAGAAAGTTTATTGAACAACAATTGGGCTTGCATTATTGTGTGATGATGTATAGTAATCAACTGTGAAAAATTTCACATTCAAAAGATGAGTGTTGTTGAGATGCTCATGCTGCGTTGGATGTGTGTACGCTTCAGACCGAAATGCTTAAGTCTCTACATTGCGTAGTTTAGGAGTCGTGATAGTGTGTCTTTGCCCCGAATACCAATGAGGCAGGTCTCAATGCTTAAAGGAATCACACAATTATGAACATTCAAATTTTGGAGACGGTAAAAACTCACTGTCCATTAAAGTGATCTAACAGTTAAGCGTAATTCATCATTAGAAATAGACTTTCCATTTTTTATCATAGGTGAAATGGAGTTGTTGACATGATTGATGGTTGGAATTAATGCTTGAGATCCTTGAGCGGAAAAATCTGGACCATAAGTAAATTTTGGCCAAAAACCATAGTTAGCCTCATCAAATTACATCAAATGCCTCAGATTAGATATTTTCTTTATATCGATGATATCTTACCTTTATATTGTTTTATACTACCTCTGTCCCACTTGAATCTTGACGTTTTAGTTTACGATGCTTGACCGGCCATAAAACAAATTCATCCCTGACAAATTTTGGATTGATGTTAATAATTAAAATTTACATATTTATAAACTACCTTACTATACCTTATCTTTTTATTTTTTCTTATCTTTTTTTTTTAATTAATGACAATTAATTCTTTTTTTTTTAAGAAACAATAACTTTATTCATAAAATCAAAAAATTACAGTGCAAAATGATAAATAAATGGAAAAAATTACATAAAAGAAATGAAAAGTAAAGACAAAAACTAGACCCAAGGGAGATCTCTAGCTTGTGATCTGGTCGTCATGCTATGCCGTCTTTTATTCTTCTGAGATTTCCTGTAGATCTTGAGTTGCGTATTCAGGTTCTTTGTTGGCAGACAGTTTTCGGATGTGACCAGCTTTGATTTACGACAAATCATCCTATTGAAAATGAGAGTTCTTGTTTCTCAAATGAGAGTTGTTGCGTCTCGCCAAAGGCTCTCTGAACTTCATAATTAAAAATAAGTTTGGAGATTGTGATTTCCTCAGATATGTTAGCTATGATATCATTGATCGGTTTATGTTAGCCGACCCCAAAATCTTTTGGAATTAAGGCTTATATATTGTTTTATAAACTACATCAAAGTCCTACAAAGTCACAAAAATAGAATTCAAATATGATAAAAAATTGATATATAGAATTAGACCTTAAGATGAAGTTTAGTTGACCGTATGAATAGTAACGTAAAGATTCAAGTGGGACGAGTGAATTCCAACATACCTACTTTTCATTGGGAGGAGTGGTGCAGTGTTCTGCATGTCAAATCCAAACTTTACATTGGCTACTGGCTAGTGTAATGTTTGAAATGTATTCACGAGCTTATGCTATTTTGGAATGCAAAAAGTATTTCAAATATGAATATGTGTACTAAACTAAACAACTAAAGAGTCTTCAATATGTTATAAAAGCTGCATCTTCCTTTTCCATGTAGGTGTTATCTACATTCTGGGGACTTAGATCGTGGTCTTAAGATTTTTCAGGACTACATGAACTCTGGAAGAGCTGGCATTATAGAACTTTTTATGGTAATCTTTATAAGAGGTGTAATTTTTATGATAATCATGTCTGGTTCATGTCTGATTCATGTTACATGACCCCAAACACTTTTGGCTTGGAAGTTGTTGTTGGATGTTCTCCAGCAGATGTAGCTAACTAATTAACATTTTCTGTTTGGAAGACCCTAATAGAAGGAGCAATGGTGGGTCATACTACCAGGGGAATGCAAATTGCTCAAGAGACACTGGTATGTTATGAAATTGTTGTAGTCTTGTAGATGCAGATTTTTTGTGTACATTTATTGTATACGTCCCTAGATGGCACATGTTAATTAGGCAGTGAAAAGTAAGAAGACTATACTACCCAATCAACATGTGCCAGGTAAGAATGTAGCCACTAAGTGCACATAAAAACTTTGCATGTACCCTTATTCTATGAAATGATATTTTAAGCACCGTGGTTATCTAATTATTTATATTTTTATTTATTTAGTTATGTTACACTTACTTTTGTTTTTGTGCAAATGTACGTTTTCTTCGTTTAGTTAACCTTCAATGAGAGGAATTTTATCCTGAGTGTAAAGATGGGAAACGATCTCCTCCTTGCAGCTGCTGGTGAAAAGGTTAGATTACCTTACTCCCAAAAAGGGTGCCTTTTTCAAAATCTATGTTTGTCCAAAAAAAATTATATTTGAACAAATGAAGCTAATTTTCAATGCATTTATATATTTCTTTTTCTAAAAAGTGTTGTCAACAAATCAAGTATGTTAAACTTAGTGAAACCAACAAATAAACTAAAAAGTGTAGCCAGAGTTTGATTATTTGCAATAGCTGTACCCTAAACAAATTTAAATGTTGTAGTGTGAATGTTTTAGGTCAAATAAAAAGTCATATTTCCATGAAAGTAAAAATTAATTTGGAGCACTAGATTGAGGATCTAACTTCGAAGGGCTTAAATGTGGCAACAATGCTTGACTTGGTTGAAACGTGGTAACATTTTGATAAATAAATCAAAATTTTCCACCACTGAAAAGTGCATCATTTTACACTTGAAAGTGCATCAGAAACAGGAAAAAATGATCCTCTTCGCATTTGCACGAGTAGCACTATTTGTACTACAACCAAGTCAATCAACCCCTATACACACATACACACTTTTTTAGCTGTGTGGTGTAGCAATGCTAGCAGAATGATCTCATCGATTAGTGTCTTTACCAAACCAGACCATTAAGGCTCTGTTCGGCGGGGGCTATTCAGCTTATTATGGGCTGGAATTAATAATTTCAGTTAATCATGGAGAACGTAGTCCTGTTTGGACATCAGGCTACATTGAACTGAAATGGAAAAAAAATGACTGACACCTAACGCTATCAATGCAAGCGTTTCTGTCCAGCCGATGGTAAATGCACTTTTGATTCCTGAACTACCCTTAATTTCTCTTCCCAGGAATTCATACGATAAACGAACTCATGAATCACGCCTTCATTGTTAACTAGCTGTATTTCTATAATCACAACACATGGTCTTGCACTCTTGCTGAGTTGATCGTCGCCGACTTTCAGGATCATTCCAGTGGAATAGAAACCTTTTTCCTTGTGTTGTAGCAAAACCAATTTTTCATGATGCACATCTTGATCTACCTATGTACGTGTGTGTATTATATACACACATGTTTTTTTCCTTTGAAAGGATATACACACATATGTTAATTAATTAAAATATAAAATCATTATAATACTCCGTAATATTTAATTCCATTATTAATTATGTCCTTTAATGTAATTTCATTTATCCAGTCACTTTTTCAGCTTTTTTTGCCAAACGAATTGACTTCATTCAGCTAGCAGTTTAGATCCAGCACACTAATATTCAGCTTCAGACAATAGTCTTTGTTTCAGACAATAGTCCATAATTCAGACATTAGCCTCCAGCTCCAGCTAGTTGTGCCAAACATAGCCTAAGACTCCAAATACCACCATTTGGCTATTCTTATTTATCATTGTTCATAAGGTGCTAAGTGAATGGAACTACAGCATCATAAACCTTGATTAGATCTTCCCCATTGGCAAGTTGAAAAACGTGGTTG
Organism: Cuscuta epithymum; assembly: GCA_945859915.1. Classification (NCBI taxonomy): domain Eukaryota; kingdom Viridiplantae; phylum Streptophyta; class Magnoliopsida; order Solanales; family Convolvulaceae; genus Cuscuta; species Cuscuta epithymum. The sequence continues at coordinate 3,513,512 of CAMAPF010000059.1, forward strand.
TAACTAACTGCATTGAGTGTGTCCCCAAAGTTTGTCCATATATCAACACAGATTGATTGGGACTATTGGCAATGCCAATAACCTCAACAAATGTGGAGAGTGGACCAGGAGCGTGACCTTTGGTGAATATCTGCTGCTCATCGAGTTATGACCTGTACACAATAAAATCAAGGTTCATTTTTATGTGAGTGAAGAGGAGTAGAGTGATTAGAGAAGGCAAGGGGGCAGAGGAGCAGGAGAAGCGAGTCACACTCATGCACATATATGTGAGTTGTCTTATTAATCTGATCTTTGCTTGCTTGCAGACTGGTGGATATACTGTTGCTAATTTAATATGGGACATGATGGTTGGTCGCAATGCTACTCTCCAGCTCCGTGCTGTTGAGGCATATTACAATGGATTGAAGGTAATCAATCTTCCTTACCAGAAAAACCTCATCACCTCTCTCTAACTTATATTGGTAAGGTCCTATCTAATCGATCTTGAAAAAACCAGGCACGTGACATTCCAAAAGATGATCCGCGATTGATGCAAGTTGAGAAGACGTATAATGATCTGAGGCAAAGGTTTCAAAGAACTTCATAAGCCATTGTCAATTTTCGGAAAGACCTTCAGCATTGGGTCACAGTTACCTTCATTATTCCTGCACTACTTTTGTTGAAATAGGAGTTTTTGTATTTCATTTGAATGCAATGAAAATGTTATCAGTAATTTTAAAGCCCATGTATGATTTAGGGTAATTCCTGTCCTCAACAAACCGAGAATGACTGGTGTTTGGACCTTAGATCAAAATGTTTTACGATTCCAAAATAGAGCTATAAACTGTTGTGCTAGGTCCACACCTATGCATGATAGAGGTGATTTAACTCCCAATAGAAATGGTGACATTGTTCCATTGCATGAAGCTTTTCTACCAATCTATTTGAACTTCTTCCCTTTCAATAATCCAATTTACCAAGAAAATACCATCTTTGTTCCTCACTTCCACCAAGTGATGAAGATACGGATTACAAAGTAGTTAATCGAGACTACAAAGTCCAGCAAAAAAAAAAGTAGTTGATCGAGCAAGTTGTAACAATCATTTTAACTGCGGCTCTTATTTTTACCTTGGCAGAAATAGCCAACTCCAATTTCTTTCTGTGATACCCTAAAAATAAAAAATAAAAAATGCACCTACTCAATCTTCACTAGGATTGTGCACTGAATTATCAAATGAAATGAAGGGTGTTACTGCCACACTCGATTAACACATAATTTTGTGTACCAAGCTTATGGCTGGACTCGGGCCGGTTCGGGCCTGGGCCCGGCCGGACCTCGATTCATGAAAGGGGAGGCCCGGAACCGGCCTGGGTAACCCCCGGGTCCGGGCCGGGCCGGGCCTCGGTTCAATTTATATATTTTTTTTAGGCTTTTCCTAATTAACCCCCAACCCTCTCCCTTCACCCCCAAACCACCTCAAATGGCCCAAAATACCCAGCCCAACCCAAA